>CM059816.1:34984790-35057663 GCA_030435695.1 Brachymystax lenok tsinlingensis
GAAGGGTAAGGATATGCGGTTGAGAGGTCATGGGATAAAAGCCAGGGTTGTGGCCAATCCATTTCAATTCATGAAGTGAACTGTTTATCAATCAGGAACAATTGGAGACATTGTCTACGTGACAACAAGGAGAGATTTACATGTGATGCATCGTGCCATCTGATAATATACATTCACCATGGGACAATAACAGGGTCATGACGTATCATCTGATAATATACATTCACCATGGGACAATAACAGGGTCATGACGCATCATCTGAGAATATACATTCACCACAGGACAATAACAGGGTCATGACGCATCATCTGATAATATACATTCACCATGGGACAATAACAGGGTCATGACGCATCATCTGATAATGTACATTCACCATGGGACAATAACAGGGTCATGACGCATCATCTGATAATATACATTCACCATGGGACAATAACAGGGTCATGACGCATCATCTGATAATATACATTCACCATGGGACAATAACAGGGTCATGACGCATCATCTGATAATATACATTCACCATGGGACAATAACAGGGTCATGACGCATCATCTGATAATATACATTCACCATGGGACAATAACAGGGTCATGACGCATCATCTGATAATATACATTCACCACGGGACAATAACAGGGTCATGATGCATCATCTGATAATATACATTCACCATGGGACAATAACAGGGTCATGACGCATCATCTGATAATATACATTCACCATGGGACAATAACAGGGTCATGACGCATCATCTGATAATATACATTCACCACGGGACAATAACAGGGTCATGACGCATCATCTGATAATATACATTCACCATGGGACAATAACAGGGTCATGACGCATCATCTGATAATATACATTCACCATGGGACAATAACAGGGTCATGACGCATCATCTGATAATATACATTCACCACGGGACAATAACAGGGTCATGACGCATCATCTGATAATATACATTCACCATGGGACAATAACAGGGTCATGACGCATCGTGCCATCTGATAATATACATTCACCATGGGACAATAACAGGGTCATGACGCATCATCTGATAATATACATTCACCATGGGACAATAACAGGGTCATGACGCATCATCTGATAATATACATTCACCATGGGACAATAACAGGGTCATGACGCATCATCTGATAATATACATTCACCATGGGACAATAACAGGGTCATGGCGCATCGTGCCATCTGATAATATACATTCACCATGGGACAATAACAGGGTCATGACGCATCATCTGATAATATACATTCACCATGGGACAATAACAGGGTCATGACGCATCATCTGATAATATACATTCACCATGGGACAATAACAGGGTCATGACGCATCATCTGATAATATACATTCACCACGGGACAATAACAGGGTCATGACGCATCGTGCCATCTGATAATATACATTCACCATGGGACAATAACAGGGTCATGACGCATCATCTGATAATATACATTCACCATGGGACAATAACAGGGTCATGACGCATCATCTGACAATATACATTCACCATGGGACAATAACAGGGTCATGACGTATCATCTGATAATATACATTCACCATGGGACAATAACAGGGTCATGACGCATCATCTGATAATATACATTCACCATGGGACAATAACAGGGTCATGGCGCATCATCTGATAATATACATTCACCATGGGACAATAACAGGGTCATGGCGCATCATCTGATAATATACATTCACCATGGGACAATAACAGGGTCATGACGCATCATCTGATAATATACATTCACCATGGGACAATAACAGGGTCATGACGCATCATCTGATAATATACATTCACCATGGGACAATAACAGGGTCATGGCATACGCATCATCTGATAATATACATTCACCATGGGACAATAACAGGGTCATGATGCATCATCTGATAATATACATTCACCATGGGACAATAACAGGGTCATGACGCATCATCTGATAATATACATTCACCATGGGACAATAACAGGGTCATGACGCATCATCTGATAATATACATTCACCACGGGACAATAACAGGGTCATGACGCGCATGCCATCTGATAATATACATTCACCATGGGACAATAACAGGGTCATGACGCATCATCTGATAATATACATTCACCATGGGACAATAACAGGGTCATGACGCATCGTGCCATCTGATAATATACATTCACCATGGGACAATAACAGGGTCATGACGCATCATCTGATAATATACATTCACCATGGGACAATAACAGGGTCATGACGCATCATCTGATAATATACATTCACCATGGGACAATAACAGGGTCATGACGCATCATCTGATAATATACATTCACCATGGGACAATAACAGGGTCATGACGCATCGTGCCATCTGATAATATACATTCACCATGGGACAATAACAGGGTCATGACGCATCATCTGATAATATACATTCACCATGGGACAATAACAGGGTCATGACGCATCATCTGATAATATACATTCACCATGGGACAATAACAGGGTCATGACGCATCATCTGATAATATACATTCACCACGGGACAATAACAGGGTCATGACGCATCGTGCCATCTGATAATATACATTCACCATGGGACAATAACAGGGTCATGACGCATCATCTGATAATATACATTCACCATGGGACAATAACAGGGTCATGACGTATCATCTGATAATATACATTCACCATGGGACAATAACAGGGTCATGACGTATCATCTGATAATATACATTCACCATGGGACAATAACAGGGTCATGACGCATCATCTGATAATATACATTCACCATGGGACAATAACAGGGTCATGACGCATCATCTGATAATATACATTCACCATGGGACAATAACAGGGTCATGACGCATCATCTGATAATATACATTCACCATGGGACAATAACAGGGTCATGACGCATCATCTGATAATATACATTCACCATGGGACAATAACAGGGTCATGACGCATCATCTGATAATATACATTCACCATGGGACAATAACAGGGTCATGACGCATCATCTGATAATATACATTCACCATGGGACAATAACAGGGTCATGATGCATCATCTGATAATATACATTCACCATGGGACAATAACAGGGTCATGACGCATCATCTGATAATATACATTCACCATGGGACAATAACAGGGTCATGACGCATCATCTGATAATATACATTCACCACGGACAATAACAGGGTCATGACGCATCATCTGATAATATACATTCACCACGGACAATAACAGGGTCATGACGCATCATCTGATAATATACATTCACCATGGGACAATAACAGGGTCATGACGCATCATCTGATAATATACATTCACCATGGGACAATAACAGGGTCATGATGCATCATCTGATAATATACATTCACCATGGGACAATAACAGGGTCATGACGCATCATCTGATAATATACATTCACCACGGGACAATAACAGGGTCATACACAGTGGTGTAAAGTACCTAAGTAGCACTTTAAATTATTTTTACTTTAGTAGTTTATTTTTGGTTTTCTGTACTTTGCTTCTTATATTTTTTACAACTTTTACTTCACTACATTCCTAAAGAAAACCACTCCCTACATTTTCCCTGGCACTCAAAAGTACTTGTTACATTTTGAATGCTTAGCAGGACAGGAAAATTGGTCCAATTCACACACGTATCAAGAGAACATCCCTGGTCGTCCCTTCTGCCTCTGATCTGGCGGACTCACTAAACAGAGAACATCCCTGGTCGTCCCTACTGCCTCTGATCTGGTGGACTCACTAAACAGAGAACATCCCTGGTCATCCCTACTGCCTCTGATCTGGCGGACTCACTAAACAGAGAACATCCCTGGTCATCCCTACTGCCTCTGATCTGGAGGACTCACTAAACAGAGAACATCCCTGGTCGTCCCTACTGCCTCTGATCTGGCGGACTCACTGAACAGAGAACATCCCTGGTCGTCCCTACTGCCTCTGATCTGGAGGACTCACTAAACAGAGAACATCCCTGGTCATCCCTACTGCCTCTGATCTGGCGGACTCACTAAACAGATAACATCCCTGGTCATCCCTACTGCCTCTGATCTGGCGGACTCACTAAACAGATAACATCCCTGGTCATCCCTACTGCCTCTGATCTGGAGGACTCACTAAACAGAGAACATCCCTGGTCATCCCTACTGCCTCTGATCTGGAGGACTCACTAAACAGAGAACATCCCTGGTCATCCCTACTGCCTCTGATCTGGAGGACTCACTAAACAGAGAACATCCCTGGTCATCCCTACTGCCTCTGATCTGGCGGACTCACTAAACAGAGAACATCCCTAGTCATCCCGACTGCCTCTGATCTGGCGGACTCACTAAACAGAGAACATCCCTGGTCATCCCTACTGCCTCTGATCTGGAGGACTCACTAAACAGAGAACATCCCTGGTCATCCCTACTGCCTCTCATCTGGAGGACTCACTAAACAGAGAACATCCCTGGTCATCCCTACTGCCTCTGATCTGGAGGACTCACTAAACAGAGAACATCCCTGGTCATCCTTACTGCCTCTGATCTGGAGGACTCACTAAACAGAGAACATCCCTGGTCATCCCTACTGCCTCTGATCTGGAGGACTCACTAAACAGAGAACATCCCTGGTCATCCCTACTGCCTCTGATCTGGAGGACTTAGTAAACAGAGAACATCCCTGGTCATCCCTACTGCCTCTGATCTGGCGGACTCACTAAACAGAGAACATCCCTGGTCATCCCTACTGCCTCTGATCTGAAGGACTCACTAAACACACGTGCTTAGTTTGTAAATGAGGTCTGAGTGTTGGAGCGTGCCCCTGGCTAAAAAAAACAATAAAATATTATTGTCTGGTTTGCTTCATGGAAATTAAAATGATTTATACTTTTACTTTTGATACTTAAGTATATTTTAGCAATTACATTTACTTTTGATACTTAAACATATATTAAACCAAATACTTTTACTTAAATAGTATTTTTCTGGGTGACTTTCACTTTCAGTTGAGTCATTTTCTATTAAGGTATGTTTACTCTTACTCAAGTATGAGATTTGGGTACGTTTATACCACCGGTCATGCATTGTCTCTGGGTCTTTAGTCTTGGTAAAGTGACATTAAACCTTGAAGGGCAGATAGCGATCAATAAAACGCATCAATATTAAATCCACCACCGAACCTTCAGCTCAGATCAAATTGGGTTTTATGAAATGATAGATATGTCTTCTTTTTTTTTTGCAGTAGATACAGTAAAAGGTGAGAATCATAGTTATAGATCAGAAAACCTCATGATATCAGGACAGAGACAGATCAATAACCCTAATCCATCTCATATCTCAGGGTAATGCAGCCTGCAGTTATCCAATCATACAGTTACGAGGTCAAGGAGCGAAGAGACTCTCTGAACAGTTTAGCTGAAAAGCCATCAAGGCAGTGAGGTTTTTTTCTCCAGTTTTCAAGCTTCATCATTAGGGAAATATAGTGTAGTGCCATGATGATCCCACAACATTAACTATTGATTGGAACAGAATTAAAAGAGACAGAAGAGAGACCTCAGTGACTGATCTGGGATGTACCTATCCAAGGACAGTGGGGAAGAGTATTATCCCTGTAGAGCAGAGTATAATGGGGTGGGATCAGATTAGAGTATATTGGGGTGGGATCAGATTAGAGTATAGCAGGGTGGGATCAGATTAGAGTATAGCAAGGTGGGATCAGATTAGAGTATAGCGGGGTGGGATCAGATTAGAGTATAGCGGGATGGGATCAGATTAGAGTATAGCAGGGTGGGATCAGATTAGAGTATAGTGGGGTGGGATCAGATTAGAGTATAGTTGGGTGGGATCAGATTAGAGTATAGCAGGGTGGGACCAGATTAGAGTATGTCAGGGTGGGACCAGATTAGAGTATAGCAGAGTGGGATCAGATTAGAGTAAAGCAGGGTGGGATCAGATTAGAGTACAGCAGGGTGGGATCAGATTAACAGTATAGCGGGGTGGGATCAGATTAGAGCATAGCAGGGTGGGATCAGATTAGAGTATAGCGGGGTGGGATCAGATTACAGTAGAGCAGGGTGGGATCAGATTAGTGTGTAGCTGGGGTGGTATCAGAGCAGAGTGTAGCGGGGTGGGATCAGATTGGAGTACAGCGGGGTGGGATCAGATTGGAGTATACCTGGGTGGGATCAGATTAGAGTATAGCGGGTGGGATCAGATTAGAGTATAGCGGGTGGGATTAGATTAGAGTATAGTGGGGTGGGATCAGATTGGAGTATAGCAGGGTGGGATCAGATTAGAGTATAGTGGGGTGCGATCAGATTACAGTATAGCGGGTTGGGAACAGATTAGAGTATAGCGGGTTGGGAACAGATTAGAGTATAGCGGGGTCGGATCAGATTAGAGTATAGCGGGGTGGGATCAGATTAGAGTATAGCAGGGTGGGATCAGATTAGAGTATATCAGGGTGGGACCAGATTAGAGTAAAGCAGGGTGGGCTCAGATTAGAGTATAGCAGGGTGGGATCAGATTAACAGTATAGCGGGGTGGGATCAGATTAGAGCATAGCGGGGTGGGATCAGATTACAGTAGAGCAGGGTGGGATCAGATTAGTGTGTAGCTGGGGTGGTATCAGATTAGAGTATAGCAGGGTGGGATCGGATTAGAGTATAGCAGGGTGGGATCAGATTAGAGTATAGCAGGTTGGAATCAGATTAGAGTATAGCAGGGTGGGATCAGATTAGTGTATAGCAGGGTGGGATCAGATTAGAGTATATCAGGGTGGGACCAGATTAGAGTATAGCAGAGTGGGATCAGATTAGAGTAAAGCAGGGTGGGCTCAGATTAGAGGATAGCAGGGTGGGATCAGATTAACAGTATAGCGGGGTGGGATCAGATTAGAGCATAGCAGGGTGGGATCAGATAAGAGTATAGCGGGGTGGGATCAGATTACAGTAGAGCAGGGTGGGATCAGATTAGTGTGTAGCTGGGGTGGTATCAGAGCAGAGTGTAGCGGGGTGGGATCAGATTAGAGTATAGCAGGGTGGGATCAGATTGGAGTATACCGGGGTGGGATAAGATTAGAGTATAGCGGGTGGGATCAGATTAGAGTATAGCGGGTGGGATTAGACTAGAGTATAGCGGGGTGGGATCAGATTAGAGTATAGCAGGGTTGGATCAGATTAGAGTATAGTGGGGTGCGATCAGATTACAGTATAGTGGGTTGGGAACAGATTAGAGTACAGCGGGGTCGGATCAGATTAGAGTATAGCGGGGTGGGATCAGAGCAGAGTATAGCGGGTTGGGATCAGATTAGAGTATAGCGGGGTGGGATCAGATTAGAGTATAGCAGGGTGGAATCAGATTAGAGTATAGCGGGGTGGGATCAGATTAGATTATATCAGGGTGGGATCAGATTAACAGTATAGCAGGGTGGGATCAGATTAACAGTATAGCAGGGTGGGATCAGATTAGAGTATAGCAGGGTGGGATCAGATTAGAGTATAGCGGGGTGGGATAAGATTAGAGTATAGCGGGGTGGGATCAGATTAGAGCATAGCAGGGTGGGATCAGATTAGAGCATAGCAGGGTGGGATCAGATTAGAGTATAGCAGGGTGGGATCAGATTAGAGTACAGCAGGGTGGGATCAGATTAGAGTATAGCGGGGTGGGATCAGATTAGCGTGTAGCGGGGTGGGATCAGATTAGAGTATAGCAGGTTGGGATCAGATTAGAGTATAGCGGGGTGGAATCAGACTAACAGTATAGCGGGGTGGTATCAGATTAGAGTATAGGGAGGTGGGATCAGATTAGAGTGTAGCGGGGTGGGATCAGATTAGAGTATAGCGGGGTGGGATCAGATTAACAGTATAGCTGGGTGGGATCAGATTAGAGTACAGCAGGGTGGGATCAGAACAGAGTGTAGTAGGTTGGGATCAGATTAGACTATAGCAGGGTAGGATCAGATTAACAGTATAGCAGGGTGGGATCAGATTGGAGTATAGCAGCGTGAGATCAGATTAGAGTATAGTGGGGTGGGATCAGATTAGAGTATAGCAGGGAGGGATCAGATTAGAGTATAGCGGGGTGGGATCAGATTAGAGTATAGCAGGGTGGGATCAGATTAGAGTATAGCAGGGTGGGATCAGAGCAGAGTGTAGTAGGTTGGGATCAGATTATAGCAGGGTGGGATCAGATTAACAGTATAGCAGGGTGGGATCAGATTAGAGTATAGTGGGGTGGGATCAGATTAGAGTATAGCCAGGTGGGATCAGACTAGAGTATAGCGGGGTGGGATCAGATTAGAGTATAGCGGGGTGGGATCAGATTAGAGTATAGCGGGGTGGGATCAGATTAACAGTATAGCGGGGTGGAATCAGATTAGAGAATAGCGGGGTGGGATCAGATTAGAGTATAGCAGGGTGGGATCAGAGCAGAGTGTAGTGGGTTGGGATCAGATTAGAGTAGAGCGGGTGGGATCAGATTAGAGTATAGCGGGGTGGGACCAGATTAGATTATAGCAGGCGGGGATCAGATTAGAGTATAGCAGGGTGGGATCAGATTAACAGTATAGCGGGGTGGGATCAGATTAGAGCATAGCAGGGTGGGATCAGATTAGAGTATCGCGGGGTGGGATCAGATTATCGTATAGCGGGGTGGGATCAGATTACAGTAGAGCAGGGTGGGATCAGATTAGAGTGTAGCTGGGGTGGTATCAGAGCAGAGTGTAGCGGGGTGGGATCAGATTGGAGTACAGCGGGGTGGGATCAGATTAGAGTATAGCGGGTGGGATCAGATTAGAGTATAGCGGGGTGGGATCAGATTAGAGTATCGCGGGGTGGGATCAGATTAGAGTATAGCAGGGTGGGATCAGATTACAGTAGAGCAGGGTGGGATCAGATTAGAGTGTAGCTGGGGTGGTATCATAGCAGAGTGTAGCGGGGTGGGATCAGATTGGAGTACAGCGGGGTGGGATCAGATTAGAATATAGCGGGATGGGATCAGATTAGAGTATAGCAGGGTGGGATTAGATTAAAGTATAGCGGGTGGGATCAGATTAGAGTATAGCGGGTGGGATTAGATTAGAGTATAGCAGGGTGGGATCAGATTTGAGTATTGCAGGGTGGGATCAGATTAGAGTATAGCAGGGTGGGATCAGATTAGAATATAGCAGGGTGGGATCAGATTAGAGTATAGTGGGGTGCGATCAGATTAGAGTATAGCGGGGTGGGAACAGATTAGAGTATAGTGGGGTGGGATCAGATTAGAGTATAGCGGGGTGGGATCAGATTAAAGTATAGCCGGGTGGGATCAGAGCAGAGTATAGCGGGGTGGGATCAGATTAGAGTATAGCAGGGTGGGATCAGAGCAGAGTGTAGCTGGGTGGGATCAGATCAGAGTGTAGTGGGGTGGGATCAGATTAGAGTATATCGGGGTGGGATCAGATTAGAGTATAGCGGGGTGGGATCAGATTAACAGTATAGCGGGGTGGGATCAGATTAGAGTATAGCGGGGTGGGATCAGATTAACAGTATAGCAGGGTGGAATCAGATTAGAGAATAGCGGGGTGGGATCAGATTAGAGTATAGCAGGGTGGGATCAGAGCAGAGTGTAGTGGGTTGGGATCAGATTAGACTATAGCAGGGTCGGATCAGATTAACAGTATAGCGGGGTAGGATCAGATTAGAGTATAGCAGGGTGGGATCAGATTAGAGTATAGTGTGGTGGGATCAGATTAGAGTAGAGCGGGTGGGATCAGATTAGAGTATAGTGTGGTGGGATCAGATTAGAGTAGAGCGGGTGGGATCAGATTAGAGTATAGTGTGGTGGGATCAGATTAGAGTAGAGCGGGTGGGACCAGATTAGATTATAGCAGGGTGGGATAAGATTAGAGTGTAGTGGGGTGGGATCAGAGCAGAGTGTAGTGGGGTGGGATCAGAGTGTAGTGGGGTGGGATCAGAGCAGAATGTAGTGGGGTGGGATCAGAGCAGAGTGTAGCAGGGTGGGATCAGAGCAGAATGTAGTGGGGTGGGATCAGAGCAGAGTGTAGTGGGGTGGGATCAGAGCAGAGTATAGTGGGGTGGGATCAGAGCAGAGTGTAGTGGGGTGGGATCAGAGCAGAGTGTAGCAGGGTGGGATCAGAGCAGAGTGTAGTGGGGTGGGATCAGAGCAGAATGTAGCAGGGTGGGATCAGAGCAGAGTGTAGTGGGATCAGAGCAGGATGTAGCAGGGTGGGATCTCTTCAGAGCTTCTAGAGAAACTCTCATAACACATAAGAGTCTAAACCCTATCTAAGCTGGGGGGGTGTTAGGTCATACCAAGGATCATTTGATTTTGAAGTATGAAAAAAAAGATATACAAAACATATTAAATGAAAATGTATTTGGCCTTACTGCTATTAGCCCATAGAAACACATTGAATAACAGATTCACTACATAGAACAACAGATAGTCCTTACTGCTATTAGCCCATAGAAACACATTGAATAACAGATTCACTACATGGAACAACAGATAGTCCTTACTGCTATTAGCCCATAGAAACACATTGAATAACAGATTCACTACATGGAATAACAGATAGACCTTACTGCTATTAGCCCATAGAAACACACTGAATAACAGATTCACTACATGGAACAACAGATTGCCCCCCCAAAATACATCAAAAGGAAGTTTGTTCTGAAATGTCTGTCCTATATCTGAATGATAGTTATTTTTACATCTATTTAACCCCTTTATTTTGGAGTAAACAGTCTCCATATGTACTTCTATAATATTTCCAACTGATACAGGGGGGACCTTCAGACGTGTCTTGTGAGGCCTGTGGGCGTACTACAGCAAAACAACCGATTAAGTGTGTGTTTGTGAGAGTTTCACCTTTCCACAGACGGTGTAGCCCAAACTGTTCAGATAATACAGACAGACGTTGGCAGATCAGCTGTACCGACTTCAGACGAGTCCCAAGACGGAGAACACCATCGTGTTCGTGAGAGTCTCATCTTTCCATGGGGGTCATGAAAGCTTGTAGGCCAAACCGTTCGGACGTTCAGATGGACTGACCACCACCGCTCTAGCTCTGCCGCCTTTCACCGCTGATGTGGAAGTGTTCCATAACCGGATGGCTGTGTAAGGACTATTTGACTAAGGAGGAGAGTGATGGAGTGCTGCATCAGATGACCTGGCCTCCACAATCACCCGACCTCAACCGAATTGAGATGGTTTGGGATGATTTGGACCGCAGAGTGAAGGAAAAGCAGCCAACAAGTGCTCAGCATGTGGGAACTCCTTCAAAACCGTTGGAAAAGCATTCCAGGTTAAACTGGTTGAGAGAATGCCAAGAGTGTGCAAAGCTGTCATCAAGGCAAAGGGTGACTTCTTTGAAGAACATAAAATATAAAATATGTTTTGATTTGTTTAACAGTTTTTTGGTTACTACATGAATCCATATGTGTTATTTCAAAGTTGTGATGTCTCCACTATTATTCTACAATGTAAAAAATAAAGAACCCCTTGAATGAGTAGATGTGTCCAAACTTTTGACTGGTACTGTATAAAACAATATAATTCAGCATACAATAACAAAATAAACATATTTAATAACCGCAATTGCACTCAACTACAGAGAAAACACTCTGAAGTTTCTAAAACTGTTAAAATAATGTCTGTGAGTATAACAGAACTGATTTGGCAGGCGAAAACCCAAGGAAAATCCACCCGGAAAAATGTGATTCTGTGAGGTGCCTCTTTTGCCATTGACTTGCTATAGGAAATACTGGATTCCAGCTCCCAGGTAGCAGTACCTATGGCTTCCACTAGATGTCAACAGTCTTTAGACAAGGTTTCATGCATTTATCTAGAAATATAGAGGAGTAAGACAAGAATTGGGAAGGGGAGTGAGGAAGTGACTTTTCTGTTTTATGCGCGGGACCGTGAACGCTTGCCTCGGTTTTTTCCTTTTCTATCGTCCAGGATATTATCTGTGAAATATTATTGTTAATATACATATTAGTGTACATAAGGATCGATTAGAAACGTTGTTTGAATTGTTTGGACAAAGTTTATAGGTATATTTTTAACGCTTTGTATGTCTTATACAAGACATACAAAGCGTTAAAAATATACCTATAAACTTGAGCGGATGGTGGATTTTCTGAACAAAACGCGACAACCAAACGGAGCTTTATGGATATAAAGAGGGACTTTTTCAAACAAAAATAACATTTATTGTCTTACTTGGACCCTTCGGTTTGCCATCAGAGGAAGATCTTCAAAGGTAAGCAATTTATTTTATCGCTTATTATGAGTTTTGTGACACCCGTGCTGGTTATGTTATTATGCTAATGCTGAAAATATGCGGGGCGCTGTCCTCAGACAATCAAATGTTGTGCTTTTGCCGTAAAGCCTTTTTGAAATCTGACAACGCAGTGAGATTGCAAAGATTCTAAGCTTTTGAACAGTGTGCAACACTTGTATTTTCATGAATGTTTTATATTACTACATTTGTAATTTGAATTTGGCGCTCTGCATTTTCCGGATGATGTCGTGGCGCCCCTTAATTATACCAAAGAGGTTAAAGGGTCTGAATACTTACAGTTGAAGTCAGAAGTTTACTTAGGTTGGAGTCATTAAAACTCATTTTTCCATTCCACAAATTTCTTGTTAACAAACTATAGTTTTGGCAAGTCGGTTAGGACATCTACTTTGTGTATGACACAAGTCATTTTCCAATAATTGTTTACAGACAGTGTGAATTATAAGTAAAATAATCTATCACAGAAAATGAAAATGAAGTCATGGCTTTATAAGCTTCTGATAGGCTAATTGACATCATTTGAGTCAATTGGAGGTGTACCTGTGGATGTTTTTCAAGGCCTACCTTCAAACTCAGTGCCTCTTTGCTTGACATCATGGGAAAATCAAAGGAAATCAGCCAGGACCTCAGAAAATAAAATGTAGACCTCCACAAGTCTGGTTCATCCTTGGGAGACATTTCCAAATGCCTGAAGATACCGCGTTCATCTGTACAAACAATAGTACGCAAATATAAACACCATGGGACCATGCAGCCGTCATACCGCTCAGGAAAGAGACGCGTTCTGTCTCTTAGAGATGAACATACTTTGGTGTGAAAAGTGCATTTCAATCTCAGAACAAGAGCAAAGGACCTTATGAAGATGCTGGAGGAAACAGGTACAAAAGTATCAATATCCACAGTAAAGCGAGTCCTATATCGACATAACCTGAAAGGCCACTCAGCAAGGAAGAAGCCACTGCTCCAAAGCCGCCATAAAAAAGCCAGACTACGATTTGCAACTGCACATGGGGACAAAGATCGTACTATTTGGAGAAATGTCCTCTGGTCTGATGAAACAAAAATAGAACTGTTTGGCCATAATGACCATCGTTATGTTTGGAGGAAAAAGGGGGAGGCTTGCAAGCCAAAGAACACCATCCCAACCGTGAAGCACAGGGGTGGCAGCATCATGTTGTGGGGGTGCTTTGCTGCAGGAGGGACTGGTGCACTTCACAAAATAGATGGCATCATGAGGGAGGAAAATTATGTGGATATATTGAAGCAACATCTCAAGACATCAGTCAGGAAGTTAAAGCTTGGTCGCAAATGGGTCATCCAAATGGAAAGTTGTGGCAAAATGGCTTAAGGACCTCAATCCCATAGAAAATGTGTTGGTAGAACTGAAAAAGCGTGTGCGAGAAAGGAGGCCTACAAACCTGACTCAGTTACACCAGCTCTGCCAGGAGGAATGGGACAAAATTCCCCCAACGTATTGTGTGAAGCTTGTGGAAGGCTACACAAAATGTCTGACCCAAGTTAAACAATTTAAAGGCAATGCAACCAAATACTAATTGAGTGTATGTAAACTTCTGACCCACTGGGAATGTGATGAAAGAAATAAAATCTGAAAGAAATAGTTCTCTCTACTATTATTCTGACATTTCACATTCTTAAAATACAGTGGTGATCCTAACTGACCTAATACAGGGAATTTTTACTAGGATTAAATGTCAGGAATTGTGAAAAACTGAGTTTAAATGTATTTGGCTAAGGTGTATGTAAACTTCCGACTGCAACTGTATATGTAGCCAAAGAAACAAGGTTCATGAAATCAATAATTATCTAGTAAAAGATGACATTCATATTCTGACTGAATCTCACTTAGATAATACCTTTGATGATACAGTGGTGTCAATACAAGGTTATAACATTTATAGAAAATATAGAAATGCCAATGGTGGAGGTGTTGCTGTTCATATTCAGAACCACATTCCTGTAAAGCTTAGAGAGGATCTCATGTTAAATACTGTTGAAGTAATATGGCTACAGGTTCATCTGCCTCACCTAAAGCCCATTCTGGTGGGAAGCTGCTATAGACCACCAAGTGCCAACAGTCAGTATCTGGATAACGTGTGAAATGTTTGATAATGTATGTGATATCAACAGAGAGGTGTATTTTCTGGGTGATTTAAAATATTGACTGGCTTTCATCTAGCTGCTCACTCAAGAAAAAGCTTCAAACTGTAACCAGTGCCTACCAGGGTAGTCAACCTACCAGGGTAGTTACAAACAGCACAGGAATTAAATCATCAACATGTATTGATTACATCTTTACTACCGCTGCAAAAACGTGCGTTAAAGCAGTATCCAAATCCATAGGATAATAGTGATCACAATATAGAAGCCATATCTAGGAAAACCAAATTTCAAAAGGCTGGACCTAATATAGTGTATAAGAGGTCATACAATAAGTTTTGTAGTGATTCATGTTGATGATGTAAATAATATTTGCTGGTCTGTGGTAATGAGGAGCCGCTGCACTTGACATTTATGAAATTGCTTATTCCAGTTACTAATAAGCACCCATTAAGAAAATAACTGTAAAAACTTAAATGTCTGTGGATTGATGAGGAATTAAAAAAGTGTATGGTTGAGAGGGACGAGGCAAAAGGAATGGCAAATAAGTCTGGCTGCACAACCGATTGGCAAACTTATTGCAAATTGAAAAATCACATGACTAAACTGAATAAGTATTAGAAACTACACTATGAAACCAAGATAAATGAAATAAAGAATGATAGTAAAAAGCTGTGGATCACCTTAAATGAAATTCTGGGAAAAAAGGCTAACTCAGTCGTCACAAAACCAACTGATATTGCTAACCACTTTAACGATTATTTTCATTGGCAAATTTAGGGATGACATGCCAGCAACAAACTCTGACACTACACATCCAAGTATATCTGACCAAATTATGAAAGACCAGAATTGTATTTTTGAATTCCGTAAAGTCAGTGTGGAAGAGGTGAAAAAAGTATTGTTGTCTATCAACAATGACAAGCCACTGGGGTCTAACAATCTGGATGGAAAATTACTGAGGATAATAGCGGACGATATTGCCACTCCTATTTGCCACATCTTCATTTTAAGCCTCCTAGAAAGTGTGTGCCCTCAGGCATGGAGGGAAGCAAAAGTCATTCCCCTATCTAAGAATAGTAAAGCCCCCTTTACTGGCTCAAATAGCCGACCAATCAGCCTGTTATCAACCCTTAGTAAACTTCTGGAAAAAATTGTGTTTGACGAGATACAACGCTATTTTACAGTAAACAAATTGACAACAGAATTTCAGCACGCTTATAGAGAAGGACACTCAACAAGCACAGCACTTACACCAATTACTGATGATTGGCTGAGAGAAATTGATGATGAAAAGATTGTGGGGGGTGTTATGTTAGACTTCAGTGCGGCCTTTGACATTATTGATCATAGTCCGCTGTTGGAAAAACGTATGTGTTATGGCTTTACACCCCTGCTATAATATGGATAAAAAGTTACTTGTCTAATAGAACACAGGGTGTGTTCTTAAATGGAAGCCTCTCCAACATAATCCAGGTGGAATCAGGAATTCCCCAGGGCAGCTGTCTAGGCCCATTACTTTTTTCAATCTTTACTAATGACATGCCACTGGCTTTGAGTAAAGCCAGAGTGTCTATGTATGCGGATGACTCAACACTATACAACGTCAGCTACTACAGAGACTGAAATGACTGCAACACTCAACAAAGAGGGTGGCAAGGAATAAGTTCATCCTAAATACTTCGAATACTAAAAGCATTGTATTTGGGACAAATCATTCACTAAACCCTAAACCCCAACCAAATGTTGTAATAAATAATGTGGAAATTGAGCAAGTTGAGGTGACTAAACTGCTTGGAGTAACCCTGGATCGTAAACTGTCCTGGTCAAAACATATTGATATAACAGTAGCTAAGATGGGGAGAAGTCTGTCCATAATACAGCACTGTCAACAAGGCCCTGCTGTAGTTTTGTCGCACCTACTGGCACACAGCTCAGACACCCATGCATACCTCACAAGACATGCCACCAGAGGTCTCTTCACAATCCCCAAGTCCAGAACAGACTATGGGAGGCGCACAGTACTACATAGAGCCATGGCTACATGGAACTCTATTCCACATCAAGTAACTCTTGCCAGCAGTAAAATTAGATTTCAATAACATATTAAAACACACCTAAATGGAACAGCGGGGACTGTGAAGCAACACGAACATAGGCACAGACACATGCATGCATATATACACACACACTCAATAGCATACGCACTATACACACACGTACACAAGGATTTTGTACTGCCTTGGCAGCAGCTAATGGGGATCCATAATAAATACAAAAATACAGTTTACATATTTTACTCATCCCATATGTATATACTCTATTTTTATACCATCTTGCCTATGCCGCTCGGTCATCATTTATCCATATGTGCATATTCCTTTTCCATCCCTTTACTTATATTTGTGTGTATAAGGTAGTTGTTGTGTTATTGTTAGATTACTTGTTAGATATTACTGCACTGTCGAAACTAGAAGCACAAGCATTTCGCTACACTCACAATAACATCTGCTAAACATGTGTATGTGACCAATAACATTTTATTTTATTTGGTTCTTCAAAGTACTTGTGAAGGAACTCTCTCAGTACGGCAGGCGGGACAGTAGTGTCAGGAGCCCCGTGTGTCAGGTTGCGAAACGCTGCCAGGACAATATCTGAGGGTACGAAGTGAGGTGCAGGGTTGGGGGGTCAATTCCATTTCAATACAGAAAATAAACTGACATTTACACTTCACTTCCTCAGTGGACTGAAATGAAATTGACTTCTGATTCGGTGTGTGGAGAGACAGGAGTAATGATCTCAGATCAGTTGTTTTATATCACTACATGGACAGGAGAGACCTGATCCTAGATCAGCACTCCTACTCTGACACTTCATGAATATGGCCCCAGAACTCAAGCAAAGAAGCAGCAGACATTGGAGGCACAAAGCCTGGATTGGGACTAATCCCCCTACAATACTTAGGGGCCGACTGATTCCCCTACAATACTTACCAGGGGCTGACTGATTCCCCTACAAGACTTACCAGGGGCTGACTGATTCCCCTACAAGACTTACCAGGGGCTGACTGATTCCCCTACAAGACTTACCAGGGGCTGACTGATTCCCCTACAATACTTACCAGGGGCTGACTGATTCCCCTACAAGACTTACCAGGGGCTGATTGATTCCCCTACAAGACTTACCAGGGGCTGACTGATTCCCCTACAAGACTTACCAGGGGCTGACTGATTCCCCTACAATACTTACCAGGGGCCGACTGATCCCCCTACAAGACTTACCAGGGGCTGACTGATTCCCTTACAAGACTTACCAGGGGCTGACTGATTCCCCTACAATACTTACCAGGGGCTGACTGATTCCCCTACAATACTTACCAGGGGCTGACTGATTCCCCTACAATACTTACCAGGGGCCGACTGATCCCCCTACAAGACTTACCAGGGGCTGACTGATTCCCTTACAAGACTTACCAGGGGCTGACTGATTCCCCTACAATACTTACCAGGGGCTGACTGATTCCCCTACAAGACTTACCAGGGCCTGACTGATCCCCCTACAAGACTTACCAGGGGCTGACTGATTCCCTTACAAGACTTACCAGGGGCTGACTGATTCCCCTACAATACTTACCAGGGGCTGACTGATTCCCCTACAAGACTTACCAGGGCCTGACTGATCCCCCTACAAGACTTACCAGGGGCTGACTGATTCCCCTACAAGACTTACCAGGGGCTGACTGATTCCCCTACAATACTTACCAGGGGCTGACTGATTCCCCTACAAGACTTACCAGGGGCTGACTGATCCCCCTACAAGACTTACCAGGGGCTGACTGATTCCCCTACAATACTTACCAGGGGCTAAATGATTCCATTCAAATATTTTTCATTTAACACACACAATAATGGTGTATAGGTATTTTGTAGAAAGACAAATATGCAATTCTTATCTAAACAAAAAAGATCCAGAGTTCTAGGTACAAAGTAAATAATACAAAATAAGACATACAGGACAAGGACAGGTAAACAGATGTCGTCCTGTCCACCCCTCCCCGCTCGGGTGCCGAGGCTAACACATGGGTAGATTCCAATATTACAATTGAGATAAAACGTTCAAATGGACGAATTCACAGCGCCGAATGGTCCACGTAGGAGAGGAGAGGCTGCCACATTTGATCTAGTGTTTATCATTTTAATTGTTCAGAATATATCTAATTCTTTCTAAGTGTACAGTGTTTGCAGGCTAAATGATTCCCCTACAGGAATTCAAATCATTGAACTGCTGTTTGAGTTAAAAAAAAAAAGAAGAAGAAAAGAACCAACATTTCAGTTCAGCGCTCAGTACTAGTCCCAAATGGCACCCTATTTCCTATATAGAGCACCACTTGACCAGGGCCCATAAATGCACTACATGTAGGGAATAGGATGCCACTTGGGACAATGAGTTGTGGCTAGTCACTACTAACCCTTCAAAGCAGTGTCCCTCTTAAGGCAGTGTTTACAAGAACCTTGATTATAGGTCAAGGTCAAAGGTAGTGCACTGTATCGGGGAATAGGGTGCATGTTGGGACAACCTCGAGTCATGGTTCTCACCAGTATCAAGAGAAAATACTACTTCCACAACTAATATGTAGACGTTAATAGAAACAAATCAGTAGATTAAAGTGATACCTTGGGATTTTGGCAATGAGGCCCTTTATCTACTAACCTAGTACTTCCACCAAACTGACTTGCTGCAGATACAAATCTATGCCGGATGACGTAGCGCACACAAACCGGACTACGTTTTCATGTACCGAATAAAAACCTAATGTTCAATGTTTTCCCCATCGCATTTTTTAACTCTACCGATAGTTTTTTTCACAAAAACTTGAGTTAAATAGCAAATGTGCCTCCTCTGGTCTTGGCTTGTGAGCTCTAGTCAACAGCTGGGCGATACAGTGCTGTTAGGCTAGTCTACATGACGATATCATGGATAAGAGAGAGAAGGTTTTTTTATTTGTCAAAACGGCAGTCGAGCATCGATCCTCATGTCACCAGAATAAGAGCCTAGATATTTATTGGATAGGAGCATCAATACCATCACCTTGCCCTTTCACCACCCTGAGAAGTTCATCATAACGCATTTCATCTGTTGCCTGATAATCTGCATGCTTTCCAGAGTCGTAGTGGGAGGACCACACAGCATGTCATCGTGTGACTCCAAGTTCACTTATTATGGTTATTATATCAATATTGGCACAGAAAGGCATTTCCACCACCATTTCTCACATAATTCATTTTACCTCACCAAAAAATGATCCCACCATGTCGAACGAACAAATTGTATGTCTGCATTCTTGTTTCCATCACAGCTTTCATGATGTTTTACTTTTTTTTTTTTTTGATGGTATGTAACGACTTGGATACTGTGGATAGAAACGTGGTTACAGAGACAGAATAAAATATATCCAGGTCAACACCTGACTCTGGGGAAGTAGATAAAAGGCCTCATTGCCAAAATTCCAAAGTATCTCTTTAAGAAAATGAAAAGAACAATAACAGAAAACAGAAGAATTTCAGTGAGCTTTATTTCTTTTTTTACACAAACAAAAGGTGTCATTTCAGATTTTAACCAGGACATGTCTACAAAACAGAACCTTGTTTTGTACTCCCAACTGATATAGTTATATAAAAAAAGGTCAACATTTAAGGGAACAGGACTCCTATCTCCAAGGTCGGCTCAGTGGCATTTCTCTTTGAGGAGCAGATTCGCCCTAACCTCTTATCTGATTACCTTTTGCATATCTACAGGAGTTTACTGTTATATGGAGATAGAAGAGAGCAGTGTCTGCAGACAGCCAACTAGGGTAAACCTACTGCACCTTCAAAAGGTAGGGCACATTTTCTCCAGACAAACACGGGCAAAGACTGACAGTGAAAAATTCAGTCAGGTGAACAAACAGAAATACCTTCTATAATAAACAAGAGCTGTTCATACAATGCCGATACTCATTCAACTCAAACTATGAACAACACTGTCCATAGTGACTGCATTAAACGGCAGGCCATTTATTGTCTGTTGCCAAATGCTCAGAGGGATTACAATCATACCGTTCCCCAGTTTGACCTTCAAACAGGCAGAATAGGAGACAATTGATTAATTTAGACATGAGAGTCACACAAAACACACCACTAGATCTGATTGTATTATCATTAAACCAATCACTGCACATCTCACACCACCAGGTCTGATTATCTTTAAACCAATCACTGCACATTACACACCACTATATTTGGTCTGATTATCTTTAAACCAATCACTGCACATCTCACACCACCAGGTCTGATTATCTTTAAACCAATCACTGCACATCTCACACCACCAGGTCTGATTATCTTTAAACCAATCACTGCACAGCTCACACCACCAGGTCTGATTATCATTAAACCAATCACTGCACATCTCACACCACCAGGTCTGATTATCTTTAAACCAATCACTGCACATCACACACCACTATATTTGGTCTGATTATCTTTAAACCAATCACTGCACAGCTCACACCACCAGGTCTGATTATCTTTAAACCAATCACTGCACAGCTCACACCACCAGGTCTGATTATCTTTAAACCAATCACTGCACATCTCACAACCACCAGGTTTGATTATCTTTAAACCAATCACTGCACATCTCATACTCTGCCTGCGTCCTAAATAGCTCTCTATCCTATTTAAAGTGCACTAGGGCCCTGGTCTAGAGTAGTTCACCATAAAAGGGAATAGGGTGATATTTGAGACGTGGTCTCTCACACATGAATGTTTCCACATCTAACTTACGTACGGAAATGCTTCCTGACACACTGGGAGTTCAGCTACAGTGAAATACTGGCCTGAAGATAATTATTGTTTGTGATGTCAGTTCAATATCAGATACCATGATAATCGTGTGTGTAAGGTGTGTGTGTGTGTGTCAGTTTAATATCAAGCAGTGAGAACACTCACAGCCTACGATAGATAGTTACGCACACACACACACACACACACACACACACACCTTCGCTATGATAGTTAGCAGGGGAAACAGAGACAGTTTAAATTATCTTCATTTTCAGATCACTGTACAGTTTAACCATCATCCTCCTCTAAGCATTAACATTTTAAAAGCTCCGAAGTGACGTTCCCCTTTACGTACAGATCTAGGATCAGCTTTCTACGCCCCAATCCTAACCTTAACTGTTAGTGGGGAAAACGGACCCGAGATCAGCGTCTAGGGGCAACTCCACCCATTGTATTTCATAGGAACAGAGTTTGGGCTGAGCAGAGCAGGGCCACAGAGACGCTGATGCTTAAACACGGGGTGAAGCTGTCTCCGCTGCTACCGGAGGTGAGCCGCTCACCATACTGGGAGAGGAGCTGGAGAGCCGCACCATTGGTCCAGCCGAATCCCAACTACAACACAGAGACACACAGAGACCGAGTCAACTCAAAAAAAGGACGAGTTTGAAAAAAGTCAAATACAAAAGACTAGATAGAGATGAACATTTCAATTTTGCCATTTGAGTCATTTAGCAGATTATTTATCTTATCTCGTTATTTACAACTTTTAGGATTAGAAGACATATCGTAGTGTACCTGGACTTCATACTCTCCTCCTCCGCCTGGCTTCCCATCTCCGTTCACATTATACTGACAGAGAGAAAGAGAGAGAGAAACAAACCCCGGACATGTTGAACTTCTATTAAGGCACAATGTGTACGTGTTGTGGATATATTGTCACTGGGGGTTCTCCTAGGTACAGATCTAGGATCAGCTTACCCTTCCCCCAAATCCCAACCTTAACCATTAGTGGAGGAAATGTTAAACGGACCCATGAACAATGTCTAGGGCAGGGTTAGGCAAATATATTTAGCCACCTAAAACTTTGGGGTGGGGAAAAAAAAATGTAATAATTTGCGGGCTGGTTTTGGACCGACTATAGTCAACCCTTGTCTAGGGGCAACATAACCCTGCACATCATTGTGGTCATTGTTGTCTAGGGGCAACATAACCCTGCACATCATTGTGGTCACACATAAGAGAAAACTCCAGTTGAGCACCTTCTCAAACATGGCTTCATACTTGACGTAGGCCAGCCAGTTGGTTCTGATCCAGCGCTGAGCCAAATCAAACCCTAGCTCTCTGGCTTCATGTGAGGGCAGATTGGACAGGCCTGATGGGAAGATACCAGAGTTACAGACTGGACAGGCCTGATGGGAAGATACCAGAGTTACAGACTGGACAGGCCTGATGGGAAGATACCAGAGTTACAGACTGGACTGATAGTGCACCCTATAGGGAATAGGGTGTCATGTGGGGTGTAGATGCAACATGCAAACCATATCAGGGATTAACTAGTTCCTACCTTGGATGAGCATATGTTGCAGAGGGGGCCATGCGTTGGGGTAGTCCCACTGCTGACCACTGTCAACCAGGGACGCAGGGACACCGTTAGGGAACTCAAGACCACCACTAGTCTATGGAGGAAGGGAGATGTTTTTTATTATTGTTTTATTGAATTCCTCCAAACATAACGATGGTCATTATGGCCAAACAGTTCTATTTTTGTTTCATCAGACCAGAGGACATTTCTCCAAATAGTACGATCTTTGTCCCCATGTGCAGTTGCAAATCGTAGTCTGGCTTTTTTATGGCGGTTTTGGAGCAGTGGCTTCTTCTTTGCTGAGCGGCCTTTCAGGTTATGTCGATATAGGACTCGTTTTACTGTGGATATAGATACTTTTGTACCTGTTTCCTCCAGCATCTTCACAAGGTCCTTTGCTGTTGTTCTGGGATTGATTTGCACTTTTCGCACCAAAGTACGTTCATCTCTGGGAGACAGAACGTGTCTCCTTCCTGAGCGGTATGACGGCTGCGTGGTCCCATGGTGTTTATACTTGCGTACTATTGTTTGTACACATGGTACCTTCAGGTGTTTGGAAATTGCTCCCAAGGATGAACCAGACTTTCTTTAGATTTTCCCATGATGTCAAGCAAAGAGGCACTGAGATTGAAGGTAGGCCTTGAAATACATCCACAGGTACACCTCCAATTGACTCAAATTATGTCAATTAGCCTATTCGTAGCTTCTAAAGCCATGACATCATTTTCTGGAATTTTCCAAGCTGTTTAAAGGCACAGTCAACTTAGTGTATGTAAACTTCTGACCCACTGGAATTGTGATACAGTGAGTTATAAGTGAAATAATCTGTCTGTAAACAATTGTTGGAAAATGTATTTGTGTCATGCACAAAGTAGATGTCCTAACCAACTTGCCAAAACTATAGTTTGTTGACAAGAAATTTGTGGAGTGGTTGAAAAACTAGTTTTAATGACACGTTACCTATACACGTTACATTTATATATAACAATACATTACCAAACAAGCTCTTTAATCACAACCCTCAGCCACTCTCAGCCCATCCCACCTATCACCATAGGGAGGGATTTAACACTAACTACTATAAATACACATTGCTACAGTAACTCAATGGATGTGTGTATTTTTCAGTGACAAATCAAATGTACATGCTCTTTCAGTCACAGTTTTTCAACAGGACGAGCTAACTAACTAACCTGTAGGTAGTGTAGTGCCTTCTGTCCCATGGAAGGCTGGGAGTAGCAGTCTGCCCAGATAGGGGCTAAGTTAGTGGGGTAGAATGCAGGGTGGGAGGTGTTGGTTACCAGGCTGTAGTCCAACCAGACTCCACTCTCCTCATTCCACAGCACTGCCTCTATGGCCTGTAGCCTGGCTGATGCAGCTTTGTCATACCGTGCCGCTTCCGACTCCTTACCTGGAACAACAGATTATACTAGGGACAGGACTTTTACTGGACCACATGACAAGAATCTCTGGGCCAATGGCTACAACTAGGATCCAGAGGTTATAACTAGGATCCAGAGGTTATAACTAGGATCCAGAGGTTATAACTAGGGTCCAGAGGTTATAACTAGGATCCAGAGGTTATAACTAGGATCCAGAGGTTATACTAGGATCCAGAGGTTTTAACTAGGATCCAGAGGTTATAACTAGGATCCAGAGGTTATAACTAGGATCCAGAGGTTATAACTAGGATCCAGAGGTTTTAACTAGGATCCAGAGGTTATAACTAGGATCCAGAGGTTTTAACTTGGATCCAGAGGTTTTAACTAGGATCCAGAGGTTATAACTAGGAGCCAGGGGTTATAACTAGGACAGGTGGTAAAGAGAATTCCTGCCGCTAGCTAGTCAAAGGTGATAAGCGGCATGCTTTCTCCTCACCCAGTGTCCTGTAGAAGTGAGCCAGGGTCTTCTCGTTGCGACAGAGCAGAGCGTTGAGGTCTGTAGGAAGGAGCAGACTGGTGCTGGTGTCTCTCAGAGATCCGTTGTTGTTCCCCTGGCCGTCCACAAACCAGCGAGACGAGAAGTCCCACCCGGACTCCGCTCCTGAATTCAGCTCTTTCCACAGCCTCTCTGCAGCATCTGTGTACAGGGAAGGGGGGACACAGGTATTGGCTGGGTCTCAAAGGGCTTCACTCTATTCTATAAAGTACACCACTTTAGACCAGCCCAATAGATAGTGTTCATGATGGGAATGCTGTTGGTTCATGAAGTTGGGGATAACTTTTACCCGCTGTCAGACCTTCAGCCAGCTCTAGATCATCACTGTAGGACTCTGGTCTGGAAGAAAAGTAACAGACACAAACACACACAGACACACAGATAAATGCAAACACACACACACAAATCAACTCCAAAAATACATGTATGTGAGTTGGATTTTGTGTTGTAACAGATGGACAAATAAAGTTGTGTATTGTATTGAAGGGGATGAGGGTACATTTCTGTGTTCCATACCTGGGCAGGCCCACCTGTACATCAAAGCGGTTCAGAACATGCTTAATCCCATTCACCTCAATGGCCACAGAGCGGTTCTGCATCCAGAACAGGTACTCCTGCTCTAGGGATGGCAGAGCAGTCCTACACAGTAGAGTAGGTTGGGATTATAATCTAGGGCTGGCAGAGCAGTCCTACACAGTAGAGTAGGTTGGGATTATAATCTAGGGCTGGCAGAGCAGTCCTACACAGTAGAGTAGGTTGGGATTATAATCTAGGGCTGGCAGAGCAGTCCTACACAGTAGAGTAGGTTGGGATTATAATCTAGGGCTGGCAGAGCAGTCCTACACAGTAGAGTAGGTTGGGATTATAATCTAGGGCTGGCAGAGCAGTCCTACACAGTAGAGTAGGTTGGGATTATAATCTAGGGTTGGCAGAGCAGTCCTACACAGTAGAGTAGGTTGGGATTATAATCTAGGGCTGGCAGAGCAGTCCTACACAGAGTAGGTTGGGATTATAATCTATGGCTGGCAGAGCATTAATACACAGTAGAGTAGGTTGGGATTATACTCTAGGGCTGGCAGAGCAGTCCTACACAGTAGAGTAGGTTGGGATTATAATCTAGGGCTGGCAGAGCAGTCCTACACAGTAGAGTAGGTTGGGATTATAATCTAGGGCTGGCAGAGCAGTCCTACACAGTAGAGTAGGTTGGGATTATAATCTAGGGCTGGCAGAGCAGTCCTACACAGTAGAGTAGGTTGGGATTATAATCTAGGGCTGGCAGAGCAGTCCTACACAGTAGACTAGGTTGGGATTATACTCTAGGGCTGGCAGAGCAGTCCTACACAGTAGAGTAGGTTGGGATTATAATCTAGGGCTGGCAGAGCAGTCCTACACAGTAGAGTAGGTTGGGATTATAATCTAGGGCTGGCAGAGCAGTCCTACACAGTAGAGTAGATTGGGATTATAATCTAGGGCTGGCAGAGCAGTCCTACACAGTAGAGTAGGTTGGGATTATAATCTAGGGCTGGCAGAGCAGTCCTACACAGTAGAGTAGGTTGGGATTATACTCTAGGGCTGGCAGAGCAGTCCTACACAGTAGAGTAGGTTGGGATTATAATCTAGGGCTGGCAGAGCAGTCCTACACAGTAGAGTAGGTTGGGATTATAATCTAGGGCTGGCAGAGCAGTCCTACACAGTAGACTAGGTTGGGATTATAATCTAGGGCTGGCAGAGCAGTCCTACACAGTAGAGTAGGTTGGGATTATAATCTAGGGCTGGCAGAGCAGTCCTACACAGTAGAGTAGGTTGGGATTATAATCTAGGGCTGGCAGAGCAGTCCTACACAGTAGAGTAGATTGGGATTATAATCTAGGGCTGGCAGAGCAGTCCTACACAGTAGAGTAGGTTGGGATTATAATCTAGGGCTGGCAGAGCAGTCCTACACAGTAGAGTAGGTTGGGATTATACTCTAGGGCTGGCAGAGCAGTCCTACACAGTAGAGTAGGTTAGGATTATACTCTAGGGCTGGCAGAGCAGTCCTACACAGTAGAGTAGGTTAGGATTATACTCTAGGGCTGGCAGAGCAATACTACACATTATAGATACAGTTGTGATTGAACATCAGTTGGGCCAAGAAAAGCACTTGATCACTAATACCATCCAGGTACCATACCATTGTCATACACAGGTCCTGAGCTTCCTCGCCATGTGGACCTTGTGACGGCCCAGAATTTGTCTGAACCGTCTGTGCTTCTCCTTCCAGTAGGGCGCTTCCCCTTTAATTCCCAATTAAATAGCCAGCATCAGCTGCGAATGAGGATGTGTTCAACCCTCGGATGCGAAGCTTCTTTACTCGTTTTGTTTTATTTTAAAAGTGTGCTTTGTAGCCTTGTCTCAAACTTAACCAGGATCGAAACCACTCATTTCTCCCTTTGGACATCTCAGTTGGTCTCCGCTGTTTCGTCGTGTCAAAACCGTTACAACCTGAACAGAGAGTTCTGCCAACTTTTAGAACGGACGCCATGTAAGCGCCTTTGAGCATTTAATCCATTCACGACGAGCCCTAATCATAAGTAGAATGGTGGTGGAAAAGGGATCGGTACCTGAGGAAATCTTTGTCGTTAGTGGTCTGATAGTAACTCTCCACCATCAGAGACAGGAAGGGGGGCTGACTGCGACGCTCGTAGTAAACTCTGCCCCCGTTGGGGATGAAGCCATATCTGGAGAGGGAGGAATGGAAAAAAGAAAATGTAGATATTACGAAAAGACATACTGGCTCAAATCCATTCGTTTTCCATCTTTCATTTGATGATCCTTGATGATTTTTTAAATGTATTGTGTTTTTTATTTTTCTATTGTCAAATAAATCTCAAATCATGTTGTATACTGAGCATTCGTAAAGTATTCAGACCCCTTGACTTTTTCCACATTTTGTTAGGTTACAGCCTTATTATAAAATGGATTAAATAGTTTTTTTCCCCCTCATCAATCTACACACAATACACCATAATGACATCACAATACCCCATAATGACATCACAAAAACAGGTTTTTAGAAATGTTTGCAAATGTATTACAAATAAAACTGAAATATCACATTTACATAAGTATTCAGACCCTTTACTCAGTACATTGTTGAAGCACCTTTGGCAGCAATTACAGCCTGGAGTCTTCTTGGGTATGACGCTACAAGCTTGGCACACCTGTATTTGGGGAGTTTCTCCCATTCTTCTCTGCAGATCCTCTCAAGCTCTGTCAGGTTGGATGGGGAGCGTCACTGCACAGCTATTTTCAGGTCTCTCTAGAGACGTTCGATCGGGTTCAAGTCCGGGCTCTGGCTGGGCCACTCAAGGACATTCAGAGACTTGTCCCGAAGCCACTACTGAGTTGTCTTGGCTGTGTGCTTAATGTTGTTGTCCTGTTGGAAGGTGAACCTTCGCCCCAGTCTGAGATCCTGAGCATTCTGGAGCAGGTTTTCATCAAGGATCTCTGTACTTTGCTCCGTTCATCTTTCCCTCGATCCTGACTAGTCTCCCTACCACTGAAAAACGTAGGGACGGTGCCATTGTTCCTCCAGACGTGAAGCTTAGCATTCAGGCCAAAGAGTTCAATCTTGGTTTCATCAGACGAGAGAATCTTGTTTCTCATGGTCTGAGAGTCCTTTAGGTGGCTTTTGGCAAAATGTGCCTTTTAATGAGGAATGGCTAGCGTCTGGCCACTCTACCATAAAGGCCTGATTGATGGAGTGCTGTAGAGATGGTTATTGTTCTGGAAGGTTCCCCCATCTCCACAGAGGAACTCTGTCAGAGTTAACATCAAGTCCTTGGTAACCTCCCTGACCAAGGCCCTTCTCCCCCGAATGCTCTAGGAAGAGTCTTGGTGGTTCCAAACTTCTTCCATTTAAGAATGATGGAGGCCACTGTGTTCTTGTGGACCTTCAATGCTGCAGAATTTTTGGGGGTACCCTTTCGCCGATCAGTGCCTTGACTCAATCCTGTCTCGGGTCTCTACGGACAATTCCTTCGACCTCATGGCTTGGTTTTTGCTCTGACATGAACTGCAACTGTGGGACCTTATATAGACAGGTGTGTGTCTTTCCAAGTCATGTCCAATCAATTGAATTTACCACAGGTGGACTCCAATCAAGTTGTAGAAGCATCAAGGATGATAAATGGAAACAGGATGAACCTGAGCTTAATTATCTCAAAGAAAAGGGTCTGAATACTTATGTAAATAAGATCTGTTTTACTTTTAAAACATTTGCAAAAAAAATATTCAAAAACAGTTTTTGCTTTGTTATTATGGGTTATTGTGTGTAGATTGATGAGGGAATCCATTTTAGAATAAGGCTGTAACATGACAAAATGTGGAAAAAGTCAAGGGGTCTGAATTATTATTCTGGACATCTGACTAGATTGTTTATGGCTGTCCCTGAGCCAACCAGAGTTCTAGCACCTATCACACACAGCATCAAAGTTTATGTAGGGAGTTTGGGCACTTAATATTCAGGGAGTTGGCATACCTACCTCTATGGTGGTGAGTAGACATGACAGGCAGATGGACAGACAGACATGACAGGAAGATGGACATGACAGGCAGACAGACGGATAATCAGACAGACAGACAGGTGCAGCTCACCGGTTGATGAGGTGGAAGAAGTTGAGGATCATCCCACGGGCGGTGTCTGTCATCTCCGATAGCAGGAGCCCATTGATCACCCAGTAGGAGTCCCTGAGAGGAACAGAGAGCAGATTCGCCTCACTGTCCATGGTAATAATACACACTGGAGGGATCTGAGCGGCAAGGTCTCTGAATGAACAGGCCTGTCTGCCCTGGGATATCGGTCTGTCTGCCCCCTGAAGAGGGCCAGCATTTGTCAGACCCCCTAACCTGCCCAGTCTTTCCCCATAGAGGGCCAGCATTAGTCAGACCCCTAACCTGCCCAGTCTGTCCCCATAGAGGGCCAGCATTAGTCAGACCCCTAACCTGCCCAGTCTGTCCCCATAGAGGGCCAGCATTAGTCAGACCCCCTAACCTGCCCAGTCTGTCCCCAGAGGGCCAGCATTAGTCAGACCCCCTAACCTGCCCAGTCTGTCCCCAGAGGGCCAGCATTAGTCAGACCCCCTAACCTGCCCAGTCTGTCCCCTTAGAGGGCCAGCATTAGTCAGACCCCCTAACCTGCCCAGTCTGTCCCCATAGAGGGCCAGCATTAGTCAAGCAGCATCTTTTGGACAGATGGGTTCCTCAGTTTACCTCCCTGTGCAGCAGGTTGAAATCAACTTCAAATTCAAAACTTTCACTGTCTGCTTTAGTCTCCCTGTGGTGCCAGATGGGCTGACTGACGTTCTGCATCTATTCCATTAGTCCCATTGCACCAGGCAAGCTCAATCAAGGCCAGATCAAGTATTTGAAAATGGATTTTAAATAGTATTTGAACCGATGCAGACAGACAGAGCAGTCCAGATAGAGTGGCAGCTTTACTGACCAGTAGTAGAGTTCTCTGAAGCGTCCCCCAGGTACGATGACAGGGTGGGGAGTGAAAATCTGAGAGGACAGTTCTGGGTGGGCCAGAGCATCACTACTGATCTGGTACACACACACACACACACACACAAATTGAGTTCACATTTGCACTGCTCTGGTACACACACATTTCATCATTGTTGATGACCACATCATATTTTACCAGACATACTGTAAGCACACTACAGAACAGAAGCATCAAACCATGAAAACACTACGTTGAATACATAATGTATGAGGAGCTTTTCCACTGTTTCACCACAGTAGATACGTATGGCTGACCAGAGAGGGCCAGCACTAGACTCTTTCCTCAGTTAGATGTGCTCCACTCCTGCGTCTTTAGTAGCATATCGTTTTATAGATAAAGGGATAAGTAGAATATCGTTTTATAGATAAAGCGATAAGTAGCATATCGTTTTATAGATAAAGGGATAAGTAGCATATCGTTTTATAGATAAAGGGATAAGTAGCATTAGGTTTTATAGATAAAGGGATAAGTAGCATATCGTTTTATAGGTAAAGGGATAAGTAGCATTAGGTTTTATAGATAAAGCGATAAGTAGCATATCGTTTTATAGATAAAGGGATAAGTAGCATATGGTTTTATAGATAAAGGGATAAGTAGCATATGGTTTTATAGATCCACCCCTATAAATGTCAGCTGCCTAACGGAGCGCTAGAGGAGAAGGAGAATCTTCTCCCTTCAAACATCACCTTTCTCCCAAGAGACTTCCACAGACGATGCAGATTCTCGGCCCAGCTACGCAGTTCTGCGTCTGCTATTTTAGTCAGGAACTGTGGCCTGCACACAGAACATGACTTGTATTGGACAGAACAGACTACATTCAAGAGTCCAAAATTGCATACTATTCCCTACAGAGTGCACTACTTATAGGGAATAGACAGCCATTTGGGACGCAAAACATTTCACGCCTCAGTTTGGTCAGGATCAATCAGAATGATTGGCTCATTCTCACTTGTCATGCCAGTCAGGTGGAGACCACGGCTCAAACTCCGTCCCTGGTTCTTCAAAGTACTTGTGAAGGAACTCTCTCAGTACGGCAGGCGGGACAGTAGTGTCAGGAGCCCCGTGTGTCAGGTTGTGAAACGCTGCCAGGACAATATCTGAGGGTACGAAGTGAGGTGCAGGGTTGGGGGGTCAATTCCATTTCAATACAGAAAATAAACTGACATTTACACTTCACTTCCTCAGTGGACTGAAATGAACTTGACTTCTGATTCGGTGTGTGGAGAGACAGGAGTAATGATCTCAGATCAGTTGTTTTATATCACTACATGGACAGGAGAGACCTGATCCTAGATCAGCACTCCTACTCTGACGCTTCATGAATATGGCCCCAGAACTCAAGCAAAGAAGCAGCAGACATTGGAGGCACAAAGCCTGGATTGGGACTAATCCCCCTACAAGACTTACCAGGGGCCGACTGATTCCCCTACAATACTTACCAGGGGCCGACTGATCCCCCTACAAGACTTACCAGGGGCTGACTGATTCCCCTACAAGACTTACCAGGGGCTGACTGATTCCCATACAATACTTACCAGGGGCTGACTGATTCCCCTACAATACTTACCAGGGGCTGACTGATTCCCCTACAAGAGACTTACCAGGGGATAAATTATTCCCCTACAATACTTACCAGGGGCCGACTTCAGCTTCATATCCACAAAGTACTTGTCATCATCAAACAGTTTGGCGGTCTGAACCTGCCTCAGGATGTCCCCATAACAGTAGATCTCACTGAGGAGTTAATCATTAGACAAGGTTATCTGGATAACAGGTTAAACAATACTCATAAAATAACCTGCATCAAACCTGTAACTGCAATTAAGAGAGGTAAAAATCTAACTTAATTTAAAGTGCATTTAAAATCCAATTTCTAAGGTCCATCTGTGTTAATGTTTAAGCCCCTTTGAATAGAGCAAATCCAACTTCAGACATTTTACTGAGCTCTATCAGAACGCCATGCATCAACCCCCCATAAGTCATAAACACACTTCCCCGGTAACCAAAGTTCAGCTTTGAAACAACATGGTTCAAGATCATTTCCCAATAGATTCATAAGACCCAAAAGTCAATGTAGCAAAATAATGTTTACCTGTCACAAGGTGGAGGCAAGGCACACCTGTAGAGAGGACAGAGGAGCAGCACGAAACAGGTCCACAAACACATCACCGCTGCTGGAAACGCTGCTCTCATGTTTAGAATGAAGTCAAAGCGAAGGGGCGAGGAGCACTGGCAGTTGTCTAGATTTACATACAGGTCAAAGTACCTTGATCACATAACACATTCTCGATCCAATTGAAAGAGGGAATAACTGTGGCGGAATAATCAGAATTAGTTGAGTAACATAGATAATTACGATGTCTTATCTGCATAATATGCTTACTTGATATACTTGTTATTAGAATGTATCTCTTTAGACTGGTGTTGGCAGTTGCACTGCTTTCCTCAGCTGGGGCTCCGTCACCTGGGGCCCGGAGAGGGGAGAGGTCAGGCTCGTCTTTCACATGTCCCTGTTGCTATGCAGAATATCAGAACGGGGAAGAGGACAGCAGGGAACATTGTCTTCGCATGTGAATGTGCCTTTACCTATTCTTAAACCATGTGAAGGGATGGCGTGATTAATGGGGAACCAATTGGTTGTCTCCACCCTCCTTTGACTTTGGGGGATGTGCGTGGTAGTGTCTGGAACCGTTGTATGTCATCTCTGATGTTGCACTTAGTATAGGTAATATAGTGTAGGGAAACCTCCTAGCTCAACAACACAGGTCTCACGTGGTAACGCTGTCGAGTGAACGCTGGCGCACGGGAAACCTTTACTTTTAACTTTACAGACTCACTTTATGGTTCTATGACCTAATTGGACAGTGTAATTGCCTTCATTGGGAATACTTTTACGATCTACCGGCATTACCGTTTTTTCCCTGAGTCTTCACAGTTAGCTCACCTGTTCTGGTTTGAGCCTCATCTGGCGTTTTCACTGGCCGTCGATGCTGCTTAAATCTTCATCAACAGTGTGGACTGGTAGGACATACTTCTTGTTTGTCTGTGCCTGGCTCTTTCTACTGCCTGTTCACCTGCTAGTGACGGGTTTGCGTCAGTCTTCGGCCATTGACCTCTGCTCCGGCTGCGGTCTGCCTGGACCTGCGCCGGAGGCTTTCCATCTTCATCCGGACATCGCCTTCCAGCCCCGTCCGAGATATATCCACCGAGGGTCGCGCCGGGAATTTCCACCACAACAGCTCAACAGTTATAAAGTCTATCTGGTCCAAGCTCTCGACGCCCTCTTACGTTCCACCGACCGGGCTGTTGACCACAGTGTGTTAGCCCGCCTAGCTCGGTCGGCTAGCACACCCACCAGACAACACCGCACTCAACTCACTGACAGACAAGGGACATTTCATCCAGGACCTCATCTCTGATCGTCACCTGGACTTTCTCTGTTTAACTGAGACATGGCAACAGCCCAACGACTTTTCCCAGCTGAACGAATCCACTCCCAGTGGGTTTGTTTACGTCTGTCAACCCCGTGGCTCTGGCCGGGGAGGAGGTCTCGCGATAACTTATCGTGAGAAGTGGAAAGTCTCGCCGGTGTCCGTGCCTGTCTCTAGCTCGTTTGAATCTGCTGTCTGTAAGTTGTCTGGGCCCACTCCAAACATCATTGCTACTGTCTACCGTCCCCCCTAAACCGAATAGTGAATTTTTAAATGATTTCTCTGCTTTTCTCACTCAGTTATCTTCTGTCTCACCAAACATAATACTGCTGGGTGATTTTAATATTCACATGGACAATATCAATCTGCCTCTTACTAAAGACTTCACTTCCTGCTTAGAGAGTTTGGGATGCCAGCAACATACTAATTTTCCCACACACTCCAAAGGACATCCTCTGGATTTAATCTGCTGCTCTGGTGTCACCCCTTCTGACCTTACAGCTGTTGAACTCCCCATAACTGACCATTTTTTCCTCTCATTTACAGTGGAACTCACTCTCTCCATCTCTAAAATATCACGCCTCATTTCATTTCGGAATATAAAGAATATCAATCTCGCCACACTCACTTCAAGTATCCACTTCTTCTGCCTCCCTGACACTCACAATCTATCTACCCCTGATGATCTGGTCTCTCACTACAACACTGGACTCCATAATATTCTAAATTCCCTTGCTCCGTTAAAAACCTGATCTGTTTCTTTTTCTGTCTCCGCCCCTTGGTTCACCCCCGATCTTCTTCTCTTGAAAGCCAAAGGTCGGCAACTTGAACGTCTCTATAGAAAAACTGGTCTCACTATTCACAAAGAAATGTACAATAACCACATCTTACATTATAAGGACTCTGTTGCTAGCACCAAAACCCACTATTACTCCAGTATAATCATTGCTAATAAAGGAAACTCCAAGTCACTGTTTTCCCTACTTAACAATATCACCCAACCCCAGAACTTTCTCCCCCCTCACTTGTATACAACCTCCTTCTGCAACTCCATTATGTCATTTTTTACTGAATAAATCCCAAACATCCACCAGCACCTTGGATCTATCCCTCACCTCAGCATCTCAGTCGACTTTCACCCATCCACACATTCATTTCCTTCCTTCCAGCTACCTGCTATTTCAGAAATCACAGAACTTATCAGGAAATCCAAGCCTTCCACTTGTCAACTTGACCCCTTTCCCACACAACTTGTTAAAGCCTGCCTTTCCTCCCTGGTTCCCCTCATTTCTGCTATCATCCATTCCTCTCTCACTACTGGAACTGTTCCTACGTCTTTCAAAACTGCTGCTATTACCCCAATTTTGAAAAAAATTGGTGTGGATCCCTCCGACTTCAACAACTTCCGTCCTGTATCCAATTTACCATTCATTTCCAAAATTCTTGAAAAAATAGTTTCCTCTCAACTCCATTCTCATCTATCCCACAATAACTTGTATAAACAGTTCCAGTCCGGGTTCCGTCCACTTCATAGCACCGAAACAGCCCTTATCAAAATCACCAATGACCTCCTTATGGCAGCTGATTCTGGACTTTTTACCATCCTCATCCTCCTCGATCTGAGTGCAGCCTTTGATACCATCAGTCACACCGTCCTCCTCAACAGGTTATCTTCCATTGGCATTAGCCACACTCCGTTAGACTGGTTCACATCTTATCTCTCTGGCCGCACTCAGTTCATTCAACTTAAATCTTTTAAATCCAGTCCCTCTGCCGTCACTTCTGGTGTGCCCCAGGGCTCTGTCCTGGGGCCCCTACTTTTCATCATTTATCTCCTGCCCCTGGGCAATATCTTCCGCAAATTCAATATTCAATTCCACTGTTATGCTGATGACACCCAGCTCTACCTTTCGCCAAACCCTCGCCCACTCTCCCGCCCACCTCCCTTACTGACTGCATCTCAGAAATAAAAACCTGGTTTTCCCAAAACTTCCTCAAATTAAACAGTAATAAAACTGAGGTTCTCCTTATTGGCACTAAATCTACTTTATCCAAAACCGACAGTTTTTCTCTTAATATTGATAACTCCTCCGTTTCACCCTCCCCACAGGTTAAGAGTCTGGGTGTCATCCTTGACAGCTCATTATCTTTTCAATCGCACATTAATAACATTACACGGTCTGCCTATTTCCATCTACGAAACATCAATCGACTCCGTCCCTCCCTTACTCCCCATACTGCCGCCGTCCTTGTCCACAGTCTCGTCACTTCCCGTTTGGACTACTGCAACTCTGTCCTTTTTGGCCTCCCTCATAAATCCCTCCATGAACTTCAACTGGTCCAGAATTCAGCTGCCCGCATCATTACTCGAACCCCCTCCATTCATCACATCACTCCTGTTCTTTAACAGCTTCACTGGCTCCCGGTCCAGTTCCGTATCCAATTCAAAGTCCTTCTGTTAACATTCAAGTCCATCCATAAACTCGCCCCCCCATATTTGTCTGATCTCCTCCAGGGTCCAACTTCCACCCGCTCCCTTAGATCTTCTTCCTCCATACACCTGTCTGTCCCCCCCGCCCGTCTCACCACTATGGGGAGCAGAGCATTCAGCCGCTCTGCTCCCCGTCTCTGAAACTCATTACCATCCTAACTCAGAAACATCGATTCATTTTCCCATTTCAAATCACAACTCAAAACACACCTGTTTAAAACTGCCTATCTCACTTGACGTCAACTGCTCTGCTTATTTTGTTGTTTTTAATGCTGTTCTATGCTTTTAAATGTCTTATGTTTCCCTGTACGGTGTCCTTGAGTGTCAAGAAAGGCGCCTTAAATAAAATGTATTATTATGACCTAGAGGCTCACTTCCCCTCAGTGAGCTTGTCCAGGCGTGGGGTCAAGAAGGGGTTTTAGCTGAGATGGGAGTATCTGGAGTTGACAATTGATTTATGCCATTGGATGAGTTGGTGTTTCTGTGCTATGAAGTACCAGGAACGAGATCTGAACCTCGTCTTAGGGGCCAAACTGAACATAATTTATAGTGAATGCTATCTGGCTGGGGGATGCTCCTTTCTCATTTAACACCTCTCACCTTGTGACCTGTTCCAAACATCTGGTTTGTTATGTAGACTAGGGGGTGGATCTTTGCTATAAAAGATCTCAGTAGCCTTTGTGTCGCCGCTCTCAACGGACCATCAGAGACGGAGGTGAATTCGTTGAGAAACCGTTGCTATTGCAAAGCTCTTACTATTAAAGATGTATTTTAAGTATAACTCTGACTTGTGTGATAAGTTTCTCTCATTTGATAGTAAAGAAATTAACCACCACAGAACACGATGAGATCCCTACAGTTACAGATGTCCTGAGCGATAATGTCTGTCCCAAATGAAGCTGAGCGATAATGTCTGTCCCAAATGAAGATGAGTGATGTCTGTCCCAAATGAAGCTGAGCGATAATGTCTGTCCCAAATGAAGCTGAGCGATAATGTCTGTCCCAAATGAAGCTGAGCGATAATGTCTGTCCCAAATGAAGATGAGTGATGTCTGTCCCAAATGAAGATGAGCGATAATGTCTGTCCCAAATGAAGATGAGCGATAATGTCTGTCCCAAATGAAGATGAGCGATTAGTGCTTTTCAAAGTCAGTTTCAGTTCAATTATTACAAAATAATATATATATATATATTTTTAAACGTTAAAAATGCACATTATGTAGGTTGAACGCTGCAACACCGAATAGAATAATAAGTCCCATGATAGCAGTGAGTGACTGCTCATTACGTAACCACGTTTGCATTGGTTTCATCCCAAGTCATCTGATCTCTATAGAGCTGCTGCTTACGCTGTCTGACTAAAATCACTATTTTACCATTTGTTCGAAAATAAAAAAATGCATTATTTTAAGACTGCTGAATACCAACTATCAATCACTTATGTAGATCATTGCATTTTCAGGTAGAGATCTCCTGCTCGTGCATTCTTCAGTCTCTATTACATAGCAGGCATAAAAGAAACAGACTGGACAAGTAGGCACGCAATGGATTATGGTCATGGTAGTTAATTACAATGTTTTCTGAACTAATCTAGGTATAATTGTTGGCCTGTTGGACACTACAACGTCCTACTAGATGGCACAGTTGGGGATTGATCTAGAGAAACCTCACATTACAAAACAGAAGAAAATACATCCAATTCAAATCATTGATCTGCTTTTGGTCGATTAGTAAAAAAAAAAAAAAAAATAATAATAGGTTCATCGCTCAGTACTAGTCCCAAATGGCACCCTATTTCCTATATAGAGCACCACTTGACCAGGGCCCATAAATGCACTACATGTAGGGAATAGGATGCCACTTGGGACAATGAGTTGTGGCTAGTCACTACTAACCCTTCAAAGCAGTGTCCCTCTTAAGGCAGTGTTTACAAGAACCTTGATTATAGGTCAAGGTCAAAGGTAGTGCACTGTATCGGGGAATAGGGTGCATGTTGGGACAACCTCGAGTCATGGTTCTCACCAGTATCAAGAGAAAATACTACTTCCACAACTAATATGTAGACGTTAATAGAAACAAATCAGTAGATTAAAGTGATACCTTGGGATTTTGGCAATGAGGCCCTTGTTTTTAAGAAACGTTATCCACAAGTTAACCTGACTCTGGGGAAAAACATCAAGGGCCTCTGCCAAAATCCCAAGGGATCACCCTTTAAGAAAATAAAAAGAACAGGAAACAGAAGAATTTCAGTGAGCTTTATTTTTGAACCAAAAGTATAATTTCTGATATGAACCATCAGGACATGTCCACAACACAGAACCCATTTATTTTATTTATTATTATATATTTTTTTTTAAACACAAGCTCCACTGAGAAATAGCCAATTCAAAAAAGTAAATGCTTTCTTTCACTTAAATTTGGTTTTTGAATTTAACAATTTCTAATCCAACTGACATTGAGTTACAAAATAAAAAAAAATATGGTCAAAATTTAAGGGAACAGTTTCATGAAACAAGTTGTCTACCCAGAACCTTGAATGTGGATATTCTGCTTGTTTTAATATCCTAACATAAGAACCCCGGGCATCCATACCACATGATACATCAAGACGGATCGCCACTGCATCCAAATGGAACCCTATTCCCTATATAGTGCACTACTAACATAAACCTCTGGTCAAAAAGTAGTGCACTATATAGGGAATAGAGTGCCATTTGGGACTCGAAAAGGTCTCCTCTCCAACCCCTCCCTGACAGGCTAGTGATCTTACAAGATAACATTTCCAACAATAGTGTACGACCCTGTCCAGAACCAAATCCCTGGCTACCTCCTTAGCTGCACATCTGACAGAATGATTTAGATTGGGCCGTGGAACTCCGCCCCCCCAAACAGCTACAGAGCTTCACTTACACCTGTCCTGCCATATCAGACCTGCACATGTGTAGAGGAGAGTCTACTCATCACTCCAAACCTGAGCAGGACCAGACTGGCAACCAGGCGAAACGCCGAGGGGGTACGGTTAGGGGTTGATTCTGGAGGGGGCCGTGGTGTTCCACACATCAAGGGAGGTGTAACCGATGCATCAAGGGCAACTAGTAGTAACCCTCCCACCCAAAAATAAAAACCCTTGAAGGAGGAGACCATTTACCTGGTGTATCATATATCCAATTGAAATGAATCTAAATTTAAAAAACTAAAAAGACGGGATGCTCCTCATCTCCTCCTTCAAGATCAGAAACCCCACTCCACTGGGGGAGGGACAGTCACAGCCAATCACAGTAGAGTCATGGTAAAATGAGAGCATGTCAGAGGCTGCTTGCCAAATAGCACCCCAATTTGACCAGAGCCCTTTGGTTTGTGCACTACGTAGGGACACAGCCAGGTGATAAGACTAGGGAATGGGCTGTGGCTGCCGCTGCCAGTGGGGCTGAAAAATAAAACACACAAAAAAAAAAAACAGGCAGCTGCCAAAGTGCCTGTGGTTTGACCCCTGCCCTCTCGTCTACACTCGCATACATTTAATTTAACCCCCCTTCCTGCCCAGTGTCCACCCTTGCCAATATAATCCTTAAAAATCATCCCAAGGATGTGTGTTTTATTCTGGGGCTACAGTAGACCAGAGAAAACAGGGGTCACAGTCCCAACCAATGAGAAAGCAGAATGGCTACAGCGTGTACATCTTCCCACAACACTGTAGCTTGGCACAGATTGGAAAACAGTTTGACAACAGCGTGTAGATTCTCACATTTGTAGACATCCCAATATTTGTCATTGGAAAAGAAGCTAAGCAGAAAGAGCATCTCCCCGTCTGGTTTTTCAGGGAACCCCAAAGCAATATTTACCAGCTAAACACAGCCTTGTGGACAAGACTGCTCAGAGGTTGCTCTGGGGAAAGTTTACAAATTACAATACCAAGAGCTATGACAACCCCTCCCAATCCCCCCCGCCCCCCAGGGCCAAGAGACACCCCTCCCAATCCCCCCCTCCCCAGGGCCAAGAGACACCTCCCAATCCCTCCCCTCCCCAGGGCCAAGAGACACCCTCCCAATCCCTCCCTCCCCAGGGCCAAGAGACACCCCTCCCAATCCCTCCCCCCCTCCCCAGGGCCAAGAGACACCCCTCCCAATCCCTCCCCCCCTCCCCAGGGCCAAGAGACACCCTCCCAATCCCTCCCCCTCCCCAGGGCCAAGAGACACCCTCCCAATCCCTCCCCTCCCCAGGGCCAAGAGACACCCCTCCCCTCCCCAGGGCCAAGAGACACCCTCCCAACCCCTCCCCAGGGCCAAGAGACACCTCCCAACCCTCCCCTCCCCAGGGCCAAGAGACACCCCTCCCATCCCACCTCCCCAGGGCCAGGAGACCCCCTCTCCTCTCCCACCTCCCCAGGGCCAGGAGACCCCCTCTCCCCATCCCACCCCTCCCAGGGCCAGGAGACCCCCTCTCCCCATCCCACCCCTCCCCAGGGCCAGGAGACCCCCTCTCCCCATCCCACCCTCCCCAGGGCCAGGAGACACCCCTAGATGCTGTGCTCAGAGCTACAGTAGCGTAAAGCTCTAATATTCTCCTCATGTGGCCTACAACAACAGAAATCTTTCCAAGGCTTTCCCCTTAGCTGGGCCCAGACAGGGATCCTTACCCAACTCTGGTGTAGAGGGCAATACATGGGGTTTAATACACCCCTCCCAAACTGCAAGTCTATCATCCTCCTGTTTAGGGTTCCTCTCCCAGCCACAAAAATTAAACACATCTTTCAGTCCAGCAGACTGGTTTCAGTGCAGTGATAGCCTAGCAGTCAGTGTGTTGGCCTGTCCCCTGACGGTCACCATAATAACTCTACACTGAAACGCAGTCCATCCACTCGACTAAAGGATTCTACTTCATATTGTACAAAACTGACTTGTGATTCTAACCCGGCTGACTGGAGCGATGCACAGAAACCCTTTTTTCCAAGCTACATTTGTGGTCTGAGATGGTTTGTCGAGATCCATTAAAACCACACCCAGTTGCTTCGTAAGGGAAGAAAGCGACAAGTACCGTTTTCTCTTATACTTGCAGCTATGGTGACGTGCCATTGCCCGAAGACATACAAAAACAGACCAACCTAACAGCTAGAGTGTAAATTAGATACACATTCATATACATTACTCCTCATAGCCAATTTGAGCTGCACTGCAGCAAGTAGCTTAAACTACATGATACAATATTAAATTTACTTTTTTTTAATAATAATAATGATAATAATATTGATAATAACAGTCACTCTTTGCAGGGATTATGGGGAGTGGCTTTGTTGAGTCAGTAGAACAAGGAAAGGCTAGTGATCAAAATAACACGTTATCCTGTTCTGGTTGTTATTCCACCTGTCTAGAAGGACATCTTGTCAACACTGGAAGGAAAATAGAGGAATATTATTTAAACAAAAAAAATAAATCTATCTAAACTAAAATGTAACAGGTTTGAACATTGATTATCAAATTTCTAGGGGGCGAAACTGTAGTTTAATCTGTGCTTGGCTAACGCCATAAGAATAACACATTTCATAAAACTCACAGTGTGACAAGTAAATGGTTGTAGCCTACATCCCAAATCTTCCTAAAAAAAAAAAAAAAAAACAGAAATACACTCACTAACAGGACATCGTTGCAGCTCCTTCAGTGAAGGGGGTTTGGGTAAAGGAAAATAAAAACAGCTCATGTCCTGACCCCGATAAAAAAAAACTAAAGATGCTTCATCTCACATCGTCATCCTTAACATGTCAGCCAGCCTTTTAAACTTGTTTTTAAAAACAATCTATTAAAAAAAAATAAGTATATACAAAGTATACAGAGCGCCAGATGGGTTTTAACAGTGGCACATCTAGGAGAATAAAGTCTAGCGACCGGACTGACCATCCAGAGGAACGGGAAACTGCGAACGGGACAACACCCATTTTCTTCTCGTTTGCATCGTACGGTAAGTAGGCAGGTAGTCCTCCTGAACAGGAAGGAAATCCCGGAGACTCTTTACGTTCCAGTTCTAGAACATATCAGTTCTTAGTGTTCTGATTGTGAAGCTTGAGGAGGAGGAGGAGGAAGAACGTGTCGGGTCTTAATGAGCTAGTCTGCGATCTCTGGCTGCCTTCTAATAGGAGCCTCTGAAAAACATCCTGCTCCTTGATCTGTCATCTTCATCCAAGGGGCTGTGGTTCATCTTCATATAGTTGTCAATATTCTGGGGCACTGCAGCCAAGCCAACAGCAGAACATACATCATCCACACTCTAATCCGACTATAGAAAAATCAAGGCCTAAACATTGATGCCTTTTAATGCAATGTGTCTTATTGACCATCAGAAGTGGTAGGACGAGTGTTGATTCATAGGAACATAAAGTGGCGTTACGTGATGAGTAAGACCGAGGGGGGGGGCGGACGGATGTTTCCACAGGGACGAGACGGAGAACGGGTTATTACTTCAGAACAAGTTCAGCTGCTTGTTAAGGCACTTCATACAAAGAGCTAAAAACAAAAACGACTAAATAAAAGAGGTGGAGAAATGAAAGGACTAGATAAGGAGGGGGCAGGTAGTTAGGGGGTAGGTAGGGGGTCGGGTCAGGGGCCAGGTAGGAAGGGGCGGGTAGGGGCCAGGTAGGAGGGGGTAGGAAGGGTAGGGGCCAGGTAGGAAGGGGGCAGGTGGGAAGGGGGTAGGAAGGGTAGGGGCCAGGTAGGAAGGGAGAGAGGCGTGGGGCCAGGTAGGAAAGGGGCGGGTGAGGGGCCAGGTAGGAAGGGGGTGCAGGCCAGGTAGGAAGGGAGTCTGGGCCAGGTAGGAAGGGGGTAGGGGCCAGGTAGGAAGGGGGGGTAGGGGCCAGGTAGGAAGGAGTGCAGACCCAGGTAGGAAGGGGGTAGGGGCCAGGTAGGAAGGGGGTAGGGGCCAGGTAGGAAGGGGGGTAGGGGCCAGGTAGGAAGGGGGTAGGGGCCAGGTAGGAAGGGGGTAAGTGCTGGCTAGCAGGCAGTGCTCAGGGTAGATTGATCACATCCATCTCCATTGAAAGACTGTGTTCTACATGTTCCCTGCCTTCCTCCTCCCAGTGCTGTAGTAGTTAGTAGCCGTAGTCGTCAGTGCATCGCGCTGCAGCAGAGAGAGGACCCTAGAACAGGGACATCATGAGTTCCTCTGCAGGTTTGTTGTCCCTCACAGATCGTACACGTTTCCATGAGGTGGCACCCAAAAACAGGAAGGAAGACCGACAGACAGGAAGCTAGATATCCAAAAAAAAAAGTCCAGGACACAGAAGGGAGGCGAAACATCGAAAGGGCGGGGCGACGGGACGGGGGTTGGGTCTCATCTGATCTGCAGAGGAGAGAAACAGTAACGCTGTTGTGTTCAGTATGACTAGTCAAACAAACGTTCACTCAAAACATTTCTCCTCCTGCGTTCAGTGAGTACAACCAATTCATCTCAAACCCATGAACACGTGAAGTAGCTAACATTTTACTTTGTAAACATTCCTCAAAAAATACATTTCAACCTCAAAAGAACTTGTCCAGCTAAATAAATACCGGTCATTTCCAAGCAGTGCCTCTGCAGTGCTTGCGGTTTTGAAGGACATTCTGAAAACTATTCGATGTCCAAATGGCTTTATAAAATACATTTGATGGAACAGACAGTCTCACCGCTGTTCCTCATCCTCCTCACAGCTTGGCCTCTCCATTCTCACTGTGGTACTCTGCAACATACAGGCTCTTGTCTATGCTGCCGGGGATGGGCCTGATCTCGGTTCCCAGCTGCTCCTCGATGCCCTTGAGATTGAAGCGGTCGTCGTATGTGATCAGGTTGATGGCCAGACCCAGGTGGCCAAAACGACCTGAGGGGTTGAGGAGTCAAGGTTAAAAAGACCTGCCGAGACCTCCTTCAATGACATTTATTAAGTCCTGCTTGAGAAAAAAGTCTGCTGTTCTCACCAGATCTGCCGATGCGATGCAGGTACGTCTCCCCCAGCTTGGGGAAGTCAAAGTTGATCACCACATTCACAGCCTGAATGTCGATGCCTCTTGTGAAGAGGTCTGTGCAGACGAGATTCCGGCAGAGGCCGTTTCTGAAGTCGTGGAACACTCGGTTACGGTGCTCCTGTAAAGAGACAGACAAGCAGACTAGTGGTTTTCAGAGTAACTTAACCAGGGTCATGTGGGTGGGGGTCAAAACAGAATGAATGTCTGATTCTGTCTAATCTTGTCCAAAGAAAGACTTGTTATCCAGGGACCCGAGCCTGGCCAACACTAAGACTGGGCCCCGAGCTGAGCAGTCTCATCAGCCCTGAGCATAAACCAGAGGTCAACAAGCAGACACATACAACACTATGGGTCATCCCAAATGGCCAGAGATTCCATAAATAGTGCACTAAACAGGGCTCTGGTCAAAAGTAGTGCACTACCCATAGGGCTCTGGTCAAAAGTAGTGCACTACCCATAGGGCTCTGGTCAAAAGTAGTGCACTACCCATAGGGCTCTGGTTAAAAGTAGTGCACTACCCATAGGGCTCTGGTCAAAAGTCGTGCACTACCCATAGGGCTCTGGTCAAAAGTCGTGCACCATGTAGGGTCCATTTGGGTTGCTAAGCATAGTCAGCAGCTCCTTGGGTAGTGAGGAAGCAGTTGACACACTAGGACCTGGGCTGACCTGTCTCATCTTGGCGTGGATGTAGAAACACGAGTAACCCAGCTGAGATATCTTCTTGGCCAGCAGCTCCACTCTCTGAGACGAGTTACAGAAGATTATAGACTGGTTGATCTGGAGCTGCATGGGGAGAGAGGGAAACAGTAGATTATAGACTGGTTGATCTGGAGCTGCATGGGGAGAGAGGGAAACAGTAGATTATAGACTGGTTGATCTGGAGCTGCATGGGGAGAGAGGGAAACAGTAGATTATAGACTGGTTGATCTGGAGCTGCATGGGGAGAGAGGGAAACAGTAGATTATAGACTGGTTGATCTGGAGCTGCATGGGGAGAGGGAAACAGTAGATTATAGACTGGTGACGGTGACGGTTTTGGACAGTCTGGCGTGCCCAAACTAGAATGCCTGCCACTCAGGCCCAGAAAATAGGATATGCACATAATTAGTACACATAGTACTATTGGATAGGAAACATTCTGAAGTTTCTAAAAGTTAAAATAATGTATGTGAGTGTAACAGAACTGATATAGCAATTTTTTTTTGTGTGACCTTTGCTCTGTTTGATACTCTACTTATTGATTTTAAATGGTATCCAGCCCCGAGATTGCAGTACCTATAGCTTCCACAGTATTTATACAGAGTTTGGAAGCTCTAGCAGTGATCAGAACAGATAGGAACAGGAAATAGTCGAGGTAGCTCAGACGTCAACAGGATTTCACGGGCGCGAGACCGTGTGCGCGCCCCACTGTATTTTGCTTTTATAACATTTAGGTTACCATCAGAGTGAAATATTATCGCTAATATTCATGAAAGGCTAAGGATGCATTATAAATGGTCTTTGATTTGTTTAGGAAAAGTTTATAGGTATATTTGAATGCGCTCTACTCATCTTGCCTATGCCGGTCAGCCATCGCTCATCCATATATTTATATGTACATACTCGTATTCATTCCTTTACTCTTGTGTGTATAAGGTAGTTGTTGTGAATTTGTTAGATTACTTGTTAGATACTACTGCAGGGTCGGAACTAGAAGCACAAGCATTTCGCTACACTCGCATTAACATCTGCTAACCATGTGTATGTGACAAATAAAATTTGATTTGATTTGATTTGATTCACGGTTCAATGGGTGATTCGACGTTGGATTTTCTGAACACGCCAACCAAACGGAGATTTATGGATATAATAAATGACTTTTTCTAACAAAAAGAACCATTGGATGTCTTCGTTGGACACTTGGGAAGCTCTCAGCAGAAGTTCTTCGATAAGGTATGGGATTTATTTTAGCTCTGATATGGGTTTCGTGTGACCCGCGCTGGATATGAATTTATGCTAATGTGGAAAATATGTGGGGTGCTAGCGCGCCGCTGCTCCCCAAGAGGTTAAGCAGTGGTGCGAAGTACATAAGCAACAGCACTTTTTGGGGGGTATCTGTACTTTTATTTATATTTGGGACAACTTTTACTTCACTATATTCCTTAACAAAATAATGTACTTATTACTCCATACATTTTCCCTGACACCAAAAAGCACTCGTTACACTTTGAATGCTTAGCTGGACAGGAAAAAGGTCCAATTCACACACTTCACGAGAACATCCCTGGTCATCTACTGATCTGGCGGACTCACTAAACACACATGCTTTGTAAATGATGTCTGAGTGTTGGAGTGTGCCCCTGGCTATCTGTAAATAATAAGGAATTTGAAATTAGTTACACTTCCATTATGGAAGGCATTCAGACCCCTTGGGAGACTAGTCAGGATCGAGGGAAAGATGAACGGAGAAAAGTACCGAGATCCTTGATGAAAACCTGCTCCAGAGCGCTCAGGATCTCAAACTGGGGTGAAAGTTCACCTTCCAACAGGACAACCCTAAGCACACAGCCAAGACAACACAGGATTCAGGAAAAGAAGCCCTCATCCAGAGGCAGCACTCCTAGTGGCCGGGGACTGTAATGCAGGGAAACAAAAAAAAACTTAACACATTTCTACCAGCATGTGCAACCAGAGGAGATAAACTAGACCACCTTTACACGCCACAGAGACTCGTACAAAGCTCTCCCTCGCCTTCCATTTGTCAAAACTGACCGTAATTCTATCCTCCTGATTCTTGCTTACAAGCAAAAACTAAAAGCAGGAAGTACCAGTGACTCACTCAATACAGAAGTGATCAGATGACACAGATGCTAAGCTACAGGACTGTTTTGCTAGCACAGACTGGAATATGTTCAGGGATTCTGCTGACTGCATTGAGTAAACCACCTCAGTCACTAGCTTGAAGTGCATCAATGACATCGTCCCCACAATGACCGTACGTGTATATATACCCCAACCATAAGCCATGGATCACAGGCAACTTCCGCACTGAGCTAAAGGCTAGAGCTATCGCTTTCAAGGTGCAGGATTCTAACCCAGACGCTTAGAAAAAAAATCTTGCTATGCCCTCCGACAAACAGGCAAAGCGTCAATACAGGACTAAGATTGAATCGTACTACACCGGCGCCGACTCTCGAATGTGGCAGGGCTTGCAAACTATTACGGACTACGAAGGGAAGCACAGACGCGAGCTGCCCAGCGACAAGCCTACCAGACAAGCTAAATGACTATGCTCGCGTCGAGGCAAGCAACACTGAAGCATGCATGAGCATCAGCTGTTACGGACAACTGTGTGACCACACTTTCCGTAGCCGATGTGAGTAAGACCTTTAAACAGGTCAACATTCACATCGCCGCAGGGCCAGACAGATAACCGGGACGTGTACTGTGAGCATGCGCTGACCAACTAGCAAGTGTCTTCACTGACATTTTCAACCTCTCCCTGTCCGAGTCTGTAATACCAACATGTTTCAAGCAGACCACCATACTCCCTGTGCCAAGGTAACCTGCCTAAAAAACTACCGACCCGTATCACTCACACCAGTAGCCATGAAGTGCTTTGAAAGGCAGGTCATGGCTCACAACACAATTTCCCCAGAAACCCTTGACCCACTCCAATTTGCATACCGCCCTGACTGATCCACAGATGACGCAATCTCAATCCACACTGCCCTTTCCCACCTGGACAAAAGGAACACCTCAGTGAGAATGCTATTCATTGATTACAGCTCAACGTTCAACACCATAGTGCCCCCAAAGCTCATCACTAAGCTAAGGACCCTGGGATTAATCACTTCCCTCTGCAACTGGATACCGGACTTCCTGATGGGCCACCCCCAGATGGTAAGGGTAGGTCACAACACATGTGTCACGCTGATCTTAAACAAGGGGGTCCCTCAGGGGTCCGTGCTTAGTCCCCTCCTCTACTCCTGTTCACCAATGACTGCATGGTCAAGCACGACTCCAACACCATCATCAAGTTTGCTGATCACCGACAACGATGAGACAGCCTATAGTGAGGTCAGAGACCTGGCAGTGAGGTGCCAGGACAACCACCTCTCCCTTAACGTGATCAAGACAAAGGAGAAGATTGTGGACTAGAGGAACAAGAGGACCAAGCACGCCCCCATTCTCATCAACGGGGCTGTAGTGGAGCAGGTTGAGAGCTTCAAGTTCCTTGGTGTCCACAAAATATCATGGTCCACATGGCTAGGGGGCAGTATTTTGAAGATCAGATGAAAAACCTGCCCAAAGTAAACTGCCTGTTACTCAGGCCCAGAAGCTAGGATATGCATATAATTAGTAGCTTTGGATAGAAGACACTGAAGTTTCTAAAACTGTTTCTAATAATGTCTGAGTATAACAGAACTGATATGGCAGGCTAAAACCCGGGCAAAATCCACCCAGGGAGTGGGATTTTATGAGGTTGAAGGCCTATTGGTTATATAGTGGAATAGCTCCCAGATTTCAGTTCCTATGGCTTCCACTAGATGTCAACAGTCTTTAGAAAAAGGTTTGAAGATTTTATCTTGAAGAACCAGGGAGAAAGACAAGTTCTTTCTGGGGTCACATCCAGTGTACTGTAATGAATTTTGCGCGTAACAGGGAGTGTGCGCTTAGATCATTTTCTCTTCTATTCAGCCGGTTATATTCCGTCTGAAATATTATAGTTTATATTCATTTTAGGGTATCTGAGTATTGATTACAAACGCTGTTTGACTTTTTTTCAGCAAACTTTACTGGTACTTTTGGGATATTGTTTGTCTGCATGGATGAAAGCCTTTGGGCAGGTGGATTACTGAACAAAACGCGCCAACCAAAACAGAGCTTTATGGATATAAAGAGGAACTTTATTGAACAAAAGGACCTTTTATTGTGTAACCAGGACGCTTGGGTATGCCATCATATGAAGATCAAAGGTAAGCAATTTATTTTATGCTATTTTTGAGTTTTGTGACACCTCTGCTGGTTATGTTATTATGCGAATTGAATATTTGAGCGGGGCGCTGTCCTCAGACAATCAAATGTTCTGCTTTCGCCGTAAAAGCCTTTTTGAAATCTGAAAACACTGTTAGATTATATTGTATTTTCATGAATGTTTGAAATGAGTATTTCTGTAATTTGAATTTGGCGCTCTGCATTTCACCGGATGCTGGCAATCCCGTTCACGGGATTGGATCCATAAGAGGTTAACTTCTTACGGAACAGTGTCCCGCTAGCGTGCCACCTCGACAACATCCGGTGAAATTGCAGAGCGAGCGAAATTCCAAGTACAAAAATCGTAATGTTAAACATTCATGAAAATACAAGTGTCATACACCACTCTTTAGCTTAGAACCACTTGGTCCAATTTACAATAGTCTTCACGGCGAAAGCATTTGATTATCTGAGGACAGCGCCCCGCATACTTCCTGCATATAAATATATTTCAAACCAGCACAGGTGTCACAAATATAAAAAAACAGCATAAAATAAAAAAACTAAATAAATCACTTTTTCAAAGAACAAGCCTGAAACCTTGTCTAAAGACTGTTGACATCCAGTGGAAGCCATAGGTACTGCAATCTGGGAGCTATTCTTTTCATTGTGCAATAGTAAACCATACCAATTGCATGGGAGCTCAAAATAGCAATTTTTCCAGATGGATTTTCCTCTGGTTTTCACCTGCCATATCAGCTCTGTTATACTCACAGACATAATTTTAACAGTTTCAGAAACTTCTGTGTTTTCTAATCAAATACAACTAATTATATGCATATCCTAGCTTCTGGGCCTGAGTAACAGGCATTTTACATTTGGCACGCCAGACTCTCCAAACTTCCGAACACTGCCCACTAGCCCGGAGAGGTTAAGACAGCTGTGAAGAGGGCATGACAACACCTATTCCCCCACAGGAGACTGAAAAGATTTGGCCCTCAGCCGATTGAGTCAGCTACAACTTCAGACAGTTGAGAGAAAAAAACTACAATGTGCCAACTATAAGCCTATTTTACATATATTAGAGAAGTTTAGACCAGCTGGGGGGCAGAGAACAGAGTCAGCTGGCACAGAACAGAACAGAGTCAGCTTTGCTCTGTAGTGTAGGCTTTAGGGGCCATTGATGGGTACCTACCCTGGAAAATGTGTTGAGACAGTGGACATTGTCTCTAACGTAGGCATAATACTGGGTGACCCCCTTCAGGGTCAGGTTACAAGGGGTTTACAGTGCATAGGGGTTAAGGCGATAGTACTCACCCTGGAGAAGAGTGTGTTGAGACAGTGCACCTTCTGTCTCTCCGTAACGTAGGCATAATACTGGGTGACCCCCTTCAGGGTCAGCTCCTCCATCAGGTTGATCTCATAGGGCTTGGACAGGTGGGAGTTCTGAGACACAGGAAATAAGACAACTTTACATCACACAGCATTGAGAGATTGTCGCTCGTCAAGACCCAACTACGTTGTCGATGTTTTGTAAGCAGGACGACGTCCTAAACTATGAATATTCAAAAAAAAGATACAAAGCGAGATCGTGGAAAGCCACTTTAATATTATATTAAGAGTCAAATAATCACCACTGAAGTGTTTCACTGCACATACAGCAGGACTGTATGAATCAATACAGGGCCTTCATTGTTCACAGACGCAGACTAAAACTATGACCTAGGCTAGTCCAACCCAACGGCCCCATTTAATCAGATTCCAGAATTTACCATGAACTTCTGCACACTGAGGGGGAAAGTAGCAGAGTAGAGCAGAATCTGTCTCTGTTTGGGCAGGTAGCTCAGCACCTCCTCCATCATCACCACAAAGTCCTGCGACAGCAGCTTGTCAGCCTGGGGACGGACAAGAGACAACATAATGGGTCTACAGGCCGGCCGGGAAATTTCGCCCGACTACAGGTAAAGTAACCAGGTAACAGTTGTGTGGGAGACACCGAGACTAAAAGGAACGCAGCACATGGTTAAACACCACGCCTCACCTCATCCAGAACCATCATCTGAACCTGATTGACTTTGGCCACACCCTTCTTAATGAGGTCCAGGATCCTCCCAGGGGTGGCAATCACAACGTGTACTAGAGAAAATATTATAATTATTATAAAAATAAAAATACAAAGAATAACGCAAGTGAAAAGCTAAGTCTAGCATCACCATTACATTTGTGACTAACACCAAAGACGTGTTTAAATCTAACCGCCTCTTGGCCAGGAGAGGTGTACCTGTCTCGTCCAGCCTCATGATGTCATCACGGAGGTTGGTGCCGCCCGTTGTGGCCATGACTTTGACCCCTCCCATGTGTTTGCTGATCTGGATACAGATCTGGCTCACCTGCAACGCCAGTTCTCTGGTGGGAACGATGCCCATAGCTAGGGGAGGAGAGAACCACATATTTGATATATCCATTCGGAAAGTATTCAGACTCCTTGACATTTGGTAACGTTACAGCCTTATTCTAAAATGGATTAAATAAAATAAATTCTCAGCAATCTACACACAATACCCCACAATGACATCACAATACCCCATTATGACATCACAATACCCCACTATGACATCACAATACCCCACTATGACAAAGCAAAAACAGTTTAGATTTTTTCTTCTGATTTAAATAAAATAAAAACAAAAATATTACATTTACATAAGTATTCAGACCCATTACTCAATACTTTTTTGAAACACCTTTGGCAGCGATTACAGCCTCGAGTAAAAAATCTAATTTTATTTGGCACATGCGCCAAATACTGTGAATTGCTTACTTACAAGCCCTTAACCAACAATGCAGTTCAAAATATAAATAATTAATGAGCAACAAGAAAAGAACAGTAGTGAGACTATATACAGGGGGTACTGGTACAGAGTCAATGTGGAGACTATATACAGGGGGTACCGGTACAGAGTCAATGTGGAGGCTATATACAGGGGGTACTGGTACAGAGTCAATGTGGAGGCTATATACAGGAGGTACCGGTACAGAGTCAATGTGGAGGCTATATACAGGAGGTACCGGTACAGAGTCAATGTGGAGGCTATATACAGGGGGTACCTGCACAGAGTCAATGTGGAGGCTATATACAGGGGGTACCGGTACAGAGTCAATGTGGAGGCTATATACAGGGGGTACTGCACAGAGTCAATGTGGAGGCTATATACAGGGGGTACCGGTACAGAGTCAATGTGGAGGCTATATACAGGGGGTACCGGTACAGAGTCAATGTGGAGGCTATATACAGGGGGTACTGCACAGAGTCAATGTGGAGGCTATATACAGGGGTACTGCACAGAGTCAATGTGGAGGCTATATACAGGAGGTACCGGTACAGAGTCTATGTGGAGGCTATATACAGGGATACTGCACAGAGTCTATGTGGAGGCTATATACAGGGGTACTGCACAGAGTCAATGTGGAGGCTATATACAGGAGGTACCGGTGCACAGAGTCTATGTGGAGGCTATATACAGGGGGTACCGGTACAGAGTCAATGTGGAGGCTATATACAGGGGGTACCGGTACAGAGTCAATGTGGAGGCTATATACAGGGGGTACTGTACAGAGTCAATGTGGAGGCTATATACAGGGGGTACCGGTACAGAGTCAATGTGGAGGCTATATACAGGGGGTACTGCACAGAGTCAATGTGGAGGCTATATACAGGGGGTACCGGTACAGAGTCAATGTGGAGGCTATATACAGGGGGTACCGGTACAGAGTCAATGTGGAGGCTATATACAGGAGGTACTGTACAGAGTCAATGTGGAGGCTATATACAGGGGGTACTGCACAGAGTCAATGTGGAGGCTATATACAGGGGGTACCGGTACAGAGTCAATGTGGAGACTATATACAGGGGGTACGGTACAGAGTCAATGTGGAGGCTATATACAGGGGGTACCGGTACAGAGTCAATGTGGAGGCTATATACAGGAGGTACCACAGAGTCTATGTGGAGGCTATATACAGGGGATACCGGTACAGAGTCTATGTGGAGGCTATATACAGGGGGCACTGCACAGAGTCAATGTGGAGGCTATATACAGGAGGTACCTGCACAGAGTCTATGTGGAGGCTATATACAGGGGTACCGGTACAGAGTCAATGTGGAGGCTATATACAGGGGGTACGGTACAGAGTCAATGTGGAGGCTATATACAGGGGGTACCTGCACAGAGTCAATGTGGAGGCTATATACAGGGGGTACTGCACAGAGTCAATGTGGAGGCTATATACAGGGGTACTGCACAGAGTCAATGTGGAGGCTATATACAGGGGGTACCTGCACAGAGTCAATGTGGAGGCTATATACAGGGTACTGCACAGAGTCAATGTGGAGGCTATATACAGGAGGTACCGGTACAGAGTCAATGTGGAGGCTATATACAGGGGGTACCTGCACAGAGTCAATGTGGAGACTATATACAGGGGGTACCGGTACAGAGTCAGTGTGGAGGCTATATACAGGGGGTACTGCACAGAGTCAATGTGGAGGCTATATACAGGAGGTACCTGCACAGAGTCAATGTGGAGACTATATACAGGGGGTACTGTACAGAGTCAATGTGGAGACTATATACAGGGGGTACCGGTGCACAGAGTCAATGTGGAGGCTATATACAGGAGGTACCGGTACAGAGTCAATGTGGAGGCTATATACAGGAGGTACTGCACAGAGTCAATGTGGAGGCTATATACAGGAGGTACCGGTACAGAGTCAATGTGGAGACTATATACAGGGGGTACCGGTACAGAGTCAATGTGGAGGCTATATACAGGAGGTACCTGTACAGAGTCAATGTGGAGGCTATATACAGGGGGTACCGGTACAGAGTCAATGTGGAGGCTATATACAGGAGGTACTGCACAAGAGTCAATGTGGAGACTATATACAGGGGGTACTGCACAGAGTCAATGTGGAGACTATATCCAGGGGGTACCGGTACAGAGTCAATGTGGAGGCTATATACAGGAGGTACTGCACAGAGTCAATGTGGAGGCTATATACAGGGGGTACCGGTACAGAGTCTATGTGGAGGCTATATACAGGAGGTACCTGTACAGAGTCAATGTGGAGGCTATATACAGGGGGTACTGCACAGAGTCAATGTGGAGGCTGTATACAGGGGGTACCTGCACAGAGTCAATGTGGAGGCTATATACAGGAGGTACCGGTACAGAGTCAATGTGGAGGCTATATACAGGAGGTACCGGTACAGAGTCAATGTGGAGGCTATATCCAGGAGGTACCGGTACAGAGTCAATGTGGAGGCTATATCCAGGAGGTACCGGTACAGAGTCAATGTGGAGGCTATATCCAGGGGGTACCGGTACAGAGTCAATGTGGAGACTATATCCAGGGGGTACTACAGAGTCAATGTGGAGACTATATACAGGGGGTACCGGTACAGAGTCAATGTGGAGGCTATATACAGGAGGTACCGGCACAGAGTCAATGTGGAGGCTATATACAGGGGGTACCTGCACAGAGTCAATGTGGAGGCTATATACAGGGGGAACTGCACAGAGTCAATGTGGAGGCTATATACAGGGGTACTGCACAGAGTCAATGTGGAGACTATATACAGGGGTACCTGCACAGAGTCAATGTGGAGACTATATACAGGGGGTACTGTACAGAGTCAATGTGGAGGCTATATACAGGGGGTACTGCACAGAGTCAATGTGGAGGCTATATACAGGGGTACTGTACAGAGTCAAGGTGGAGGCTATATACAGGGGGTACCGGTACAGAGTCAAGGTGGAGGCTATATACAGGGGGTACCTGTACAGAGTCAAGGTGGAGGCTATATACAGGGGGTACTGTACAGAGTCAATGTGGAGGCTATATACAGGGGGTACCGGTACAGAGTCAATGTGGAGGCTATATACAGGGGGTACCTGCACAGAGTCAATGTGGAGGCTATATACAGGAGGTACCGGTACAGAGTCAATGTGGAGGCTATATACAGGGGGAACCGGTACAGAGTCAAGGTGGAGGCTATATACAGGGGGTACCTGCACAGAGTCAATGTGGAGGCTATATACAGGGTGTACCGGTACAGAGTCAATGTGGAGGCTATATACAGGGGGTACCGGTACAGAGTCAATGTGGAGGCTATATACAGGGGGTACCAGTACAGAGTCAATGTGGAGGCTATATACAGGGGGTACCGGTACAGAGTCAATGTGGAGGCTATATACAGGGGGTACCGGTACAGAGTCAATGTGGAGGCTATATACAGGGGGTACCAGTACAGAGTCAATGCACCCCACTTTATTTTCCTTTTATGATATCATCCGTGTGAAATATCACTAATATTCATAAAAGGATACCAAGGATGCATTATAAATGATTTGATTTGTTTGGGCAAAGTTGATAGGTATATTTGAACGCTTTCTATTCACTGTACAACGGATGACTCGACGGTGGATTTTATGAACATAATGCGCTAACCAAACAGAGATTTATGGATAATAATTCATGACTTTTTCTAACAAAAGAACCATTGGATGTCTTCGTAGGACACTTGGGATGCCCTCAGCAGAAGTTCTTCGAAAGGTAAGTGATTTATTTTAGCTCTTATATGGGTTTTGTGTGACCCGCGCTGGATATGAATTTATGCTAATGCATAAATATTAGAGGTGCTATCCTTAAACAATCAAATGTTGTGCTTTTGCCGTAAAGCCTTTTTGAAATCTGACAACGCTGTGATATTGCCAAGAATCAGAGCTTTTGATGACTATGCAACACTTGTATATTGATGAATGTTTAATAATTCAACTTTTGGATTTTGAATTTGGCGCCTTACATTTCACCGGGTAGATTCGGGAGCGGCCTGCTAGCACGCCGTTTATCCCTAAGAGGTTAAGAAGCCTTTTGGACCTAGACCTGGCGCCAGCAGAAACTGCAGTCATTGTCACTATTCTTAGCAATGATTTAGGAATCTTTGTGAGTAAGTATTATCTAAGCAGCCACTTGTTGTTCGCCTATTGAAATTGAACTTCAGTTAATGAAAATAAATATCTAGCCAGCTACTTAACCCGGTTGCCCAAAACTAACTTCATAAACAGCCAGCTAGCTTCATCTGGCTAGTGAGGCTCGAGCGGACCGGGTTATGTGTTGTGAAGCTAGCGACAATAAGGATTAGGCTGTGACAGATGAATTACGAGTGATAGTGTTATCAATGTGTAATAACTCATAAAAAATGTATGAGAGCGTGAAATTATTGTGTGACGTGCAGTCATTTTCAGGTCCTGATTGGTCAACAAGCTTATGAAACTGAACAAATGAACAATGAAACAGCACAGCAAGTAAGTGAAAGAAACAGGTTTTGATTGTGTTTTACTGGTAATGGGGACATACGTAAATGCCAACAAAATAACTTTGGTCAGTGTGGTGTGTAACCTTTTTTTAAATAGGCAAATCAGTTAAGGAGCAAATTCTTATTTACAATGACGGCCTAATCCAGACGACGCTGGGCTAATTGTGCGCCGCCCTATGGGACTCCCAATCACGGCCAGATGTGATACAGCCTGGATTAGAACCAGGGACTGTAGTGACACCTCTTGCACTGAGATGCAGTGCCTTAAACACACATGGACGCAGAGGTCTAACTGTTTAACTGGACTAGAATACTTAAAAGGCCGCAAAAAATATAAATATCTGTATAATTTTTTGAGGCAAGTAAAATGTCGGATATCGGCCAAAAATGTAATATCAGTGCATCACTAGTTGTTACCTACCCTTACCACCTGGGGGCAGGCCGTCAGGAAGTCCAGGATCCAATTGCAGAGGGATGTGTTTAGTCCCAGGGTCCTTAACTTGCTGATGAGCTTAAAAGGGCACTATGGTGTTTAACGCTGAGCTGTAGTCATTGAATAGCATTCTCACGTAAGTGTTCCTTATGTCCAGGTGAGAAAGGGCAGTGTTGAGTGCAATAGAGATTGCATCATCTGTGGATCTGTTGCGGCGGTATGCAAATTCAATCTTCGTCCTGTATTGATGCTTTGCCTGTTTGATGGTTCATCGGAAGGCATAGCAAGATTTCTTCTAAGCGTCAGGGTTAGAGTCCCGCTCCTTGAAAGCGGCAGCTATACCCTTTAGCTCAGAGCGGATGGTGACTATAAGCCATGTGTCCTGGTTGGGGTATGGATGTACAGTCACTGAGGGGACGACATCATCGATGCACTTATTGATGAAGCCAGTGACTGATTCTGGAACGGTTTTCTTGGGTATGACACGACAAGCTTGGCACACCTGTATTTGGAGAGTTTCTCTCATTCTTCTCTGCAGATCCTCTCAAGCTCTGTCAGGTTGGATGGGGAGCGTTGATGCACAGCTATTTTCAGGTCACTTCAGAGATGTTCAAATCGGGTTCAAGTCCGGGCTCTGGCTGGACCACTCAAGGACATTGAGACTTGTACCGAAGCCACTCCTGCGTTGTCTTGGCTGTGTGCTTAGGGTCGTTGTCCTCCTGGAAAGTGAACCGTCGCGCCAGTGAGGTCCTGAGTGCTCTGGAACAGGTTGTCATGAACGATCTCTTTACTTTGTGCCGTTCATCTTTGCCTTGATCCTGACTCGTCTCCCAGTCCCTGCCGCTGAAAAATATCCACACAGCATGATGCTGCCATCACCATGCTTCACCGTAGGAATGGTGCCAGGTTTCCTCCAGACGTGACACTTGCATTCAGGCCAAAGAGTTCAACCTTGGTTCCATCAGACCAGAGTATCTTGTTTCTCGAGGTCTGTCCTTTAGGTGCCTTTTGGCAAACTCCAAGCAGATTTCATCAGGCCACTCTACCATACCTGAATGACGGAGTGCTGCAGAGATGGTTGTCCTTCCTGAAGGTTCTCCCATCTTCACAGAGGAAATCTAGATCTCTGTCAGAGTGACCATCGGGTTCTTTGTCACCGGAGCTCCTTTGACCTCATGGCTTGGTTTTTGCTCTGACATGCACTGTCAACTGTGGGACCTTTATATGGACAGGTGTGCGCCTTTCCAAATCATGTCCAATCAGCTGAATTTACCACAGGTGGACTCCAATCAGGTTGTAGAACGATTTCAAGGATGATCAATGGAAACAGGATGCACCTGAGCTCAATGTCGAGTCTCATAGCAAAAGGTCTGAATACTTATGTAAATAAGGTGGTTTTTTTAACAGATTTGCTAAAAATTCAAAAAACCTGTCATTATATTATTAATGAGGGATTTTTTTTAAATACATTTTAGAATACGGCTGTTACATAACAAAATGTGGAAAAAGTGAAGGGATTTGAAAACTTATTATATCGTATTATATCATACAGAACCCTACACAGAGGTCCTAGCCTGCAGGCCAGCTCTCTATTGGAACCATGTCCACAGCTGGACCACAACACACAGACGCAAGGCAGGTTGGAGTAAGACATCTGACTATAAACTACACTGTAGCAGTTACAGATCCATACAGCCATGGAGCCTCCATCCTTCTAAACTACCATGTCCACAGCTGAAACACAGAACACAGACGGAAGGCAGGTTTTGGGGGGACTACATTAGTCTAGCACTTTCAGAAATCCACATTTTCAATCCCAGCGAAGACTGTAGGTCTACTGAGACCGAAAGCAAGGCAATGTAATGATTGACATGTGCATGGATCCAAGTTTACAGAAGTGTTTAAAACATTTAAAAAAAAGGCAATGGTCATAGGGTGAGAAATGTCAAATCTCACCTTGTATGCAGTCCTTCTTCAGGTCAATGCGTTCCAGTAAGGGAATGAGGTAGGCTCCGCTCTTTCCTGTCCCGTTCTTGGCCCTGGCCAGAATGTCCCTCCCAGACAACGCTATGGGGATGCTCTCCTCCTGGAGAGGAAGGCAACACGTTAAAGAGTCCAGTAATCCCATCGAAAAAAACCCAGGGCCTTGAGGTCTGACTAAGTCCCACATGGCACCTCACTACCTATAATCAGTGCCACGGACAAAAAGCAGTGCACTACACAGGGAGTAGGGCTCCATTTGGAACACCGCCACACCTTGCTGGTGGTCATCCCCCCGTTCTAATCAGAGATTCATTCAGACCTCTGCTGAGACACCAGGTGAGCGGAATCTCTTGGCCAATCAGTGTCATTCCATTCAAAATCAACCAACTAACTACCAAGGAGAACAGAAAAGCAGCAGCGCTGCGGCTCAGGGCTCAGATTGGACCAACCCCTGCTGTGTAGTCGGACAACAGCGGCACTGAGGCTCAGATTGGACCAACCCCTGCTGTGTAGTCGGACAACAGCAGCACTGAGGCTCTCAAGGCTCAGATTGGAACCAACCCCTGCTGTGTAGTCGGACAACAGCAGCACTGAGGCTCTCAGGGCTCAGATTGGAACCAACCCCTGCTGTGTAGTCGGACAACAGCAGCGCTGCGGCTCAGATTGGATCTGACAACAGCACAAGGTAGCTGGGGGAGAAGCATTTCTCAGATGGAAAGCGCAAGGCGCACCAAGGTGGTGGGTTTAATTCCATCAGAGATGTAATACATACTTAGCTCTCAAACTCCTGTGGTTTAACCTTAAACATCAGTAGTGCAAAACAGATTTCAAAACATTTGGCCCTTATCTTTAACTAACGGTTACAGATCCATACAGCTATGGAGCCTCCATCCTACTACACTGTAGCAGATACAGATCCATACAGCTATGGAGCCTCCATCCTACTACACTGTAGCAGATACAGATCCATACGGCTATGGAGCCTCCATCCTACTAAACTGTAGCAGTTGCAGATCCATACGGCTATGGAGCCTCCATCCTACTACACTGTAGCAGTTACAGATCCATACAGCTATGGAGCCTCCATCCTACTACACTGTAGCAGTTACAGATCCATACAGCTATGGAGCCTTCATCCTACTGAACTACACTGCAACAGTTACAGAGCCATACAGCTATGGAGCCTCCATCCTACTGAACTACACTGTAGCAGATACAGATCCATACAGCTATGGAGCCTCCATCCTACTACACTGTAGCAGATACAGATCCATACAGCTATGGAGCCTTCATCCTACTGAACTACACTGTAGCCGTGACAGATCCACACAGCCCTAACTCTTGGGTAAGGAAATGGAACAGAGCAATGATTAAGAGCAAACACATACCATGCATTCAGTGTACTGTATGCAGCTGCTACGTAGCGCATTAGCTCTTGACGTACCTGTATCGGAGAGGGTTTCTCCCAGCCCATCTCAAAGATCCCCATCAGCAGCTCTCTCTTCAGGCAGTAGTCTTCAAACTCATTGCCTTTAGTTGCCGTTACGTCCTGTTGTACATTGGATCAACATTGAATCAACTTAACATTGGAGGCTTATAATGACTACAACCGCCCTAGAGTAACAGATAAGAACCCGACTACTACCGCCCTAGAGTAACAGATAAGAACCCGACTACTACCGCCCTAGAGTAACAGATAAGAACCCGACTACTACCGCCCTAGAGTAACAGATAAGAACCCGACTACTACCGCCCTAGAGTAACAGATAAGAACCCGACTACTACCGCCCTAGAGTAACAGATAAGAACCCGACTACTACCGCCCTAGAGTAACAGATAAGAACGCTTCGTAAGCTCACGAATTGTATACTTTTCTATAGCTTGACTGGTTTTACGTTGTCAAGCGGGCAGTCACGTGTGTTGGCCAGACAGAGGACCCTGGTTCAAGCCCAGTCAGAGGCAGCTTCAGGGACACAGTGCAAAATGCTAAGCTAGCACTCTTTTTGCTAATGCTAAGCTACTCTCTATGTAGTGTTGTCTCTCTTGCTGTGATGTGTGTTTTGTCCTATATTTATATTGTATTTTTTTTTATTTTTATCCCAGGCCCCCCGTAGGAGGCCTTTTGGTAGGCCGTCATTGTAAATAAGAATTTGTTCTTAACTGACTTGCCTAGTTAAATAAAAGGTCAAATAAATAGAAGCACACATACACCCTTTACACTAGACCATGGCAATAACTACAACAGTTTAAACTACATTTTGATTCATAAGGGAACATGTCCTTACCGAAGTTCTCATCCTCATGTCTTTCGGAGGGAGCGTCAGATTCCTCTTCCAGTCATCTCCAGGCCTGTGGAAAAATATATATATTTTTTTAAGTACACCCCCCAAAAGAGAACGCTCGAGAGCCATTCTCGGTCGCTGTAAATTAACTAGGACTCACTTGATGACCGTATTGGCTGTGGGGGTAGATTTAGCCAGCTGGGTGCTGTTAGGTCCAGTGCCGTTGTTGATTGTGCTGGAGGGCTGCTTCATCTGGCCGGGCTGCGGCGTCTGATAACTGGCTCCTCCGCTGCCCTGCCCTCCGGCAGGCTTCACCAACGGGCCTCGGAGCTGGCCATTCTGGTTGGAATGGCCCAGTATCACTGGGTTCTGGATACTGGCGGAACTCATGGCTAGTCAATTATCCTTTCCACTAAGGGCGCGACACAGTTCTTATTCTGATTGTGGTGGGGTAGTAGTGGTGGTGGTGGGAGGGGGTGGGGGAATAAATCTTGAGGAATAGTCTGATTTCTCACAGTCTGGTTATCCAAAGCAAATGTAATTAGATAGAAGCAATTGTCTCCTCTCCTGTTCCTCAATAGTATTGTTCTTTGAGGAACATTTCATAAAAAAAAAAGTCAACAAAATGACTGATACAAGCGACAACAACAACAAAATGAAGTGAGGTCTATTGCCCCTTGGTGTGGCATCGGTTAGAGCTCCTTACGCCAGAGGCTGCTGCACGGTCACAACCGTCTTTAATAGTTCCCAGATCTCTTCACCCTGAGGGGAGAGAGGAAAAGACAGCGGGATTAGACATGTTCTCATGGAAGACTGTTATTGTTCCAACAAACAACGCCGACGACGACAACAAAACAAGAAGTGAGGTAGCTAACTTAGCTAGCTAGTTAGTTAGTTAGTTAGTTAACCCTAGCCAGTCAAACCATGTCACTAACTAACGCGTTTGAACTAGCACTAGTTGCTAGTTTGTAAGCCTGCAGGACGGTTTAGCCAGCTACAAGTTTAACCCGCCGGGAGTGGTGCGTTTAATAAGACTCACTAGTAGCTAATTGTTGTATGCATTTAGTTGAAAACATACACATACAGACCCCCCCCCCAGACTGCTGTCAGAGCTAGTATCTAACTAACCAGCCGTGTCCCAGACTGCAGTCAGAGCTAGTGTCTAACTAACCAGCCGTGTCCCAGACTGCTGTCAGAGCTAGTATCTAACTAACCAGCCGTGTCCCAGACTGCTGTCAGAGCTAGTATCTAACTAACCAGCCGTGTCCCAGACTGCAGTCAGAGCTAGTATCTAACTAACCAGCCGTGTCCCAGACTGCTGTCAGAGCTAGTATCTAACTAACCAGCCGTGTCCCAGACTGCTGTCAGAGCTAGTGTCTAACTAACCAGCCGTGTCCCAGACTGCTGTCAGAGCTAGTGTCTAACTAACCAGCCGTGTCCCAGACTGCTGTCAGAGCTAGTATCTAACTAACCAGCCGTGTCCCAGACTGCTGTCAGAGCTAGTGTCTAACTAACCGGCCGTGTCCCAGACTGCTGTCAGAGCTAGTGTCTAACTAACCAGCCGTGTCCCAGACTGCTGTCAGAGCTAGTGTCTAACTAACCGGCCGTGTCCCAGACTACTGTCAGAGCTAGTATCTAACTAACCCGCCGTGTCCCAGACTGCTGTCAGAGCTAGTGTCTAACTAACCCGCCGTGTCCCAGACTGCTGTCAGAGCTAGTATCTAACTAACCAGCCGTGTCCCAGACTGCTGTCAGAGCTAGTATCTAACTAACCAGCCGTGTCCCAGACTGCTGTCAGAGCTAGTATCTAACTAACCAGCCGTGTCCCAGACTGCTGTCAGAGCTAGTGTCTAACTAACCAGCCGTGTCCCAGACTGCTGTCAGAGCTAGTTCAACTAACCAGCCGTGTCCCAGACCGCAGTCAGAGCTAGTGTCTAACTAACCAGCCAGGTCCCAGACTGCTAGCTGTCCCAGACTGCTGTCAGAGCTAGTATCTAACTAACCAGCCGTGTCCCAGACTGCTGTCAGAGCTAGTGTCTAACTAACCAGCCGTGTCCCAGACTGCTGTCAGAGCTAGCTAGTGTCTAACTAACCAGCCGCGTGTCCCAGACTGCTGTCAGAGCTAGTGTCTAACTAACCAGCCGTGTCCCAGACTGCTGTCAGAGCTAGTGTCTAACTAACCAGCCGTGTCCCAGACTGCTGTCAGAGCTAGTATCTAACTAACCAGCCGTGTCCCAGACTGCAGTCAGAGCTAGTATCTAACTAACCAGCCATGTCCCAGACTGCTGTCAGAGCTAGTGTCTAACTAACCAGCCGTGTCCCAGACTGCTGTCAGAGCTAGTGTCTAACTAACCAGCCGTGTCCCAGACTGCAGTCAGAGCTAGTATCTAACTAACCGGCCGTGTCCCAGACTGCTGTCAGAGCTAGTATCTAACTAACCGGCCGTGTCCCAGACTGCTGTCAGAGCTAGTATCTAACTAACCAGCCGTGTCCCAGACTGCTGTCAGAGCTAGTGTCTAACTAACCAGCCGTGTCCCAGACTGCTGTCCAGAGCTAGTGTCTAACTAACCAGCCGTGTCCCAGACTGCTGTCAGAGCTAGTGTCTAACTAACCAGCCGTGTCCCAGACTGCTGTCAGAGCTAGTGTCTAACTAACCAGCCGTGTCCCAGACTGCTGTCAGAGCTAGTATCTAACTAACCAGCCATGTCCCAGACTGCAGTCAGAGCTAGTATCTAACTAACCAGCCGCGTGTCCCAGACTGCTGTCAGAGCTAGTGTCTAACTAACCAGCCGTGTCCCAGACTGCTGTCAGAGCTAGTATCTAACTAACCAGCCGTGTCCCAGACTGCTGTCAGAGCTAGTGTCTAACTAACCAGCCGTGTCCCAGACTGCTGTCAGAGCTAGTGTCTAACTAACCAGCCGTGTCCCAGACTGCTGTCAGAGCTAGTGTCTAACTAACCAGCCGTGTCCCAGACTGCTGTCAGAGCTAGTGTCTAACTAACCAGCCGTGTCCCAGACTGCTGTCAGAGCTAGTATCTAACTAACCAGCCGTGTCCCAGACTGCTGTCAGAGCTAGTGTCTAACTAACCAGCCGTGTCCCAGACTGCTGTCAGAGCTAGTATCTAACTAACCAGCCGTGTCCCAGACTGCTGTCAGAGCTAGTATCTAACTAACCAGCCGTGTCCCAGACTGCTGTCAGAGCTAGTATCTAACTAACCAGCCGTGTCCCAGACTGCTGTCAGAGCTAGTATCTAACTAACCAGCCGTGTCCCAGACTGCTGTCAGAGCTAGTGTCTAACTAACCAGCCGTGTCCCAGACTGCTGTCAGAGCTAGTATCTAACTAACCAGCCGTGTCCCAGACTGCTGTCAGAGCTAGTGTCTAACTAACCAGCCGTGTCCCAGACTGCTGTCAGAGCTAGTATCTAACTAACCAGCCGTGTCCCAGACTGCTGTCAGAGCTAGTGTCTAACTAACCAGCCGTGTCCCAGACTGCTGTCAGAGCTAGTGTCTAACTAACCAGCCGTGTCCCAGACTGCAGTCAGAGCTAGTATCTAACTAACCAGCCGTGTCCCAGACTGCTGTCAGAGCTAGTGTCTAACTAACCAGCCGCGGTCCCAGACTGCTGTCAGAGCTAGTGTCTAACTAACCAGCCGTGTCCCAGACTGCTGTCAGAGCTAGTATCTAACTAACCAGCCGTGTCCCAGACTGCTGTCAGAGCTAGTATCTAACTAACCAGCCGTGTCCCAGACTGCTGTCAGAGCTAGTGTCTAACTAACCAGCCGTGTCCCAGACTGCTGTCAGAGCTAGTGTCTAACTAACCAGCCGTGTCCCAGACTGCTGTCAGAGCTAGTGTCTAACTAACCAGCCGTGTCCCAGACTGCTGTCAGAGCTAGTATCTAACTAACCAGCCGTGTCCCAGACTGCTGTCAGAGCTAGTATCTAACTAACCAGCCGTGTCCCAGACTGCTGTCAGAGCTAGTGTCTAACTAACCAGCCGTGTCCCAGACTGCTGTCAGAGCTAGTATCTAACTAACCAGCCGTGTCCCAGACTGCTGTCAGAGCTAGTATCTAACTAACCAGCCGTGTCCCAGACTGCAGTCAGAGCTAGTATCTAACTAACCAGCCGTGTCCCAGACTGCTGTCAGAGCTAGTATCTAACTAACCAGCCGTGTCCCAGACTGCTGTCAGAGCTAGTATCTAACTAACCAGCCGTGTCCCAGACTGCTGTCAGAGCTAGTATCTAACTAACCAGCCGTGTCCCAGACTGCTGTCAGAGCTAGTGTCTAACTAACCAGCCGTGTCCCAGACTGCTGTCAGAGCTAGTATCTAACTAACCAGCCGTGTCCCAGACTGCTGTCAGAGCTAGTGTCTAACTAACCAGCCGTGTCCCAGACTGCAGTCAGAGCTAGTATCTAACTAACCAGCCGTGTCCCAGACTGCTGTCAGAGCTAGTGTCTAACTAACCAGCCGTGTCCCAGACTGCTGTCAGAGCTAGTATCTAACTAACCAGCCGTGTCCCAGACTGCTGTCAGAGCTAGTATCTAACTAACCAGCCGTGTCCCAGACTGCTGTCAGAGCTAGTATCTAACTAACCAGCCGTGTCCCAGACTGCTGTCAGAGCTAGTGTCTAACTAACCAGCCGTGTCCCAGACTGCTGTCAGAGCTAGTATCTAACTAACCAGCCGTGTCCCAGACTGCTGTCAGAGCTAGTATCTAACTAACCAGCCGTGTCCCAGACTGCTGTCAGAGCTAGTATCTAACTAACCAGCCGTGTCCCAGACTGCTGTCAGAGCTAGTATCTAACTAACCAGCCGTGTCCCAGACTGCAGTCAGAGCTAGTATCTAACTAACCAGCCGTGTCCCAGACTGCTGTCAGAGCTAGTGTCTAACTAACCAGCCGTGTCCCAGACTGCTGTCAGAGCTAGTGTCTAACTAACCAGCCGTGTCCCAGACTGCTGTCAGAGCTAGTATCTAACTAACCAGCCGTGTCCCAGACTGCTGTCAGAGCTAGTATCTAACTAACCAGCCGTGTCCCAGACTGCTGTCAGAGCTAGTATCTAACTAACCAGCCGTGTCCCAGACTGCTGTCAGAGCTAGTGTCTAACTAACCAGCCGTGTCCCAGACTGCTGTCAGAGCTAGTATCTAACTAACCAGCCGTGTCCCAGACTGCTGTCAGAGCTAGTATCTAACTAACCAGCCGTGTCCCAGACTGCAGTCAGAGCTAGTATCTAACTAACCAGCCGTGTCCCAGACTGCTGTCAGAGCTAGTATCTAACTAACCGGCCGTGTCCCAGACTGCTGTCAGAGCTAGTATCTAACTAACCAGCCGTGTCCCAGACTGCTGTCAGAGCTAGTATCTAACTAACCAGCCGTGTCCCAGACTGCTGTCAGAGCTAGTATCTAACTAACCAGCCGTGTCCCAGACTGCAGTCAGAGCTAGTATCTAACTAACCAGCCGTGTCCCAGACTGCTGTCAGAGCTAGTGTCTAACTAACCAGCCGTGTCCCAGACTGCTGTCAGAGCTAGTGTCTAACTAACCAGCCGTGTCCCAGACTGCTGTCAGAGCTAGTATCTAACTAACCAGCCGTGTCCCAGACTGCTGTCAGAGCTAGTATCTAACTAACCAGCCGTGTCCCAGACTGCTGTCAGAGCTAGTGTCTAACTAACCAGCCGTGTCCCAGACTGCTGTCAGAGCTAGTATCTAACTAACCAGCCGTGTCCCAGACTGCTGTCAGAGCTAGTATCTAACTAACCAGCCGTGTCCCAGACTGCTGTCAGAGCTAGTATCTAACTAACCAGCCGTGTCCCAGACTGCTGTCAGAGCTAGTGTCTAACTAACCAGCCGTGTCCCAGACTGCTGTCAGAGCTAGTATCTAACTAACCAGCCGTGTCCCAGACTGCAGTCAGAGCTAGTGTCTAACTAACCAGCCGTGTCCCAGACTGCTGTCAGAGCTAGTGTCTAACTAACCAGCCGTGTCCCAGACTGCTGTCAGAGCTAGTATCTAACTAACCAGCCGTGTCCCAGACTGCTGTCAGAGCTAGTATCTAACTAACCAGCCGTGTCCCAGACTGCTGTCAGAGCTAGTATCTAACTAACCAGCCGTGTCCCAGACTGCTGTCAGAGCTAGTGTCTAACTAACCAGCCGTGGTCCCAGACTGCTGTCAGAGCTAGTATCTAACTAACCAGCCGTGTCCCAGACTGCAGTCAGAGCTAGTATCTAACTAACCAGCCGTGTCCCAGACTGCTGTCAGAGCTAGTGTCTAACTAACCAGCCGTGTCCCAGACTGCTGTCAGAGCTAGTATCTAACTAACCAGCCGTGTCCCAGACTGCTGTCAGAGCTAGTATCTAACTAACCAGCCGTGTCCCAGACTGCTGTCAGAGCTAGTATCTAACTAACCAGCCGTGTCCCAGACTGCTGTCAGAGCTAGTGTCTAACTAACCAGCCGTGTCCCAGACTGCTGTCAGAGCTAGTATCTAACTAACCAGCCGTGTCCCAGACTGCTGTCAGAGCTAGTATCTAACTAACCAGCCGTGTCCCAGACTGCTGTCAGAGCTAGTATCTAACTAACCAGCCGTGTCCCAGACTGCTGTCAGAGCTAGTATCTAACTAACCAGCCGTGTCCCAGACTGCTGTCAGAGCTAGTATCTAACTAACCAGCCGTGTCCCAGACTGCTGTCAGAGCTAGTATCTAACTAACCAGCCGTGTCCCAGACTGCTGTCAGAGCTAGTATCTAACTAACCAGCCGTGTCCCAGACTGCTGTCAGAGCTAGTATCTAACTAACCAGCCGTGTCCCAGACTGCAGTCAGAGCTAGTATCTAACTAACCAGCCGTGTCCCAGACTGCTGTCAGAGCTAGTGTCTAACTAACCAGCCGTGTCCCAGACTGCTGTCAGAGCTAGTGTCTAACTAACCAGCCGTGTCCCAGACTGCTGTCAGAGCTAGTATCTAACTAACCAGCCGTGTCCCAGACTGCTGTCAGAGCTAGTATCTAACTAACCAGCCGTGTCCCAGACTGCTGTCAGAGCTAGTGTCTAACTAACCAGCCGCGTGTCCCAGACTGCTGTCAGAGCTAGTGTCTAACTAACCAGCCGTGTCCCAGACTGCTGTCAGAGCTAGTATCTAACTAACCAGCCGTGTCCCAGACTGCTGTCAGAGCTAGTGTCTAACTAACCAGCCGTGTCCCAGACTGCTGTCAGAGCTAGTATCTAACTAACCAGCCGTGTCCCAGACTGCTGTCAGAGCTAGTATCTAACTAACCAGCCGTGTCCCAGACTGCTGTCAGAGCTAGTGTCTAACTAACCAGCCGTGTCCCAGACTGCTGTCAGAGCTAGTATCTAACTAACCAGCCGCGTGTCCCAGACTGCTGTCAGAGCTAGTATCTAACTAACCAGCCGTGTCCCAGACTGCTGTCAGAGCTAGTATCTAACTAACCAGCCGTGTCCCAGACTGCTGTCAGAGCTAGTGTCTAACTAACCAGCCGTGTCCCAGACTGCTGTCAGAGCTAGTATCTAACTAACCAGCCGTGTCCCAGACTGCTGTCAGAGCTAGTGTCTAACTAACCAGCCGTGTCCCAGACTGCTGTCAGAGCTAGTATCTAACTAACCAGCCGTGTCCCAGACTGCTGTCAGAGCTAGTATCTAACTAACCAGCCGTGTCCCAGACTGCTGTCAGAGCTAGTATCTAACTAACCAGCCGTGTCCCAGACCTGCCGTCAGAGCTAGTATCTAACTAACCAGCCGTGTCCCAGACTGCTGTCAGAGCTAGTGTCTAACTAACCAGCCGTGTCCCAGACTGCTGCCAGAGCTGGGTGTCTAACTAACCAGCCGTGGTCCCCAGACTGCTGTCAGAGCTAGGGCATTCTAACTAACCAGCCGCGGTCCCAGACTGCTGTCAGAGCTAGTATCTAACTAACCAGCCGTGTCCCAGACTGCTGTCAGAGCTAGTGTCTAACTAACCAGCCGTGTCCCAGACTGCTGTCAGAGCTAGTATCTAACTAACCAGCCGTGTCCCAGACTGCTGTCAGAGCTAGTATCTAACTAACCAGCCGTGTCCCAGACTGCTGTCAGAGCTAGTATCTAACTAACCAGCCGTGTCCCAGACTGCTGTCAGAGCTAGTATCTAACTAACCAGCCGCGTGTCCCAGACTGCTGTCAGAGCTAGTATCTAACTAACCAGCCGTGTCCCAGACTGCTGTCAGAGCTAGTGTCTAACTAACCAGCCGTGTCCCAGACTGCTGTCAGAGCTAGTATCTAACTAACCAGCCGTGGTCCCAGACTGCTGTCAGAGCTAGTATCTAACTAACCAGCCCGTGTCCCAGACTGCTGTCAGAGCTAGTATCTAACTAACCAGCCGTGTCCCAGACTGCTGTCAGAGCTAGTATCTAACTAACCAGCCGTGTCCCAGACTGCTGTCAGAGCTAGTGTCTAACTAACCAGCCGTGTCCCAGACTGCTGTCAGAGCTAGTATCTAACTAACCAGCCGTGGTCCCAGACTGCTGTCAGAGCTAGTGTCTAACTAACCAGCCGTGTCCCAGACTGCTGTCAGAGCTAGTATCTAACTAACCAGCCGTGGTCCCAGACTGCTGTCAGAGCTAGTATCTAACTAACCAGCCGTGTCCCAGACTGCTGTCAGAGCTAGTATCTAACTAACCAGCCGTGTCCCAGACTGCTGTCAGAGCTAGTGTCTAACTAACCAGCCGTGTCCCAGACTGCTGTCAGAGCTAGTATCTAACTAACCAGCCGTGTCCCAGACTGCTGTCAGAGCTAGTATCTAACTAACCAGCCGTGTCCCAGACTGCTGTCAGAGCTAGTATCTAACTAACCAGCCGTGTCCCAGACTGCTGTCAGAGCTAGTATCTAACTAACCAGCCGTGTCCCAGACTGCTGTCAGAGCTAGTATCTAACTAACCAGCCGTGTCCCAGACTGCTGTCAGAGCTAGTGTCTAACTAACCAGCCGTGTCCCAGACTGCTGTCAGAGCTAGTGTATCTAACTAACCAGCCGTGTCCCAGACTGCTGTCAGAGCTAGTATCTAACTAACCAGCCGTGTCCCAGACTGCTGTCAGAGCTAGTATCTAACTAACCAGCCGTGTCCCAGACTGCTGTCAGAGCTAGTGTCTAACTAACCAGCCGTGTCCCAGACTGCTGTCAGAGCTAGTATCTAACTAACCAGCCGTGTCCCAGACTGCTGTCAGAGCTAGTATCTAACTAACCAGCCGTGTCCCAGACTGCTGTCAGAGCTAGTATCTAACTAACCAGCCGTGTCCCAGACTGCTGTCAGAGCTAGTGTCTAACTAACCAGCCGTGTCCCAGACTGCTGTCAGAGCTAGTGTCTAACTAACCAGCCGTGTCCCAGACTGCTGTCAGAGCTAGTATCTAACTAACCAGCCGTGTCCCAGACTGCTGTCAGAGCTAGTATCTAACTAACCAGCCGTGTCCCAGACTGCTGTCAGAGCTAGTATCTAACTAACCAGCCGTGTCCCAGACTGCTGTCAGAGCTAGTATCTAACTAACCAGCCGTGTCCCAGACTGCTGTCAGAGCTAGTGTCTAACTAACCAGCCGTGTGTCCCAGACTGCTGTCAGAGCTAGTATCTAACTAACCAGCCGTGGTCCCAGACTGCTGTCAGAGCTAGTGTCTAACTAACCAGCCGTGTCCCAGACTGCTGTCAGAGCTAGTATCTAACTAACCAGCCGTGTCCCAGACTGCTGTCAGAGCTAGTATCTAACTAACCAGCCGTGTCCCAGACTGCTGTCAGAGCTAGTGTCTAACTAACCAGCCGTGTCCCAGACTGCTGTCAGAGCTAGTGTCTAACTAACCAGCCGTGTCCCAGACTGCTGTCAGAGCTAGTATCTAACTAACCAGCCGTGTCCCAGACTGCTGTCAGAGCTAGTATCTAACTAACCAGCCGTGTCCCAGACTGCTGTCAGAGCTAGTGTCTAACTAACCAGCCGTGTCCCAGACTGCTGTCAGAGCTAGTATCTAACTAACCAGCCGTGTCCCAGACTGCAGTCAGAGCTAGTATCTAACTAACCAGCCGTGGTCCCAGACTGCTGTCAGAGCTAGTATCTAACTAACCAGCCGTGTCCCAGACTGCTGTCAGAGCTAGTGTCTAACTAACCAGCCGTGTCCCAGACTGCTGTCAGAGCTAGTATCTAACTAACCAGCCGTGTCCCAGACTGCTGTCAGAGCTAGTATCTAACTAACCAGCCGTGTCCCAGACTGCTGTCAGAGCTAGTATCTAACTAACCAGCCGCGTGTCCCAGACTGCTGTCAGAGCTAGTGTATCTAACTAACCAGCCGTGTCCCAGACTGCTGTCAGAGCTAGTATCTAACTAACCAGCCGTGTCCCAGACTGCTGTCAGAGCTAGTATCTAACTAACCAGCCGTGTCCCAGACTGCTGTCAGAGCTAGTATTCAACTAACCAGCCGTGTCCCAGACTGCTGTCAGAGCTAGTATCTAACTAACCAGCCGTGTCCCAGACTGCTGTCAGAGCTAGTATCTAACTAACCAGCCGTGTCCCAGACTGCTGTCAGAGCTAGTATCTAACTAACCAGCCGTGTCCCAGACTGCTGTCAGAGCTAGTATCTAACTAACCAGCCGTGTCCCAGACTGCTGTCAGAGCTAGTATCTAACTAACCAGCCGTGTCCCAGACTGCTGTCAGAGCTAGTGTCTAACTAACCAGCCGCGTGTCCCAGACTGCTGTCAGAGCTAGTGTCTAACTAACCAGCCGTGTCCCAGACTGCTGTCAGAGCTAGTATCTAACTAACCAGCCGTGTCCCAGTGACTAACCAGCCGTGTCAGAGCAGTCAGGCTAGTATCTAACTAACCAGCCGTGTCCCAGACTGCTGTCAGAGCTAGTGTCTAACTAACCAGCCGTGTCCCAGACTGCTGTCAGAGCTAGTATCTAACTAACCAGCCGTGTCCCAGACTGCTGTCAGAGCTAGTATCTAACTAACCAGCCGTGTCCCAGACTCTGCTGTCAGAGCTAGTGTCTAACTAACCAGCCGCGTGTCCCAGACTGCTGTCAGAGCTAGTATCTAACTAACCAGCCGTGTCCCAGACTGCTGTCAGAGCTAGTATCTAACTAACCAGTGTCCCAGACTGCTGTCAGAGCTAGTATCTAACTAACCAGCCGTGTCCCAGACTGCTGTCAGAGCTAGTATCTAACTAACCAGCCGCGTGTCCCAGACTGCTGTCAGAGCTAGTATCTAACTAACCAGCCGTGTCCCAGACTGCTGTCAGAGCTAGTATCTAACTAACCAGCCGTGTCCCAGACTGCTGTCCAGAGCTAGTATCTAACTAACCAGCCGTGTCCCAGACTGCTGTCAGAGCTAGTGTCTAACTAACCAGCCGTGTCCCAGACTGCAGTCAGAGCTAGTATCTAACTAACCAGCCGTGTCCCAGACTGCTGTCAGAGCTAGTATCTAACTAACCAGCCGTGTCCCAGACTGCTGTCAGAGCTAGTGTCTAACTAACCAGCCGTGTCCCAGACTGCTGTCAGAGCTAGTATCTAACTAACCAGCCGTGTCCCAGACTGCTGTCAGAGCTAGTATCTAACTAACCAG
>CM059816.1:35057763-35187032 GCA_030435695.1 Brachymystax lenok tsinlingensis
CTTTACTAAGGGTTCTGACTTTATTTTTATTTCTGAAGCTTTTATGGCCTCTGATCCCATTTACTAAGCTTTAAGGGTTCTGATCCTTATGTATTCCACTTTAAGGGTTCTGATCCTATTTATTGCTTTAAGGGTTCTGATCCTATTTATTGCTTTAAGGGTTCTGATCCTATTTTAAGCTTTGTTGTTCTGATCCTATTTATTAAGCTTTAAGGGTTCTGATCCTATTTATTGCTTTAAGGGTTCTGGTCCTATTTATTAAGCTTTAAGGGTTCTGATCCTATTTTTAAGCTTAAGGGTTCTGATCCTATTTATTCCACTTTAAGGGTTCTGATCCTATTTATTAAGCTTTAAGGGTTCTGATCCTATTTATTAAGCTTTAAGGGTTCTGATCCTATTTATTAAGCTTTAAGGGTTCTGATCCTATTTATTGCTTTAAGGTTCTGATCCTATTTATTAAGCTTTATGGTTCTGATCCTATTTACTTTAAGCTTTAAGGGTTCTGATCCTATTTATTAAGCTTTAAGGGTTCTGATCCTGTTACTAAGCTTTAAGGGTTCTGGTCCTATTTACTAAGCTTTAAGGGTTCTGATCCTATTTATTAAGCTTTAAGGGTTCTGAATCCTATTTACTAAGCTTTAAGGGTTCTGATCCTATTTACTAAGCTTTAAGGGTTCTGAGACTGTTCATTAAGTTTTAAGGGTTCTGATCCTATTTACTAAGCTTTAAGGGTTCTGATTTACTAAGCTTTAAGGGTTCTGATCCTATTTATCTAAGCTTTAATCCTATTTATTTTAAGGGTTCTGATCCTATTTATTAAGCTTTAAGGGTTCTGATCCTATTTACTATTCTGATAGCTTTAAGGGTTCTGATCCTATTCATTGCTTTAAGGGTTAGGATCCTATGTATTCCTCTCTTTAAGGGTTCTGATCCTAATTACTAAGCTTTAAGGGTTCTGATCATGTTCATTAAGTTTTAAGGGTTCTGATCCTATTTACTAAGCTTCTTTACGGGTTCTGATCCTATTTATTAAGCTTTAAGGGTTCTGATCCTATTTATTAAGCTTTAAGGGTTCTGATCCTATTTATTAAGCTTTAAGGGTTCTGATCCTATTTATTGCTTTAAGGGCTCTGATCCTATTTACTAAGCTTTTAAGTGGTTCTGGATCCTATGTATTCCACTTTAAGGGTTCTGATCCTGTTTATTAAGCTTTTAAGGGTTCTGATCCTATTTATTAAGAATTAAGGTTTCTGATCCTCATTTATTGCTTTAAGGGTTCTGATCCTATTTATTAGCTTTAAGGGCTCTGATCCTATTTATTAAGCTTTAAGGGTTCTGATCCTATTTATTGCTTTAAGGGTTCTGATCCTATGTATTCCTCTTTAAGGGTTCTGACTATGTTCATTAAGTTTTAAGGGTTCTGATCCTATGTATTTCCTCTTTAGGGTTCTGATCCTATTTATTAAGATTTAAGGGTTCTGATCCTATTTATTAAGCTTTAAGGGTTCTGATCCTATTTATTGCTTTAAGGGTTCTGATCCTATGTATTCCTCTTTAAGGGTTCTGATCATGTTCATTAAGTTTTAAGGGTTCTGATCCTTTACTAAGCTTTAAGGGTTCTGGTCCTATTTACTAAGCTTTAAGGGTTCTGATCCTATTTATTAAGCTTTAAGGGTTCTGATCCTATTTACTAAGCTTTCTTAAGGGTTCTGGTCCTATTTATTAAGCTTTAAGGGTTCTTGATCCTATTTATTAAGCTTTAAGGGCTCTGATCCTATTTACTAAGCTTTAAGGGTTCTTGATCCTATGTATTCCACTTTAAGGGTTCTGATCCTATTTATTAAGCTTTAAGGGTTCTGATCCTATTTATTAAGCTTTAAGGGTTCTGATCCTATTTATTAAGCTTTAAGGGCTCTGATCCTATTTATTAAGCTTTAAGGGTTCTGATCCTATTTATTGCTTTAAGGGTTCTGATCCCTATTTATTAAACTTTAAGGGTTCTGATCCTATTTATTAAGCTTTTAAGGGTTCTTGTTCCTATTTACTAAGCTTTAAGGGTTCTGATCCTATTTATTAAGCTTTAAGGATTCTGATCCAATTTACTAAGCTTTAAGGGTTCTGATCCTATTTATTAAGCTTTAAGGGATCTGATCCAATTTACTAAGCTTTAAGGGTTCCGATCCTATTTACTAAGCTTTTAAGGGTTCTGAGTATGTTCATTAAGATTTAAGGGTTCTGATCCTATTTACTAAGCTTTAAGGGTTCTGATCCTATTTATTAAGCTTTAAGTTTTCTGATCCTATTTATTAAGCTTTAAGGGTTCTGATCCTATTTACTAAGCTTTAAGGGTTCTGATCCTATTCATTAAGCTTTAAGGGTTAGGATCCCATGTATTCTCTCTTTAGGGTTCTGATCCTAATTACTAAGCTTTAAGGGTTCTGATCATGTCTCATTAAGTTTTAAGGGTTCTGATCCTATTTACTAAGCTTTTACGGGTTCTGATCCTATTTATTAAGCTTTAAGTGGTTCTGATCCTATTTATTAAGCTTTAAGGGTTCTGATCCTATTTATTAAGCTTCTAAGGGTTCTGATCCTATTTATTAAGCTTTAAGGGCTCTGATCCTATTTACTAAGCTTTAAGGGTCTCTGATCCTATGTATTCCACTTTAAGGGTTCTGATCCTATTTATTAAGCTTCTAAGGGTTCTGATCCTATTTATTAAGAATTAAGGTTTCTGATCCTATTTATTAAGCTTTAAGGGTTCTTGATCCTATTTATTAAGCTTTAAGGCTCTTGATCCTATTTATTAAGCTTTAAGGGTTCTGATCCTATTTATTAAGCTTTAAGGGTTCTTGATCCTATGTATTCCTCTTTAAAGGGTTCTGATCATGTTCATTAAGTTTTAAGGGTTCTGATCCTTTTTACTAAGCTTTAAGGCTTCTGGTCCCTATTTTACTAAGCTTTAAGGGTTCTGATCCTATTTATTAAGCTTTAAGGGTTCTGATCCTATTTACTAAGCTTTAAGGGTTCTGGTCCTATTTATTAAGCTTTAAGGGTTCTGATCCTATTTATTGCTTTAAGGGCTCTGATCCTATTTACTAAGCTTTAAGGGTTCTGATCCTATGTATTCCACTTTAAGGGTTCTTGATCCTATTTATTAAGCTTTAAGGGTTCTGATCCTATTTATTAAGCTTTAAGGGTTCTGATCCTATTTATTAAGCTTCTAAGGGCTCTGATCCTATTTATTAAGCTTTAAGGGTTCTTGATCCTATTTATTAAGCTTTAAGGGTTCTGATCCTATTTATTAAACTTTAAGGGTTCTGATCCTATTTATTAAGCTTTAAGGGTTCTGTTCCTATTTACTAAGCTTTAAGGGTTCTGATCCTATTTATTAGCTTTTTAAGGATTCTGGATCCAATTTTACTAAGCTTTTAAGGGTCTCTGATCCCATTTATTAAGCTTTTTAAGGGTTCTGATCCTATTTATTAAGCTTTAAGGGTTCTGATCCTATTTATTGCTTTAAGGGTTCTGATCCTCATTTATTAAGCTTTAAGGGCTCTGATCCTATTTACTAAGCTTTAAGGGTTCTGATCCTATGTATTCCACTTTAAGGGTTCTGATCCTATTTATTAAGCTTTAAGGGGTTCTGATCCTATTTATTAAGAATTAAGGTTTCTGATCCTATTTATTAAGCTTTAAGTGGGTTCTGATCCTATTTATTAAGCTTTAAGGGTTCTGATCCTATTTATTAAGAATTAAGGTTTCTGATCCTATTTATTAAGCTTTAAGGGTTCTGATCCTATTTATTAAGCTTTAAGGGTTCTGTTCCTATTTACTAAGCTTTTTAAGGGTTCTGATCCTATTTATTAAGCTTTAAGGATTCTGATCCAATTTACTAAGCTTTAAGGGTTCTGATCCTATTTATTAAGCTTTAAGGATCTGATCCAATTTACTAAGCTTTAAGGGTTCCCGATCCTATTTACTAAGCTTTAAAGGGTTCTGAGTATGTTCATTAAGATTTAAGGGTTCTGATCCTATTTACTAAGCTTTAAGGGTTCTGATCCTATTTATTAAGCTTCTAAGTTTTCTGATCCTATTTATTAAGCTTTAAGGGTTCTGATCCTATTTACTAAGCTTTAAGGGTTCTGATCCTATTCATTGCTTTAAGGGTTAGGATCCTATGTATTCCTCTTTAAGGGTTCTGATCCCAATTACTAGCTTTAAGGATTCTGGATCCTGTTCATTACTTTAAGTGGTTCTGATCCTGTTTATTTACTAAGCTTTAAGAGTTCTGATCCTATTTATTAAGCTTTAAGGGTTCTGATCCTATTTATTAAGCTTTAAGGGTTCTGATCCTATTTATTGCTTTAAGGGTTCTGATCCTATTTATTAAGCTTTAAGGGTTCTGATCATTTATTAAGCTTTAAGGGTTCTGATCCTATGTATTCCTCTTTAAGGGTTCTGATCCTATTTATTATGTTCATTTTTAAGGGTTCTGATCCTATGTTCTGATCCTATTTATTAAGATTTAAGGGTTCTGATCCTATTTATTGCTTTAAGGGTTCTGATCCTATTTATTAAGTTTTTAAGGGCTCTGATCCTATTTATTAAGCTTTAAGGGTTCTGATCCTATTTATTAAGCTTTAAGGGTTCTGATCCTATGTGTCCTCTTAAGGGTTCTGATCATGTTCATTAAGTTTTAAGGGTTTTCTGCTCTTTTACTAAGCTTTAAGGGTTCTGATCCTATTTACTAAGTGGCTATTTATTGGGTTCTGATCCATGTATTAAGAGTTTGATCCATGGTTCTTCCTATTTACTAAGGGTTCTGATCCATTGCTTTAAGTCTGTTAGCTTTAAGGGTTCTGGTCCTATTTATTAAGCTTTAAGGGTTCTGATCCTATTTATTAAGCTTTAAGGGCTCTGATCCTATTTACTAAGCTTTAAGGGTTCTGATCCTATGTATTCCACTTTAAGAGGTTCTGATCCTATTTATTGCTTTAAGGGTCTCTGATCCTATTTATTAAGCTTTAAGGGTTCTGATCCTATTTATTAAGCTTTTAAGGGTTCTGATCCTATTTATTAAGCTTTAAGGGCTCTGATCCTATTTAGCTTTAAGGGTTCTGATCCTATTTCTTAAGCTTTAAGGGGTTCTGATCCTGTTAAACTTTAAGGGTTCTGATCCTATTTATTAAGCTTTAAGGGGTTCTGTTCTGTTCCTGTTACTAAGCTTTAAGGGTTCTGATCCTATTTATTAAGCTTTAAGGATTCTGATCCAATTTACTAAGCTTTAAGGGTTCTGATCCTATTTATTAAGCTTTAAGGGATCTGATCCAATTTACTAAGCTTTAAGGGTTCCGATCCTATTGACTAAGCTTTAAGGGTTCTGAGTATGTTCATTAAGATTTAAGGGTTCTGATCCTATTTACTAAGCTTTAAGGGTTCTGATCCTATTTATTAAGCTTTAAGTTTTCTGATCCTATTTATTAAGCTTTAAGGGTTCTGATCCTATTTACTAAGCTTTAAGGGTTCTGATCCTATTCATTAAGCTTTAAGGGTTAGGATCCTATGTATTCTACTCTTTAAGGGTTCTGATCCTAATTACTAAGCTTTAAGGGTTCTGATCATGTTCATTAAGTTTTAAGGGTTCTGATCCTATTTACTAAGCTTTTACAGGTTCTGATCCTATTTATTAGCTTTAAGGGTTCTGATCCTATTTATTAAGCTTTAAGGGTTCTGATCCTATTTATTAAGCTTTAAGGGCTCTGATCCTATTTACTAAGCTTTAAGGGTTCTGATCCTATATATTCCACTTTTAAGGGTTCTGATCCTATTTATTAAGCTTTAAGGGTTCTGATCCTATTTATTAAGAATTAAGGTTTCTGATCCTATTTATTAAGCTTTAAGGGTTCTGATCCTATCTATTAAGCTTTAAGGGCTCTGATCCTATTTATTAAGCTTTATAAGGGTTCTGATCCTATTTATTAAGCTTTAAGGGTTCTGATCCTATGTATTCCTCTTTAAGGGTTCTGATCATGTTCATTAAGTTTTAAGGGTTCTGATCCTATTTGCTAAGCTTTAGGGTTCTGATCCTATTTATTAAGCTTTAAGGGCTCTGATCCTATTTACTAAGCTTTAAGGGTTCTGATCCTATTTATTAAGCTTTAAGGGTTCTGATCCTATGTATTCCTCTTTAAGGGTTCTGATCCTATTTACTAAGCTTTAAGGGTTCTGATCATATTGATTAAGCTTTAAGGGCTCTGATCCTATTTATTAAGCTTTAAGGGTTCTGATCCTATTTATTAAGCTTTAAGGGTTCTGATCCTATGTATTCCTCTTTAAGGGTTCTGATCATGTTCATTAAGTTTTAAGGTTTCTGATCCTATTTGCTAAGCTTTAAGGGTTCTGATCCTATTTATTAAGCTTTAAGGGCTCTGATCCTATTTACTAAGCTTTAAGGGTTCTGATCCTATTTATTAAGCTTTAAGGGTTCTGATCATATTGATTAAGTTTTAAGGGTTCTGATCCTATTTACTAAGCTTTAAGGGTTCTGATCATATTGATTAAGTTTTAAGGGTTCTGATCCTATTTACTAAGCTTTAAGGGTTCTGATCCTATTTGTTAAGCTTTAAGGGTTCTGATCCTAATTATTAAGCTTTAGGGTTCTGTTCCTATTTACTAAGCTTTAAGGGTTCTGATCCTATTTATTAAGCTTTAAGGGTTCTGATCCTATTTACTAAGCTTTAAGGGTTCTGGTCCTATTTATTAAGCTTTAAGGGTTCTGATCCTATTTATTAAGCTTTAAGGGCTCTGATCCTATTTACTAAGCTTTAAGGGTTCTGATCCTATTCATTAACCTTTAAGGGTTAGGATCCTATGTATTCCTCTTTAAGGGTTCTGATCCTATTTACTAAGCTTTACAGGTTCTGATCCCTATTTATTAAGCTTTAAAGGGTTCTGATCCTATTTATTAAGCTTTAAGGGCTCTGATCCTATTTACTAAGCTTTAAGGGTTCTGATCCTATTTATTAAGCTTTTAGGGTTCTGATCCTATTTATTAAGCTTTAAGTGGCTCTGATCCTATTTACTAAGCTTTAAGGGTTCTGATCCTATTTACTAAGCTTTAAGGGTTCTGATCCTATTCATTAAGCTTTAAGGGTTAGGATCCTATGTATTCCTCTTTAAGGGTTCTGATCCTATTTACTAAGCTTTAAGGATTCTGATCATATTGATTAAGTTTTAAGGGTTCTGATCCTATTTACTAAGCTTTAAGGGTTCTGATCCTATTTGTTGCTTTAAGGGTTCTGATCCTAATTATTAAGCTTTAAGGGTTCTGATCCTATTTACTAAGCCTTAAGGGTTCTGATCCTATTTACTAAGCTTTAAGGGTTCTGGTCCTATTTATTAAGCTTTAAGGGTTCTGATCCTATTTATTAAGCTTTAACGGCTCTGATCCTATTTATTAAGCTTTAAGGGTTCTGATCCTATTTATTAAGCTTTAAGGGTTCTGATCCTATGTATTCCTCTTTAAGGGTTCTGATCATGTTCATTAAGTTTTAAGGCTTCTGATCCCTATTTACTAAGCTTTACGGGTTCTGATCCTATTTATTAAGCTTTAAGGGTTCTGATCCCATTTATTGCTTTAAGGGTTCTGATCCTATTTACTAAGCTTTAAGGGTTCTTATCATGTTCATTAAGTTTTAAGTGTTCTGATCCTATTTACTAAGCTTTACGGGTTCTGGATCCTATGTATTAAGCTTTAAGGGTTCTGATTCTGTGTATTAAGCTTTAAGGGTTCTGATCCTGTTTATTAAGCTTTAAGGGTTCTGATCCTATTTATTAAGCTTTAAGGGCTCTGATCCTATTTACTAAGCTTTAAGAGGTTCTGATCCTATTTATTAAGCTTCTAAGGGTTCTGATCCTATTTATTGCTTTAAGGGCTCTGATCCTATTTACTAAGCTTTAAGGGTTCTGATCCTATTTATTGCTTTAAGGGTTCTGATCCTATGTATTCCTCTTTAAGGTTCTGATCCTATTTACTAAGCTTTAAGGGTTCTGATCCTATTTAATAAGCTTTAAGGGTTCTGTTCCTATTTACTAAGCTTTAAGGGTTCTGATCCTATTTATTAAGCTTTAAGGATTCTGATCCAATTTACTAAGCTTTAAAGGGTTCTGAGTATGTTCATTAAGTTTTAAGGGTTCTGATCCTATTTACTAAGCTTCTAAGGGTTCTGATCCTATTTATTAAGCTTTAAGGGTTCTGATCCTATTTATTAAGCTTTAAGGGTTCTGATCCTATGTATTAAGCTTTAAGGGTTCTGATCCTATGTATTCCTGTTTAAGGGTTCTGATCCTATTTATTAAGCTTTAAGGGTGCTGATCCTATTTATTAAGAATTAAGGGTTCTGATCCTATTTACTAAGCTTTAAGGGTTCTGATCCTATTTATTAAGCTTTAAGGGTTCTGATCCTAATTATTAAGCTTTAAGGGTTCTGTTCCTATTTACTGCTTTAAGGGTTCTGATCCTATTTACTAAGCTTTAAGGGTTCTGGTCCTATTTATTAAGCTTCTTTAAGGGTTTTGATCCTATTTATTAAGCTTTAAGGGCTCTGATCCTATTTACTAAGCTTTAAGGGTTCTGATCCTATTCATTAAGCTTTAAGGGTTAGGATCCCATGTATTCCTCTTTAAAGGTTCTGATCCTATTTACTAAGCTTTAAGGGTTCTGGTCCTATTTATTAAGCTTTAAGGGTTCTGATCCTATTTATTAAGCTTCTTAAGGGCTCTGATCCCATTTACTAAGCTTTAAGGGTTCTGATCCTATTCATTAACCTTTGAGGGTTAGGATCCTATGTATTCCTCTTTAAGGGTTCTGATCCTATTTACTAAGCTTTTAAGGGTTCTGATCCTATGTATTCCTCTTCAAGGGTTCTGATCCTATTTACTAAGCTTTAAGGGTTCTGATCATATTGATTAAGTTTTAAGGGTTCTGATCCTATTTACTAAGCTTTAAGGGTTCTGATCCTATTTGTTAAGCTTTAAGGGTTCTGATCCCTAATTATTAAGCTTTAAGGGTTCTGTTCCTATTTACTAAGCTTTAAGGGTTCTGATCCTATTTATTGCTTTAAGGGTTCTGATCCTATTTACTAAGCTTTAAGGGTTCTGGTCCTATTTATTAAGCTTTAAGGGTTCTGATCCTATTTATTAAGCTTTAAGGGCTCTGATCCTATTTACTAAGCTTTATGGGTTCTGATCCTATTCATTAACCTTTAAGGTTAGGATCCTATGTATTCCTCTTTAAGGGTTCTGATCCTATTTACTAAGCTTTACGGGTTCTGATCCTATTTATTGCTTTAAGGGTTCTGATCCTATTTATTAAGCTTTAAGGGCTCTGATCCTATTTACTAAGCTTTAAGGGTTCTGATCCTATTTATTAAGCTTTAATTGTTCTGATCCAATGTATTCCTCTTTAAGGGTTCTGATCATGTTCATTAAGTTTTAAGGGTTCTGATCCTATTTACTAAGCTTTAAGGATTCTGATCATATTGATTAAGTTTTAAGGGTTCTGATCCCATGTTACTAAGCTTTCTTACGGGTTCTGATCCTATTTATTGCTTTAAGGGTTCTGATCCTATTTATTAAGCTTTAAGGGTTCTGATCCTATTTATTAAGCTTTAAGGGTTCTGATCCTATTTATTAAGCTTTAAGGGTTCTGATCCTATGTATTCCTCTTTAAGGGTTCTGATCATGTTCATTAAGTTTTAAGGCTTCTGATCCTATTTACTAAGCTTTACGGGTTCTGATCCTATTTATTGCTTTAAGGGTTCTGATCCTATTTATTAAGCTTTAAGGGTTCTGATCCTATTTACTAAGCTTTAAGGGTTCTTATCATGTTCATTAAGTTTTTAAGTGTTCTGATCCTATTTACTAAGCTTCTACGGGTTCTGATCCTATGTATTAAGCTTTAAGGGTTCTGATCCTGTGTATTAAGCTTGAAGGGTTCTGATCCTGTTTATTAAGCTTTAAGGGTTCTGATCCTATTTATTGCTTTTAAGGGCTCTGATCCTATTTACTAAGCTTTAAGGGTTCTGATCCTATTTATTAAGCTTTAAGGGTTCTGATCCTATTTATTAAGCTTTTAAGGGCTCTGATCCTATTTACTAAGCTTTAAGGGTTCTGATCCCATTTATTAAGCTTTAAGGGTTCTGATCCTATGTATTCCTCTCTTAAGGGGTTCTGATCCTATTTACTAAGCTTTAAGGGTTCTGATCCTATTTAATAAGCTTTAAGGGTTCTGTTCCTATTTACTAAGCTTTAAGGGTTCTGATCCTATTTATTAAGCTTTAAGGATTCTGATCCAATTTACTAAGCTTTAAGGGTTCTGAGTATGTTCATTAAGTTTTAAGGGTTCTGATCCTATTTACTAAGCTTTAAGGTTCTGATCCTATTTATTAAGCTTTAAGGGTTCTGATCCTATTTATTAAGCTTTAAGGGATCTGATCCTATGTATTAAGCTTTAAGGGTTCTGATCCTATGTATTCCTGTTTAAGGGTTCTGATCCTATTTATTAAGCTTTTAAGGGTGCTGATCCTATTTATTAAGAATTATGGTTCTGATCCTATTTACTAAGCTTCAAGGTTCTGATCCTATTTATTAAGCTTTAAGGGTTCTGATCCTAATTATTAAGCTTTAAGGGTTCTGTTCCTATTTAGTGTTTCTTAAGGGTTCTGATCCCATTTACTAAGCTTTAAGGGTTCTGGTCCTATTTATTGCTTTAAGGGTTTTGATCCTATTTATTGCTTTAAGGGCTCTGATCCTATTTACTAAGCTTTAAGGGTTCTGATCCTATTCATTGCTTTCTTAAGGTTAGGGATCCTATGTATTCCTCTTTAAGGGTTCTGATCCTATTTACTAAGCTTTAAGGGTTCTGGTCCTATTTATTAAGCTTTAAGGGTTCTGATCCTATTTATTAAGCTTTAAGGGCTCTGATCCTATTTACTAAGCTTTAAGGGTTCTGATCCTATTCATTAACCTTTAAGGGTTAGGATCCTATGTATTCCTCTTTAAGGGTTCTGATCATGTTCATTAAGTTTTAAGGCTTCTGATCCTATTTATTAAGCTTTAAGGGCTCTGATCCTATTTACTAAGCTTTAAGGGTTCTTATCCTATTTATTAAGCTTTAAGGGTTCCTGATCCTATTTATTGCTTTAAGGGCTCTGATCCTATTTACTAAGCTTTAAGGGTTCTGATCCTATTTATTGCTTTAAGGGTTCTGATCATGTTCATTAAGTTTGAAGGGTTCTGATCCTATTTACTAAGCTTTAAGGGTTCTGATCCTATTTATTAAGCTTTAAGGGTTCTGATCCTATTTATTAAACTTTAAGGGTTCTGATCCTATTTATTAAGCTTTAAGGGTTCTGTTCCTATTTACTAAGCTTTAAGGGTTCTGATCCTATTTATTAAGCTTTAAGGATTCTGATCCAATTTACTAAGCTTTAAGGGTTCTGATCCTATTTATTAAGCTTTAAGGGTTCTGATCCTATTTACTAAGCTTTAAGGGTTCTTATCATGTTCATTAAGTTTTAAGGGTTCTGATCCTATTTACTAAGCTTTACGGGTTCTGATCCTATTTATTAAGCTTTAAGGGTTCTGATCCTATTTATTAAGCTTTAAGGGCTCTGATCCTATTTATTAAGCTTTAAGGGTTCTGATCCTATTTATTAAGCTTTAAGGGTTCTGATCCTATGTATTCCTCTTTAAGGGTTCTGATCATGTTCATTAAGTTTTAAGGCTTCTGATCCTATTTACTAAGCTTTACGGGTTCTGATCCTATGTATTAAGCTTTAAGGGTTCTGATCCTGTGTATTAAGCTTTAAGGGTTCTGATCCTGTTTATTAAGCTTTAAGGGTTCTGATCCTGTTTATTAAGCTTTAAGGGCTCTGATCCTATTTACTAAGCTTTAAGGGTTCTGATCCTATTTATTAAGCTTTAAGGGTTCTTGATCCTATTTATTAAGCTTTAAGGGCTCTGATCCTATTTACTAAGCTTTAAGGGTTCTGATCCTATTTATTGCTTTAAGGGTTCTGATCCTATGTATTCCTCTTTAAGGGTTCTGATCCTATTTACTAAGCTTTAAGGGTTCTGATCCTATTTAATAAGCTTTAAGGGTTCTGTTCCTATTTACTAAGCTTTAAGGGTTCTGATCCTATTTATTAAGCTTTAAGGATTCTGATCCAATTTACTAAGCTTTAAGGGTTCTGAGTATGTTCATTAAGTTTTAAGGGTTCTGATCCTATTTACTAAGCTTTAAGGGTTCTGATCCTATTTATTAAGCTTTAAGGGTTCTGATCCTATTTACTAAGCTTTAAGGGTTCTGATCCTATGTATTAAGCTTTAAGGGTTCTGATCCTATGTATTCCTGTTTAAGGGTTCTGATCCTATTTATTAAGCTTTAAGGGTGCTGATCCTATTTATTAAGAATTAAGGGTTCTGATCCTATTTACTAAGCTTTAAGGGTTCTGATCCTATTTATTAAGCTTTAAGGGTTCTGATCCTAATTATTAAGCTTTAAGGGTTCTGTTCCTATTTACTAAGCTTTAAGGGTTCTGATCCTATTTACTAAGCTTTAAGGGTTCTGGTCCTATTTATTGCTTTTTAAGGGTTTTGATCCTATTTATTGCTTTAAGGGCTCTGATCCTATTTACTAAGCTTTAAGGGTTCTGATCCTATTCATTGCTTTAAGGGTTAGGATCCTATGTATTCCTCTTTAAGGGTTCTGATCCTATTTACTAAGCTTTAAGGGTTCTTATCATGTTCATTAAGTTTTAAGTGTTCTGATCCTATTTACTAAGCTTTAAGGGTTCTGATCCTATTTACTAAGCTTTAAGGGTTCTGATCCTATTTATTAAGCTTTAAGGGTTCTGATCCTATGTATTCCTCTTTAAGGGTTCTGATCCTATTTACTAAGCTTTAAGGGTTCTGATCATGTTCATTAAGTTTTAAGGGTTCTGATCCTATTTACTAAGCTTTAAGGGTTCTGATCCTATTTATTAAGCTTTAAGGGTTCTGATCCTATTTATTACACGTTAAGGGTTCTGATCCTATTTATTAAGCTTTAAGGGTTCTGTTCCTATTTAGTAAGCTTTAAGGGTTCTGATCCTATTTATTAAGCTTTAAGGATTCTGATCCAATTTACTAAGCTTTAAGGGTTCTGATCCTATTTATTGCTTTAAGGGTTCTGATCCTATTTATTAAGCTTTAAGGGTTCTGATCCTATTTATTAAGCTTTAAGGGCTCTGATCCTATTTACTAAGCTTTAAGGGTTCTGATCCTATTCATTAACCTTTAAGGGTTAGGATCCTATGTATTCCTCTTTAAGGGTTCTGATCCTATTTACTAAGCTTTAAGGGTTCTGATCCTATGTATTCCTCTTCAAGGGTTCTGATCCTATTTACTAAGCTTTAAGGGTTCTGATCATATTGATTAAGTTTTAAGGGTTCTGATCCTATTTACTAAGCTTTAAGGGTTCTGATCCTATTTGTTGCTTTAAGGGTTCTGATCCTAATTATTAAGCTTTTAAGGGTTCTGTTCCTATTTACTAAGCTTTAAGGGTTCTGATCCTATTTATTAAGCTTTAAGGGTTCTGATCCTATTTACTAAGCTTTAAGGGTTCTGGTCCTATTTATTAAGCTTTAAGGGTTCTGATCCTATTTATTAAGCTTTAAGGGCTCTGATCCTATTTACTAAGCTTTAAGGGTTCTGATCCTATTCATTAACCTTTAAGGGTTAGGATCCTATGTATTCCTCTTTAAGGGTTCTGATCCTATTTACTAAGCTTTACGGGTTCTGATCCTATTTATTAAGCTTTAAGGGTTCTGATCCTATTTATTAAGCTTTAAGGGCTCTGATCCTATTTACTAAGCTTTAAGGGTTCTGATCCTATTTATTAAGCTTTAAGGGTTCTGATCCAATGTATTCCTCTTTAAGGGTTCTGATCATGTTCATTAAGTTTTAAGGGTTCTGATCCTATTTACTAAGCTTTAAGGGTTCTGATCCTATTCATTAAGCTTTAAGGGTTAGGATCCTATGTATTCCTCTTTAAGGGTTCTGATCCTATTTACTAAGCTTTAAGGATTCTGATCATATTGATTAAGTTTTAAGGGTTCTGATCCTATTTACTAAGCTTTAAGGGTTCTGATCCTATTTGTTAAGCTTTAAGGGTTCTGATCCTAATTATTAAGCTTTAAGGGTTCTGATCCTATTTACTAAGTTTTAAGTGTTCTGATCCTATTTACTAAGCTTTACGGGTTCTGATCCTATTTATTAAGCTTTAAGGTTTCTGATCCTGTTTATTAAGCTTTAAGGGTTCTGATCCTGTTTATTAAGCTTTAAGGGTTCTGATCCTATTTATTAAGCTTTAAGGGCTCTGATCCTATTTACTAAGCTTTAAGGGTTCTTATCCTATTTATTAAGCTTTAAGGGTTCTGATCCTATTTATTAAGCTTTAAGGGCTCTGATCCTATTTACTAAGCTTTAAGGGTTCTGATCCTATTTATTAAGCTTTAAGGGTTCTGATCATGTTCATTAAGTTTGAAGGGTTCTGATCCTATTTACTAAGCTTTAAGGGTTCTGATCCTATTTATTAAGCTTTAAGGGTTCTGATCCTATTTATTAAACTTTAAGGGTTCTGATCCTATTTATTAAGCTTTAAGGGTTCTGTTCCTATTTACTAAGCTTTAAGGGTTCTGATCCTATTTATTAAGCTTTAAGGATTCTGATCCAATTTACTAAGCTTTAAGGGTTCTGATCCTATTTATTAAGCTTTAAGGGTTCTGATCCTATGTATTAAGCTTTAAGGGTTCTGATCCTATGTATTCCTGTTTAAGGGTTCTGATCCTATTTATTAAGCTTTAAGGGTGCTGATCCTATTTATTAAGAATTAAGGGTTCTGATCCTATTTACTAAGCTTTAAGGGTTCTGATCCTATTTATTAAGCTTTAAGGGTTCTGATCCTAATTATTAAGCTTTAAGGGTTCTGTTCCTATTTACTAAGCTTTAAGGGTTCTGATCCTATTTACTAAGCTTTAAGGGTTCTGGTCCTATTTATTAAGCTTTAAGGGTTTTGATCCTATTTATTAAGCTTTAAGGGCTCTGATCCTATTTACTAAGCTTTAAGGGTTCTGATCCTATTCATTAAGCTTTAAGGGTTAGGATCCTATGTATTCCTCTTTAAGGGTTCTGATCCTATTTACTAAGCTTTAAGGGTTCTTATCATGTTCATTAAGTTTTAAGTGTTCTGATCCTATTTACTAAGCTTTAAGGGTTCTGATCCTATTTACTAAGCTTTAAGGGTTCTGATCCTATTTATTAAGCTTTAAGGGTTCTGATCCTATGTATTCCTCTTTAAGGGTTCTGATCCTATTTACTAAGCTTTAAGGGTTCTGATCATGTTCATTAAGTTTTAAGGGTTCTGATCCTATTTACTAAGCTTTAAGGGTTCTGATCCTATTTATTAAGCTTTAAGGGTTCTGATCCTATTTATTACACGTTAAGGGTTCTGATCCTATTTATTAAGCTTTAAGGGTTCTGTTCCTATTTAGTAAGCTTTAAGGGTTCTGATCCTATTTATTAAGCTTTAAGGATTCTGATCCAATTTACTAAGCTTTAAGGGTTCTGATCCTATTTATTAAGCTTTAAGGGTTCTGATCCTATTTATTAAGCTTTAAGGGTTCTGATCCTATTTATTAAGCTTTAAGGGCTCTGATCCTATTTACTAAGCTTTAAGGGTTCTGATCCTATTCATTAACCTTTAAGGGTTAGGATCCTATGTATTCCTCTTTAAGGGTTCTGATCTTATTTACTAAGCTTTAAGGGTTCTGATCCTATGTATTCCTCTTCAAGGGTTCTGATCCTATTTACTAAGCTTTAAGGGTTCTGATCATATTGATTAAGTTTTAAGGGTTCTGATCCTATTTACTAAGCTTTAAGGGTTCTGATCATGTTCATTAAGTTTTAAGGGTTCTGATCCTATTTACTAAGCTTTAAGGTTCTGATCCTATTTATTGCTTTAAGGGTTCTGATCCTATTTATTACACGTTAAGGGTTCTGATCCTATTTATTAAGCTTTAAGTGGTTCTGTTCCTATTTAGTAAGCTTTAAGGGTTCTGTTCCTATTTAGTAAGCTTTAAGGGTTCTGATCCTATTTATTAAGCTTTAAGGATTCTGATCCAATTTACTAAGCTTTAAGGGTTCTGATCCTATTTATTAAGCTTTAAGGGTTCTGATCCTATTTATTAAGCTTTAAGGGTTCTGATCCTATTTATTAAGCTTTAAGGGCTCTGATCCTATTTACTAAGCTTTAAGGGTTCTGATCCTATTCATTAACCTTTAAGGGTTAGGATCCTATGTATTCCTCTTTAAGGGTTCTGATCCTATTTACTAAGCTTTAAGGGTTCTGATCCTATGTATTCCTCTTCAAGGGTTCTGATCCTATTTACTAAGCTTCTAGGGTTCTGATCCTATGTATTCCTCTTCAGGGTTCTGATCCTATTTACTGCTAAGGGTTCTGGGTTCTTGCTTTAAGGGTTCTGATCCCATTGATTAAGTTTTAAGGGTTCTGATCCTATTTACTAAGCTTTAAGGGTTCTGATCCTATTTGTTAAGCTTTAAGGGTTCTGATCCTAATTATTAAGCTTTAAGGGTTCTGTTCCTATTTACTAAGCTTTAAGGGTTCTGATCCTATTTATTAAGCTTTAAGGGTTCTGATCCTATTTACTAAGCTTTAAGGGTTCTGGTCCTATTTATTAAGCTTTAAGGGTTCTGATCCTATTTATTAAGCTTTAAGGGCTCTGATCCTATTTACTAAGCTTTAAGGGTTCTGATCCTATTCATTAACCTTTAAGGGTTAGGATCCTATGTATTCTTTAAGGGTTCTGATCCTATTTACTAAGCTTTACGGGTTCTGATCCTATTTATTAAGCTTTAAGAGTTCTGATCCTATTTATTAAGCTTTAAGGGCTCTGATCCTGTTCATTTGTTCCTTTAAGGGTTAGATCCTATGTATTCTCTTTAAGGGTTCTGATCCTGTTACTAAGCTTTAAGGGTTCTGATCCTATTTACTAAGCTTTAAGAGTTCTGATCCTATTTATTGCTTTAAGGTTCTGATCCTCATTTATTAAGCTTTAAGGGTTCTGATCCTATTTATTAAGCTTTAAGGGTTCTGATCCAATGTATTCCTCTTTAAGGGTTCTGATCATGTTCATTAAGTTTTAAGGGTTCTGATCCTATTTACTAAGCTTTAAGGGTTCTGATCCTATTCATTAAGCTTTAAGGGTTAGGATCCTATGTATTCCTCTTTAAGGGTTCTGATCCTAGTTACTAAGCTTTAAGGATTCTGATCATATTGATTAAGTTTTAAGGGTTCTGATCCTATTTACTAAGCTTTAAGGGTTCTGATCCTATTTGTTAAGCTTTAAGGGTTCTGATCCTAATTATTAAGCTTTAAGGGTTCTGATCCTATTTACTAAGCTTTAAGGGTTCTGGTCCTATTTATTAAGCTTTAAGGGTTCTGATCCTATTTATTAAGCTTTAACGGCTCTGATCCTATTTACTAAGCTTTAAGGGTTCTGATCCTATTCATTAAGCTTTAAGGGTTAGGATCCTATGTATTCCTCTTTAAGGGTTCTGATCCTATTTACTAAGCTTTAAGGGTTCTTATCATGTTCATTAAGTTTTAAGTGTTCTGATCCTATTTACTAAGCTTTACGGGTTCTGATCCTATTTATTAAGCTTTAAGGTTTCTGATCCTGTTTATTAAGCTTTAAGGGTTCTGATCCTGTTTATTAAGCTTTAAGGGTTCTGATCCTATTTATTAAGCTTTAAGGGCTCTGATCCTATTTACTAAGCTTTAAGGGTTCTTATCCTATTTATTAAGCTTTAAGGGTTCTGATCCTATTTATTAAGCTTTAAGGGCTCTGATCCTATTTACTAAGCTTTAAGGGTTCTGATCCTATTTATTAAGCTTTAAGGGTTCTGATCATGTTCATTAAGTTTGAAGGGTTCTGATCCTATTTACTAAGCTTTAAGGGTTCTGATCCTATTTATTAAGCTTTAAGGGTTCTGATCCTATTTATTAAACTTTAGGGTTCTGATCCTATTTATTAAGCTTTAAGGGTTCTGTTCCTATTTACTAAGCTTTAAGGTTCTGATCCTATTTATTAAGCTTTAAGGATTCTGATCCAATTTACTAAGCTTTAAGGGTTCTGATCCTATTTATTAAGCTTTAAGGGTTCTGATCCTATTTACTAAGCTTTAAGGGTTCTTATCATGTTCATTAAGTTTTAAGGGTTCTGATCCTATTTACTAAGCTTTACGGGTTCTGATCCTATTTATTAAGCTTTAAGGGTTCTGATCCTATTTATTAAGCTTTAAGGGTTCTGACCCTATTTATTAAGCTTTAAGGGTTCTGATCCTATGTATTCCTCTTTAAGGGTTCTGATCATGTTCATTAAGTTTTAAGGCTTCTGATCCTATTTACTAAGCTTTACGGGTTCTGATCCTATTTATTAAGCTTTAAGGGTTCTGATCCTATTTATTAAGCTTTAAGGGTTCTGATCCTATTTACTAAGCTTTAAGGGTTCTTATCATGTTCATTAAGTTTTAAGTGTTCTGATCCTATTTACTAAGCTTTACGGGTTCTGATCCTATGTATTAAGCTTTAAGGGTTCTGATCCTGTGTATTAAGCTTTAAGGGTTCTGATCCTGTTTATTAAGCTTTAAGGGTTCTGATCCTATTTATTAAGCTTTAAGGGCTCTGATCCCTATTTACTAAGCTTTAAGGGTTCTGATCCTATTTATTAAGCTTTAAGGGTTCTGATCCTATTTATTAAGCTTTAAGGGCTCTGATCCTATTTACTAAGCTTTAAGGGTTCTGATCCTATTTATTAAGCTTTAAGGGTTCTGATCCTATGTATTCCTCTTTAAGGGTTCTGATCCTATTTACTAAGCTTTAAGGGTTCTGATCCTATTTAATAAGCTTTAAGGGTTCTGTTCCTATTTACTAAGCTTTAAGGGTTCTGATCCTATTTATTAAGCTTTAAGGATTCTGATCCAATTTACTAAGCTTTAAGGGTTCTGAGTATGTTCATTAAGTTTTAAGGGTTCTGATCCTATTTACTAAGCTTTAAGGGTTCTGATCCTATTTATTAAGCTTTAAGGGTTCTGATCCTATTTATTAAGCTTTAAGGGTTCTGATCCTATGTATTAAGCTTTAAGGGTTCTGATCCTATGTATTCCTGTTTAAGGGTTCTGATCCTATTTATTAAGCTTTAAGGGTGCTGATCCTATTTATTAAGAATTAAAGGTTCTGATCCTATTTACTAAGCTTTAAGGGTTCTGATCCTATTTATTAAGCTTTAAGGGTTCTGATCCTATTTATTACACGTTAAGGGTTCTGATCCTATTTATTAAGTTTTAAGGGTTCTGTTCCTATTTAGTAAGCTTTAAGGGTTCTTATCCTATTTATTAAGCTTTAAGGATTCTGATCCAATTTACTAAGATTTAAGGGTTCTGATCCTATTTATTAAGCTTTAAGGGTTCTGATCCTATTTACTAAGCTTTAAGGGTTCCGATCCTATTTACTAAGCTTTAAGGGTTCTGAGTATGTTCATTAAGTTTTAAGGGTTCTGATCCTATTTACTAAGCTTTAAGGGTTCTGATCCTATTTATTAAGCTTTAAGGGTTCTGATCCTATTTATTAAGCTTTAAGGGTTCTGATCCTATGTATTAAGCTTTAAGGGTTCTGATCCTATGTATTCCTGTTTAAGGGTTCTGATCCTATTTATTAAGATTTAAGGGTGCTGATCCTATTTATTAAGAATTAAGGGTTCTGATCCTATTTACTAAGCTTTAAGGGTTCTGATCCTATTTATTAAGCTTTAAGGGTTCTGATCCTAATTATTAAGCTTTAAGGGTTCTGTTCCTATTTACTAAGCTTTAAGGGTTCTGATCCTATTTACTAAGCTTTAAGGGTTCTGGTCCTATTTATTAAGCTTTAAGGGTTTTGATCCTATTTATTAAGCTTTAAGGGCTCTGATCCTATTTACTAAGCTTTAAGGGTTCTGATCCTATTCATTAAGCTTTAAGGGTTAGGATCCTATGTATTCCTCTTTAAGGATTCTGATCCTATTTACTAAGCTTTAAGGGTTCTGATCCTATTTATTAAGCTTTAAGGGTTCTGATCCTATTTACTAAGCTTTAAGGGTTCTGATCCTATGTATTCCTCTTTAAGGGTTCTGACCCTATTTATTAAGCTTTAAGGGTTCTGATCCTATTTACTAAGCTTTAAGGGTTCTGATCCTATGTATTCCTCTTTAAGGGTTCTGATCCTATGTTTTACGCTTTAAGGGTTCTGATCCTATTTATTAAGCTTTAAGGGCTCTGATCCTATTTACTAAGCTTTATGGGTTCTGATCCTATTTATTAAGCTTTAAGGGTTCTGATCCTATTTATTAAGCTTTAAGGATTCTGATCCTATTTATTAAGCTTTAAGGGTTCTGATCCTATTTATTAAGCTTTAAGGGCTTTGATCCTATTTACTAAGCTTTAAGGGTTCTGATCCTATTTATTAAGCTTTAAGGGTTCTGATCCTATTTACTAAGCTTTAAGGGTTCTGATCCTATGTATTCCTCTTTAAGGGTTCTGATCCTATGTTTTAAGCTTTAAGGGTTCTGATTCTATTTATTAAGCTTTAAGGGCTCTGATCCTATTTACTAAGCTTTAAGGGTTCTGATCATGTTCATTAAGTTTTAAGGGTTCTGATCCTATTTACTAAACTTTAAGGGTTCTGATCCTATTTATTAAGCTTTAAGGGTTCTGATCCTATTTATTAAGCTTTAAGGGTTCTGACCCTATTTATTATGCTTTAAGGGTTCTGATCCTATGTATTAAGCTTTAAGGGTTCTGATCCTATGGATTCCTCTTTAAGGGTTCTGATCCTAAGTTTTAAGCTTTAAGTGTTCTGATCCTGTTTACTAAGCTTTAAGGGTTCTGATCCTATTCATTAAGCTTTAAGGATTCTGATCCTATTTATTAAGCTTTAAGGGTTCTGATCCTATTTATTAAGCTTTAAGGGTTCTGATCCTATTTATTAAGCTTTAAGGGTTATGATCCTATTTATTAAGCTTGAAGGGTTCTGATCCTATGTATTCCTCTTTAACGGTTCTGATTCTATGTTTTACGCTTTAAGGGTTCTGATCCTATTTACTAAGCTTTAAGGGTTCTGATGCTATTTATTAAGCTTTAAGGGTTCTGATCCTATTTATTAAGCTTTAAGGGTTCTGATCCTATGTATTCCTCTTTAAGGGTTCGGATCTTATTTATTAAGCTTTAAGTGTTCTGAATATATTTATTAAGATTTAAGGGTTCTGATCCTATTTATTAGGCTTTAAGGGTTCTGATCCTTTTTATTAAGCTTTAAGGACTTTGATCCTATTTACTAAGCTTTAAGGGTTCTGATCCTATTTATTAAGCTTTAAGGGTTCTGATCCTATTTATTAAGCTATAAGGGTTCTGATCCTATGTATTCCTCTTGAAGGGTTCTGATCCTATTTACTAAGCTTTAAGGGTTCTGATCCTATATGTTAAGCTTTAAGGGTTCTGGTCCTAATTATTAAGCTTTAAGGGTTCTGTTCCTATTTACTAAGCTTTAAGGGTTCTGGTCCTATTTATTAAGCTTTAAGGGTTCTGATCATGTTCATTACGTTTTAAGGGTTCTGATCCTATTTACTAAGCTTTAAGAGTTCTGATCCTATTTATTAAGCTTGAAAAGGTTCTGATCCTATTTACTAAGCTTTAAGGGTTCTTATACTATTTATTAAGCTTGAAGGGTTCTGATCCTATGTATTCCTCTTTAAGGGTTCTGATCCTATGTTTTACGCTTTAAGGGTTCTGATCCTATTTATTAAGCTTTAAGGGCTCTGATCCTATTTACTAAGCTTTATGGGTTCTGATCCTATTTATTAAGCTTTAAGGGTTCTGATCCTATTTATTAAGCTTTAAGGATTCTGATCCTATTTATTAAGCTTTAAGGGTTCTGATCCTATTTATTAAGCTTTAAGGGTTCTGATTCTATTTATTAAGCTTTAAGGGCTCTGATCCTATTTACTAAGCTTTAAGGGTTCTGATCATGTTCATTAAGTTTTAAGGGTTCTGATCCTATTTACTAAACTTTAAGGGTTCTCATCCTATTTATTAAGCTTTAAGGGTTCTGATCCTATTTATTAAGCTTTAAGGGTTCTGACCCTATTTATTAAGCTTTAAGTGTTCTGATCCTATGTATTAAGCTTTAAGGGTTCTGATCCTATGGATTCCTCTTTAAGGGTTCTGATCCTAAGTTTTAAGCTTTAAGTGTTCTGATCCTATTTACTAAGCTTTAAGGGTTCTGATCCTATGTATTCCTCTTTAAGGGTTCTGATCCTATGTTCAAAGCTTTAAGGGTTCTGATCCTATTTATTAAGCTTTAAGGGCTCTGATCCTACTTACTAAGCTTTAAGGGTTCTGATCCTATTTATTAAGCTTGAAGGGTTCTGATCCTATTTATTAAGCTTTAAGGGTTCTGATCCTATTTATTAAGATTTAAGGGTTCTGATCCTATTTATTAAGCTTTAAGGGTTCTGATCCTATTTATTAAGCTTTAAGGGCTTTGATCCTATTTACTAAGCTTTAAGGGTTCTGATCCTATTTACTAAGCTTTAAGGGTTCTGATCCTATGTTTTAAGCTTTAAGGGTTCTGATCCTATTTATTAAGCTTTAAGGGTTCTGGTCCTATTTATTAAGCTTTAAGGGTTCTGATCCTATGTATTAAGCTTTAAGGGTTCTGATCCTATGTATTCCTCTTTAAGGGTTCTGATCCTAAGTTTTAAGCTTTAAGTGTTCTGATCCTATTTATTAATCTTTAAGGGTTCTGTTCCTATTTACTAAGCTTTAAGGTTTCTGATCCTATTTACTAAGCTTTAAGGGTTCTGGTCCTATTTATTAAGCTTTAAGGGTTCTGATCCTATTTATTAAGCTTTAAGGGCTCTGATCCTATTTACTAAGCTTTAAGGGTTCTGATATTATTTATTAAGCTTTAAGGGTTCTGATCCTATGTATTCCTCTTTAAGGGTTCTGATCCTATTTACTAAGCTTTAAGGGTTCTGATCATGTTCATTAAGTCTTAAGGGTTCTGATCCTATTTACTATGCTTCAAGGGTTCTGATCCTATTTATTAAGCTTTAAAGGTTCTGATCCTATTTATTAAGCTTTAAGGGTTCTGGTCCTATTTATTAAGCTTTAAGGGTCCTGATCCTATTTATTAAGCTTTAAGGGTTCTGATCCTTTGTATTACTCTTTAAGGGTTCTGATCCTATTTACTAAGCTTTAAGGGTTCTGATCCTATTTATTAAGCTTTAAGGGTTCTGATCCTATTTGTTAAGCTTTAAGGGTTCTGATCCTATTTATTAAGCTTTAAGGGTTCTGATCCTATTTATTAAGATTTAAGGGTTCTGATCCTATTTATTAAGCTTTAAGGGTTCTGATCCTATTTATTAAGCTTTAAGGGCTTTGATCCTATTTACTAAGCTTTAAGGGTTCTGGTCCTATTTACTAAGCTTTAAGGGTTCTGATCCTATGTATTCCTCTTTAAGGGTTCTGATCCTATGTTTTAAGCTTTAAGGGTTCTGATCCTATTTATTAAGCTTTAAGGGCTCTGATCCTACTTACTAAGCTTTAAGGGTTCTGATCCTATTTATTAAGCTTTAAGGGTTCTGATCCTATGTATTCCTCTTTAAGGGTTCTGATCCTATTTACTAAGCTTCAAGGGTTCTGATCAGGTTCATTAAGTTTTAAGGGTTCTGATCCTATTTACTAAGCTTTAAGGGTTCTGATCCTATTTATTAAGCTTTAAGGGTCCGGATCCTATTTATTAAGCTTTAAGGGTTCTGGTCCTATTTATTAAGCTTTAAGGGTTCTGGTCCTATTTATTAAGCTTTAAGGGTTCTGATCCTATGTATTAAGCTTTAAGGGTTCTGATCCTATGTATTCCTCTTTAAGGGTTCTGATCCTAAGTTTTAAGCTTTAAGTGTTCTGATCCTATTTACTAAGCTTTAAGGGTTCTGTTCCTACTTACTAAGCTTTAAGGTTTCTGATCCTATTTACTAAGCTTTAAGGGTTCTGGTCCTATTTATTAAGCTTGAAGGGTTCTGATCCTATTTATTAAGCTTTAAGGGCTCTGATCCTATTTACTAAGCTTTAAGGGTTCTGATCCTATTTATTAAGCTTTAAGGGTTCTGATCCTATGTATTCCTCTTTAAGGGTTCTGATCCTATTTACTAAGCTTTAAGGGTTCTGATCATGTTCATTAAGTCTTAAGGGTTCTGATCCTATTTACTAAGCTTCAAGGGTTCTGATCCTATTTATTAAGCTTTAAAGGTTCTGATCCTATTTATTAAGCTTTAAGGGTTCTGGTCCTATTTATTAAGCTTTAAGGGTTCTGATCCTATGTATTCCTCTTTAAGGGTTCTGATCCTAAGTTTTAAGCTTTAAGTGTTCTGATCCTATTTATTAAGCTTTAAGGGTTCTGATCCTAATTATTAAGCTTTAAGGGTTCTGTTCCTATCTACTAAGCTTTAAGGGTTCTGATCCTATTTATTAAGCTTTAAGGGTTCTGATCCTATGTATTCCTCTTTAAGGGTTCTGATCCTATGTTTTAAGCTTTAAGGGTTCTGAGCCTATTTATTAAGCTTTAAGGGCTCTGATCCTACTTACTAAGCTTCAAGGGTATCTTATTCTATAGGGTTATTATGTATTGTATACCACAAGAGGGAGTCCTCTGTCCTCACCTGAGGAAGGAGGTTATAGATACTACCAAACTCTGTGCCATCAGTTGCCCCCCACAGGAGGCTGCTGAGGGGAGGACGACTCATAATAATGGCCCGGAACGAAGCGAATGGAATGGCATCAAACACGTGTAGCCCAGGTGTTTGATGTATTTGATACCCTACCACACTACTCCGCTCCAGTTTTGCCCATGAGCCGGTCCTCCACCAATCAAGGCGCCACCAACCTCCTAAGGTTCCACCACATTAGACCGGTGATATGACACTATTCATGTAGGTGGGAAGATGATGTTTGTCCTTCAACACGTCGCTGACTCTTATTTCTCATCTAAAATAATGTACTATTACATTTACCAGTTAGCGTGGACTTGAACATCAACACACAAACAGTAAAACTAGTACAACAACATAATCATCAAAACAATATCAAATACAGTGTGTAGTTATAATAATCATATTACTATATAATTATGAGTATGAATATAATTATTAGACTCTAATGAGACTATTATGCTATACGACATTCAATTGTGAAGATTTGTTTTTTTTTTTGGGGGTAACCTAAAATGACCTGTGTTTCCTACTTAGAATAATTAGAATACCAATAACAATACAATAAACGATGATTTCAAGGTGTGTTTTGAGTGTCTCAGTCAGTTTAATTTAGGTGATCATCTTTATACGGATGCCTGTGCCGAGTGGCCACATCAGTCAGTCAGTGTGTGGTAATGTGTGTGTGTGTGTGTGTGTGTGTGTGTGTGTGAATATGCTATGGACTCAAATGCAACAACGTCCTGCCCTGCTCCACAGCGCCGACACTAGAGTCATGATCTGCCGTTTGTTCGAGGACACGTCCTCTCGTGTTCAACCCTACAACTCAACCGTGAAAACCTCGTATGGTGGTTGACGTGTTGCCGACCCAACCCGACCCGACCGCTGTGGAAGGTGCACCAGACACCCCGGTACAGTCGTTTAAAAAAAAAACCAACGGGAGGACCTTGCGCAGTGCTAAGGAGAACAAGGAGCAAGCGGCTTGAAGCCTCTTCGGCGAGGAGGAGGAGGAGGAGGAGGAGGTGGGGACGACGACGTCGGTTGTCCGTCTCTCCCGACAACACCACATCACCGGCCTCCTCAGATACCACCGGGGGAAAAAAACGGGGTAGGAAGACGACATGTCCTCTTGGAACCGATGTTATGGCCGCATGGCATTTCTAACTAGCAGTCATTATGGGAGGCACATCTTTCTGCTGTTGTTAACGCTCGACACGACGATACACATATACCAAGCAAATAACACGCAATTAGGTAGCGGGCTGGTTGCCAAGCCCGTTTCCAACAAATAGGATGTTTGACGTGTAGATGTGTGTGGTTAGCATCGCGGCGAGACCCCGACGGTAAAAACGGTAAAAACGGTAAAATACAAAAACGGCAGCTCGCTAACCCGCTAGCTAGCACAGCACCACGCAGTGACTTTCTGCTTGACCATCAGGGCCCAATGTTGATGTGGGGTTTTTTCCTCCACATGATATAAATATCTATCTATATATCTATATGAATCCAAGTGTAGCCAGACACGGCTATCTATATCGCCGTCAGATGTGTTGTTGTTGTTGTTGTTGACCCCGGCAGCTAGCCGTTACATGTCCTAACTCTCACTTTAGCCAGAACTGAGAAGTAAATCAAGCTAGCTGACGTTTTAGCTACACCGTCAAAAACAAACAAAACAAAACCGAGTCGGTAGACACTGGTACACGGTACACATTCTGGCGAGCTGCTTTGCTTAGCCCCGATAGGAACGGCAGGTAGCTAATGGGATGTATTTCGGGTTCAATCCACCGTCTACAGCGAGTTAACTTGCCCCAGCGACACGGTCCGCTGTCGGGGACTGGTTAGCTCCGTCAGCTAGCCTACTGGGGATTGTTTTTAGCCAGCGAGCTAAGCGCAACTTGGACGGGTCCAGGCATGCCTACACCAGGGTTATAGTCTATCCTCTCAGCCTGGCTACATATCACTTCTTCAGTTACTATGTAGTCAACTTGGAGAAGGGGACCAGGTCCAGGCATGCCTACACCAGGGTTATAGTCTATCCTCTCAGCCTGGCTACATATCACTTCTTCAGTTACTATGTAGTCAACTTGGAGAAGGGACCAGGTCCAGGCATGCCTACACCAGGGTTATAGTCTATCCTCTCAGCCTGGCTACATATCACTTCTTCAGTTACTATGTAGTCAACTTGGAGAAGGGGACCAGGTCCAGGCATGCCTACACCAGGGTTATAGTCTATCCTCTCAGCCTGGCTACATATCACTTCTTCAGTTACTATGTAGTCCCAACTTGGAGAAGGGGACCAGGTCCAGGCATGCCTACACCAGGGTTATAGTCTATCCTCTCAGCCCGGCTACATATCACTTCTTCAGTTACTATGTAGTCAACTTGGAGAAGGGGACCAGGTCCAGGCATGCCTACACCAGGGTTATAGTCTATCCTCTCAGCCTGGCTACATATCACTTCTTCAGTTACTATGTAGTCAACTTGGAGAAGGGGACCAGGTCCAGGCATGCCTACACCAGGGTTATAGTCTATCCTCTCAGCCTGGCTACATATCACTTCTTCAGTTACTATGTAGTCAACTTGGAGAAGGGGACCAGGTCCAGGCATGCCTACACCAGGGTTATAGTCTATCCTCTCAGCCTGGCTACATATCACTTCTTCAGTTACTATGTAGTCAACTTGGAGAAGGGGACCAGGTCCAGGCATGCCTACACCAGGGTTATAGTCTATCCTCTCAGCCTGGCTACATATCACTTCTTCAGTTACTATGTAGTCAACTTGGAGAAGGGGACCAGGTCCAGGCATGCCTACACCAGGGTTATAGTCTATCCTCTCAGCCTGGCTACATATCACTTCTTCAGTTACTATGTAGTCAACTTGGAGAAGGGGACCAGGTCCAGGCATGCCTACACCAGGGTTATAGTCTATCCTCTCAGCCTGGCTACATATCACTTCTTCCAGTTACTATGTAGTCAACTTGGAGAAGGGGACCAGGTCCAGGCATGCCTACACCAGGGTTATAGTCTATCCTCTCAGCCTGGCTACATATCACTTCTTCAGTTACTATGTAGTCAACTTGGAGAAGGGGACCAGGTCCAGGCATGCCTACACCAGGGTTATAGTCTATCCTCTCAGCCTGGCTACATATCACTTCTTCAGTTACTATGTAGTCAACTTGGAGAAGGGGACCAGGTCCAGGCATGCCTACACCAGGGTTATAGTCTATCCTCTCAGCCTGGCTACATATCACTTCTTCAGTTACTATGTAGTCAACTTGGAGAAGGGGACCAGGTCCAGGCATGCCTACACCAGGGTTATAGTCTATCCTCTCAGCCCGGCTACATATCACTTCTTCAGTTACTATGTAGTCAACTTGGAGAAGGGGACCAGGTCCAGGCATGCCTACACCAGGGTTATAGTCTATCCTCCCAGCCTGGCTACATATCACTTCTTCAGTTACTATGTAGTCAACTTGGAGAAGGGGACCAGGTCCAGGCATGCCTACACCAGGGTTATAGTCTATCCTCTCAGCCCGGCTACATATCACTTCTTCAGTTACTATGTAGTCAACTTGGAGAAGGGGACCAGGTCCAGGCATGCCTACACCAGGGTTATAGTCTATCCTCTCAGCCCGGCTACATATCACTTCTTCAGTTACTATGTAGTCTACTTGGAGAAGGTGGCCAGTATTTCCATGTCTGGTTCTCAAGAGATTTGGTCATTTCAGGCCTCTAGACTAGAGCAAATGAAAAAAATGTATTTGTCACAAGCGCCGAATACAACAGGTGTAGACATTACCATGAAATGCTGACTCACAAGCCCTTAACCAACAACGCAGTTCAATAAATAGCTAATAAAATATTTTTGAAATAAACTAAAGTTAAAAAAAAATTATAAAATCAATCAAAAAGTAACGCATTACATTTACATAACAATAACGAGGCTATACGGGGGTACCGGTACCGAGTCAATGTCCGGGGTACAGGTTAGTCGAGGTGAAGTGACTATGCATAGATAATAAACAGACAGTAGCAGCAGTGTAGATGTAGGTAGGGGTGAAGTGACTATGCATAGATAATAAACAGAGTAGCAGCAGTGTAGATGTAGGTAGGGGTGAAGTGACTATGTATAGATAATAAACAGACAGTAGCAGCAGTGTAGATGTAGGTAGAGGTGAAGTGACTATGTATAGATAATAAACAGACAGTAGCAGCAGTGTAGATGTAGGTAGAGGTGAAGTGACTATGCATAGATAATAAACAGACAGTAGCAGCAGTGTAGATGTAGGTAGAGGTGAAGTGACTATGTATAGATAATAAACAGAGTAGCAGCAGTGTAGATGTAGGTAGAGGTGAAGTGACTATGCATAGATAATAAACAGACAGTAGCAGCAGTGTAGATGTAGGTAGAGGTGAAGTGACTATGCATAGATAATAAACAGACAGTAGCAGCAGTGTAGATGTAGGTAGGGGTGAAGTGACTATGCATAGATAATAAACAGACAGTAGTAGCAGCAGTGTAGATGTAGGTAGGGGTGAAGTGACTATGTATAGATAATAAACAGAGTAGCAGCAGTGTAGATGTAGGTAGGGGTGAAGTGACTATGCATAGATAATAAACAGAGTAGCAGCAGCAGTGTACATGTAGGTAGGGGTGAAGTGACTATGCATAGATAATAAACAGACAGTAGCAGCAGTGTAGATGTAGGTAGGGGTGAAGTGACTATGCATAGATAATAAACAGACAGTAGTAGCAGCAGTGTAGATGTAGGTAGGGGTGAAGTGACTATGTATAGATAATAAACAGAGTAGCAGCAGTGTAGATGTAGGTAGGGGTGAAGTGACTATGCATAGATAATAAACAGAGTAGCAGCAGCAGTGTACATGTAGGTAGGGGTGAAGTGACTATGCATAGATAATAAACAGACAGTAGCAGCAGTGTACATGTAGGTAGGGGTGAAGTGACTATGCATAGATAATAAACAGACAGTAGCAGCAGTGTAGATGTAGGTAGAGGTGAAGTGACTATGCATAGATAATAAACAGACAGTAGCAGCAGTGTAGATGTAGGTAGAGGTGAAGTGACTATGCATAGATAATAAACAGACAGTAGCAGCAGTGTAGATGTAGGTAGAGGTGAAGTGACTATGTATAGATAATAAACAGAGTAGCAGCAGTGTAGATGTAGGTAGAGGTGAAGTGACTATGCATAGATAATAAACAGACAGTAGCAGCAGTGTAGATGTAGGTAGAGGTGAAGTGACTATGTATAGATAATAAACAGAGTAGCAGCAGTGTAGATGTAGGTAGGGGTGAAGTGACTATGCATAGATAATAAACAGAGTAGCAGCAGCAGTGTACATGTAGGTAGGGGTGAAGTGACTATGCATAGATAATAAACAGACAGTAGCAGCAGTGTAGATGTAGGTAGGGGTGAAGTGACTATGCATAGATAATAAACAGACAGTAGCAGCAGTGTACATGTAGGTAGGGGTGAAGTGACTATGCATAGATAATAAACAGACAGTAGCAGCAGTGTAGATGTAGGTAGAGGTGAAGTGACTATGCATAGATAATAAACAGACAGTAGCAGCAGTGTAGATGTAGGTAGGGGTGAAGTGACTATGTATAGATAATAAACAGACAGTAGCAGCAGTGTAGATGTAGGTAGAGGTGAAGTGACTATGCATAGATAATAAACAGACAGTAGCAGCAGTGTAGATGTAGGTAGGGGTGAAGTGACTATGTATAGATAATAAACAGACAGTAGCAGCAGTGTAGATGTAGGTAGGGGTGAAGTGACTATGTATAGATAATAAACAGACAGTAGCAGCAGTGTAGATGTAGGTAGAGGTGAAGTGACTATGCATAGATAATAAACAGACAGTAGCAGCAGTGTAGATGTAGGTAGGGGTGAAGTGACTATGCATAGATAATAAACAGACAGTAGCAGCAGTGTAGATGTAGGTAGAGGTGAAGTGACTATGCATAGATAATAAACAGACAGTAGCAGCAGTGTAGATGTAGGTAGGGGTGAAGTGACTATGTATAGATAATAAACAGACAGTAGCAGCAGTGTAGATGTAGGTAGAGGTGAAGTGACTATGCATAGATAATAAACAGACAGTAGCAGCAGTGTAGATGTAGGTAGGGGTGAAGTGACTATGTATAGATAATAAACAGACAGTAGCAGCAGTGTACATGTAGGTAGGGGTGAAGTGACTTTGTATAGATAATAAACAGAGAGTAGCAGCAGTGTACATGTAGGTAGGGGTGAAGTGACTATGTATAGATAATAAACAGACAGTAGCAGCAGTGTAGATGTAGGTAGGGGTGAAGTGACTATGCATAGATAATAAACAGACAGTAGCAGCAGTGTAGATGTAGGTAGGGGTGAAGTGACTATGCATAGATAATAAACAGAGTAGCAGCAGTGTAGATGTAGGTAGGGGTGAAGTGACTATGCATAGATAATAAACAGAGTAGCAGCAGTGTAGATGTAGGTAGGGGTGAAGTGACTATGTATAGATAATAAACAGACAGTAGCAGCAGTGTAGATGTAGGTAGGGGTGAAGTGACTATGCATAGATAATAAACAGTGTAGCAGCAGTGTAGATGTAGGTAGGGGTGAAGTGACTATGTATAGATAATAAACAGACAGTAGCAGCAGTGTAGATGTAGGTAGGGGTGAAGTGACTATGTATAGATAATAAACAGACAGCAGCAGCAGTGTAGATGTAGGTAGGGGTGAAGTGACTATGCATAGATAATAAACAGACAGTAGCAGCAGTGTAGATGTAGGTAGAGGTGAAGTGACTATGCATAGATAATAAACAGAGTAGCAGCAGTGTAGATGTAGGTAGGGGTGAAGTGACTATGCATAGATAATAAACAGACAGTAGCAGCAGTGTAGATGTAGGTAGAGGTGAAGTGACTATGCATAGATAATAAACAGAGTAGCAGCAGTGTAGATGTAGGTAGAGGTGAAGTGACTATGTATAGATAATAAACAGACAGTAGCAGCAGTGTAAAAACAAAGGGAGTCAGTGTAAATAGTCCTGGTGGCCATTTGATTAGTTGTTCAGCAGTCTGATGGCTTGGGGGGGTAGAAGCTGTTAAGGAGCCTTTTGGTCCTAGACTTGGTGCTCCGGTACCGCTTGTCGTGCGATAGCAGAGAGAACACTCTATGCCTTTGGTGACTGGAGTCTTTGATAATCTTTCGGGCCTTCCTCTGACACCGCCTAGTATATAGGTCCTGGGTGGCAGGAAGTTTGGCCCCAGTGATGGTACTGGGTCGTACGTACCACGAGCAGGTGCCATAACAGGCGGTGATGCACCCGGTCTCGATGGTTGCAGATGTAGAACTTTTTGAGGACCCATGCCAAATCTTTTCATCCTCCTGAGGGGGCACAAAGGTGTTGTCGTGCCTTCTTCACGACTGACTTGGTGTGTTCATGTAAGAAGTGACCTGACTGACCTAGTAGATTGCGAACAATGCATTGGACCAAAGTCCTCCACAACGTTTCCCTGTCAGACAGGGATCAGAGATTTCACACTTCGAGTTCTCACCAATACTTTTCACTTCCTTTCTTTCAGTGTGGGCTCAGTGATATGCACACGTCTTACCAACCAGTATAAGACAGTGATATGCACACGTCTTACCAACCAGTATAAGACAGTGATATGCACACGTCTTACCAACCAGTATAAGACAGTGATATGCACACGTCTTACCAACCAGTATAAGACAGTGATATGCACACGTCTTACCAACCAGTATAAGACAGTGATATGCACACGTCTTACCAACCAGTATAAGACGGTCACAAAGGTTGTCACACGCTTCGTAAACAACAGGTGTAGAGCAATGCCTAATTTACAGGTCCTTTTCCAACAATGCAAAGTCAGAGATACTGATACAAATAGTGACACAAGGAATAAATACACTGTAAATATCAACTAACTGGTGTTGACTGGCATGGCTAATACAGGTGTCATGTTAACTACTAACTAGTGTTGACTGGCATGGCTAATACAGGTGTAATGTTAACTACTAACTAGTGTTGACTGGCATGGCTAATACAGATGTCATGTTAACTACTAACTAGTGTTGACTGGCATGGCTAATACAGGTGTCATGTTAACTACTAACTAGTGTTGACTGGCATGGCTAATACAGATGTCATGTTAACTACTAACTAGTGTTGACTGGCATGGCTAATACAGATGTCATGTTAACTACTAACTAGTGTTGACTGGCATGGCTAATACAGATGTCATGTTAACTACTAACTAGTGTTGACTGGCATGGCTAATACAGATGTCATGTTAACTACTAACTAGTGTTGACTGGCATGGCTAATACAGATGTCATGTTAACTACTAACTAGTGTTGACTGGCATGGCTAATGCAGGTGTCATGTTAACTACTAACTAGTGTTGACTGGCATGGCTAATACAGATGTCATGTTAACTACTAACTAGTGTTGACTGGCATGGCTAATACAGGTGTCATGTTAACTACTAACTAGTGTTGACTGGCATGGCTAATACAGGTGTCATGTTAACTACTAACTAGTGTTGACTGGCATGGCTAATACAGATGTCATGTTAACTACTAACTAGTGTTGACTGGCATGGCTAATGCAGGTGTCATGTTAACTACTAACTAGTGTTGACTGGCATGGCTAATACAGATGTCATGTTAACTACTAACTAGTGTTGACTGGCATGGCTAATGCAGGTGTAATGTTGTAGTAACATAGGTAATATGTAGTAATAACAAAGTAGTGCCCAGCACTATAGTAAATGTGGTGTGATTTGGGACACATACTATGTGGCTAGTCAAGTGCATTGGTGTGTCCACCCAGTCTTTGATGTGAACACTGACCCACTCGGTTTTATCCGTATTGAGCCTGAAAAGGAGACATTGTTAAATATGGTGTGATAGCCAGGCAGCTCCACTGTGGCCCTGTGGTACTGTAGCACAGTCCTTCCATCAGTCAGCCTGTGCAGCGCGATATCCTAGACCTAGAGACCTATATTTAGCCGGACAGAGTCTCTGTAACTTGATCTGGATTGTCTTCGAGGGCTGTAGAGCAGGCAAGCAGAAACCATCACACTTTTGTCATGTTAAAAATAGCCTCGCTAAGCCCATGTTGGTGTCAGGACTTGAGTTGTCCTCTTGAGGATCCCTTAACTAATCAATAGAATTCAATCCAATGTGTATTTTTTTTAACTTATGCTAGTTGTCACAAAGTGCTTTACGATACCCGGCCTGAACCCAAAAGAGGAAGCGATGCAGAAGCACAGTTAATCGGACTGCCGATAGATACTGATCGTAGATACTTATCGCACGTAGGAGGATGTTCCTTCTCTGGCTAGAACGAAATACGTACCCGCTGAGTACCGACGAGGAGGATGTTCCTTCTCTGGCTAGAACGAAATACGTACCCGCTGCGTACCGACGAGGAGGATGTTCCTTCTCTGGCTAGAACGAAATCGTGCATTCGCTGAGTACCGATTTAGGAGGATGTTCCTTCTCTGGCTAGAACGAAACACGCACTCGCCAAGTGCATCGACGAGGAGGATGTTCCTTCTCTGGCTAGAACGAAATACGTACCCGCTGCGTACCGACGAGCCTGACGTTTCTACTTGCTCCTCAGTGGCCGACAACTTGACTTGGAGCCAATCGGAGAGCACGAACCTCCACGTGGGGGGAGCCGACAGGAGTGACAAAAAAATAAATAAAAATGTTGCTCTAGCTAGCGAATAACATGCTAACGTTAGCACTGGCAGTATGGGATTATTCAGAGTAAATTTAATAAAAAAAATGTTTTATTCTTGCTAGCTAGTTAACTAGTTATCTAGCCATCTGGCAAGTAGCAACATGGGCGCAGCTAGCGAGTTAGCAAACATTGGATACCTACAGAGCAAAATACACAGGGACTAGCATTGCCAAACAAGACTGAAGAATGCATAACACTACTGCCACCTTCTGGTTTGGAGTATTTTAACAAGGCTGACGGCTTCACAATCTGTACGGTGTCAACAGAAAAGAGAGACTGTTTAGAGCTGCTAAGTACTCTTGGCAAGCAAACGCTTGACAATCTTACTGATGTGTGGAACCCATTAGACGGAACCAATAGAGAAACCAGGGGTGGGTCGGTGCACTGTAAAGGGAATGGGATTAGATTAGACAGAAGGAACCTGCAGAGAAACCAGGGGTGGGTCGGTGCACTTTGGTATTCTGCCGCTGACAAAAGTGTTGCCTATCTGGCTAGGTGATCTGAGACTGCCGTCGGGATGACTTACAAGCAGCACAGTCGAGGTGAAGCTATGAAAGAATAATGTGATATTGAGAAGGCAGAGCAGAGGGAGAGGAAGACACAGCAGTGCATGATTGGAACAGCAGACTTGGATCTATAGGCCAGGCCTAGGCAAGGCCTTGGTCTGGACTAAACCGGGCTGTTATGAACTCAGCAGGACTTGCTGTATGTAAACCTCTCTCTTTGTTTTAACTTTAGGAGCACTTGGCCTGTTGGAATCAAGACAAAAAAAACCCACATTGGTCTATATATGTGGCTCCATTCAGTAATTAAACAGAACTAGAACTAATCCTGTCAAGGTGTTATGCCATACACGATTTTGTTCACTTCCCAGAGAAGCCTACATTAGCCTGCCCTTCACATCATTCCACACCATGGTTCTGTATAGGGTTGCAACATTTCCCAGGTTTTCCAGAAGTCCTGGCGGGACGATTCCAACCTGGTTCTCTGGAAAACCTGGGTCATTTGGGAAAGTTACCTGAATTTTGCATCCTTAGTCCTGTAGGTTACACGCCATCCTATGCCACACCACATTCACCATTTCTCCCTCTCCTCTCCCTCTCCTCTCTTCTCCCTCCCTCTTCTCCCTCCAACTCCTCTCTTCTCCCTCCCTCTCCTCTCTTCTCCCTCCCTCTCCTCTCTTCTCCCTCCCTCCTTCTCCTTTTCTCCCTCTCCCTCTCCTCTCCTCTCTTCTCCCTCCCTCTCCTCTCCTCTCTTCTCCCTCCCTCTCCTCTCTTCTCCCTCTCTCTCCCTCTCCTCTCCCTCATCTCTCTTCTCCCTCCCTCCCTCACCTCTCCTCACTCCTCCTATTTAGCTTTTTCTAACATGAATGCTGTTTAGTTCTTACTCACAGAATGGCCTCTATCCATCTAGCCGCTCTCTCTCTCTCTCGTTCCCTCTCTCTCTTTTTCCCACTTCTTCTGTTTAGAACTGCCTCCCTACTGTCTGTACTCTGGCTGTTGTTTTTCCTTCTTGCTCCAGTCTAGTTGGCTCTGCTCCTAGACTGTGTTGGAAGAAATACAACCCCTGACCCTCCCAGCAAACTGAACCCAGAGAGTCTCGAGAGGAGGGAAAACCTGGAAGAGAGGGGGAGCGAGGAGGGGGGAGCGAGGAGGGAAGGGTGAGAGAGAGGGGGGGGCATGAGAAGGAGAGAGGGGGAGCGAGGAGGAGGGCGAGAGAGAGGGGGAGCGAGGAGGGAAGGGCGAGAGAGAGGGGGCATGAGGAGAGGAGAGAGAGAGAGGGGGTCAGAAGGAGAGAGAGGGAGGGTCAGAAGGCGAGGGTGCGAGTGGGGCGAGAAGGAGAGAGAGGGGAGTGAGAAGGGAGAGAGAGCGACAGAATGGGAGGGTGAGAAAGAGAGAGGGGGGTGTGTGAGAAGGGGAGGGTGAGAGAGCGAGAAAGAGACATCCAAAACAGACTCATGAAGTCTCTTTCCCTCTCTCTCTCTGTCCCTCTCTGTCTCTCTGTCTCTCTCTCTCACTCTGGCCCTCGCTCTCTCGTGTTCTGTTAGTCAGTGCCATGAACCCATGAAGTAGCCTACTGTAGCCCCCACACACACACAGAGTAGCCAGCCATGATCCCCTGGGCCGGGGTTAAGAAGATTTTGCCAAACCAGCTCTATTTTGGTGTCTTCTGGTACATTCTAATCCCTTGATATCACCCGAAATACACTGTTATTGAGTTTACCGCCCAGATTGGAAAAATGAGTTGTGTTTATTGTGTTTGGCAGTTTTAAAGAAGAAGTTTACTCAAAATCCAGAAACTCCCAAGTGATGCCATACATTTTAAAGTAGTTCGGTGGAGTTGGCCCTCCTCTCTCTCTCTCTGTAGTGCTGCACTGAAACAGCTGCAAAAAAATGGGTCCCGTGACCTGTGACGTTGCCTCACTCTTGCTCCGTTGGCAGTGAATTCATGATTCAGAAGTCTGTGAAATGTGGACAAATGAGTTGTTTTTATTGAAAAGCGTATGGTCGAAATGAGGAAATGTCAAGGAAATGTGGACTTTTTCACCTAAAACATTTGAGAGTATTTTCTATCATTATTTTATGTAGCCGGAGCAACGGTAACAACTGCGGATGTGCTCGTAGAAACGTCACCATATACCCAACGAGCTTGATTTCACAGATAGATGTTTTTTTTTGGGGGGGGTGGCCTTGTGAAAGTTGATATCGCAGGTGAAGTCAATGAAGTAGAAAAAGAATTGTCAGCTGCTTGCTGTCGTTCGGTCCCTGGCTTCGCTTTAGAAAGGAAACCAACGGAAGAAGGTTTTTCTCATTTAAAGATACAGAGAGATGCAGAAGATGGTTTAGTAGCAATTACAAATAGTACAAATGATGCCAACACTCCTGCAGCAAACCATCGCTGCGTGCAGAAAGCACTACAGCAACATGCATTATGAAGGAGATAATCAGAAACCGACGGGGACAGAAAACTGAGGGAGGCTGAGATACAGCTGTCTCTACTGGATCTAGAGCCGAGATACAGCTGTCTCTACTGGATCTAGAGCTGTGGCCAAATACAAAAGACTCGTTTGAGAAGAGAATTTGAGCGTGTAGAAGAATGTAGTCTAGCCTGGTTGGAATGTAGTCTAGCCTGGTTGGAATGTAGTCTAGCCTGGTTGGAATGTAGTCTAGCCTGGTTGGAATGTAGTCTAGCCTGGTTGGAATGTAGTCTAGGTGAGTCAAAAGGAACACACAACAATCATTCACAAGTGTTACATAGTGACCACAACAAATACAACGGTTTATTATGGATTCGTTAAGTTAAGCAGATTTTTGACGGTGTTGATAGTTTCTCCGTGTCTGATTTCGGCTTGACGAGTCACTTTAACGGCACTGTCTAGCAAGTCCTGATGGACGAGGTATTTAGTTTACTTCTCCGGATGTGAAACCAATGAAATATAAGTACGTTGTGTGATTCTTTTTTTTTTTTTTTTATGTTTAATGAATGGCAAAATGGTATACCTGAGATTGTACTTTTTTTATTCAGTCATTTTAATACCGGTTTCTAAGCTAGTCCAGTTGGCTGTTCGTCAGACAACGTACAGTAAGCATATGAAACACGGGAAATAAAGAATGAATGTGCCAGAAAACAACAGGCTAAGTGGATTTCTACTCATCGTTTCCACCATTACTTGTTAGGATTTATTATTATTCCCGAGTGGCGCAGCGGTCTAAGGCACTGCATCTCAGTGCTTGAGGCGTCACTACAGACACCCTGGTTGGATTCCCGGGCTGTATCACAACCGGCCGTGATCGGGAGTCCCGTAGGGCGGCGCACAATTGGCCCAGCGTCGTCCGGGGTTTGGCCGTCATTGTGGAAAAATAATTTGTTCTTCACTGACTTGCCCGGTTAAATAAAAGCAACAATTTAAAAAAAAAGGCATTATGGGACATGCACGTCAACTCACAGAGACGATGAAGCAGCATCATGGGTAAAGAAATATGACCGCAACCGCAGCGTACACAACACACACCCGGAAGCCTGTCGAAGCAGCAGTTTTCCCCTGTCATCCCTGGCTTTGAGACCGATAGGCGCCTGTCCTGTCGATAGATGGCTACAAGATGCATATCGTTCATTCCTTACGGGAGACGGTTCGGGGTGATTTTTTTTTTCTCGACTTTCCAAAATGGTAAAAAGTAGCCTAGTTAATTTAAAGTGGAAATGAGTGTGTAACCGCCGTGCTAGTGGAAAAACACTGGTGTTCAGACTGGGACTCTACATTTCCTATAATGCCTCTATTAAAGGTGTACTTCTGGATTTCGGCGATGAGTCCCACGTTGTCGTCTTCCCCAGAGTCCGATGTATTCCTGGATAGTTATTGTTATGTCTCTGCGTCAGTGTGTCCAGTATGAACGGACGTTTCTAGGTAGTTTCGCAAGCCAATTTTAGTATTAGAGCAATGACCGGAAGTCTATACTAACATGCTAGCTGTTCCCATAGACTTCCAGTCATTGCGCTAACGCTAGTTAGCAACTTGCTTCAAACGGCACGCCGAAACGTTAAAATCGCGTCCATCAGTTCGTCTGACTATGGGAAGTAGATTAAGGGCCTCATTGTCAAAAACCCAAACGATCCTTTTAATGCTGTGGACTCGTCCTTTAGGGGTGAGTTGAGCCAAATAAAGAATTAATAATTTGACCAAAATATTTAGGAAGAGGTCATTTTATGGAGTCTGTGAAGGGAAAAAAAACACATGGTGTTAAGCAAGTTATTTCCAAAAACACTGAATTTCATCAAGTCAAATTAATTTGTGTTAAGAGGTTTCATGATGCTTGTATCTAAATTAAAGTAGATCATTTTAAGATTGTACTATACATCAGTTCTGGTCTCTATAAGCTTCAATGTGAGGTCCTAAACCTGGCATGGAAGTACATCCTTGTAGCTGTATGGGCTAATATAGTCAAAATGTTTGCCTTGGGGTAAGTTGAGTTGTTTCTTTCCCAGGCGTAATGCAAGGCATTTTCACTGGGAAAACAGACAATGCCAGGGGCTGGCATATGTTAGAAATGTTTAACTGTGTTTGGGAAATAAAGGTAGACAAACAAACTGGAGATGCTCGTGTCTCTTCAGTCTCCTCGTGTTTCTTCAGTCTCCTCTTGTGTCTCTCCAGTCTCCTCTTGTGTCTCTTCAGTCTCCTCTTGTGTCTCTTCAGTCTCCTCTTGTGTCTCTTCAGTCTCCTCTTGTGTCTCTTCAGTCTCCTCTTGTGTCTCTTCAGTCTCCTCTTGTGTCTCTCCAGTCTCCTCGTGTCTCTCCAGTCTCCTCTTATGTCTCTCCAGTCTCCTCTTATGTCTCTCCAGTCTGGCTCTGGCTCCATCTTCACTATTGAGTTTTACGCAGTCTGGTCGTTCTGGTCGTTTTGGTGTTAGCCTTTAGTCTGGTTTTAAACTGGTGTTAGCCTTTAGTCTGGTCGTTTTAAACTGGTGTTAGCCTTTAGTCTGGTTGTTTTAAACCGGTTTTAGCCTTTAGTCTGGTTGTTTTAAACCGGTTTTAGCCTTTAGTCTGGTTTTAAACCGGTGTTAGCCTTTTAATGTAAGGTTGACACGTAATTGATGGAGCAGCGAAAGCTTTTTAGGCCGTCACAGATCACCCATATTTTCTCTCCATTGTTTGTTTGTCTCTCATCGCCAAAGCAAGTTAAATAAACAAAAGTGAGAAGAAACAAATTTAACATCAACAAAGAAGAGTAAATAAACAGATCGATATAGGGGGTATTGACAATGTTTGTCCTCCTCTAGTTACCCTCTGATTGTGGTGGAATGTGTTGGCATTGCTTCCTTTTAGGTGGTTGTTAAAGCTCTGTCGTGTATTGACTGCTGTCTACCCCCGTGGTGCACTGACTGCTGTCTACCCCCGTGGTGTACTGACTGCTGTCTACCCCCGTGGTGTACTGACTGCTGTCTACCCCCGTGGTGTATTGACTGCTGTCTACCCCCGTGGTGTACTGACTGCTGTCTACCCCCGTGGTGTACTGACTGCTGTCTACCCCCGTGGTGTACTGACTGCTGTCTACCCCCGTGGTGTATTGACTGCTGTCTACCCCCGTGGTGTACTGACTGCTGTCTACCCCCGTGGTGTACTGACTGCTGTCTACCCCCGTGGTGTACTGACTGCTGTCTACCCCCGTGGTGTACTGACTGCTGTCTACCCCCGTGGTGTACTGACTGCTGTCTACCCCCGTGGTGTACTGACTGCTGTCTACCCCCGTGGTGCACTGACTGCTGTCTACCCCCGTGGTGCACTGACTGCTGTCTACCCCCGTGGTGTACTGACTGCTGTCTACCCCCGTGGTGTACTGACTGCTGTCTACCCCCGTGGTGTACTGACTGCTGTCTACCCCCGTGGTGTACTGACTGCTGTCTACCCCCGTCGTGTATTGACTGCTGTCTACCTCAGACAGGCAGACAGACAGACAGGCACACATGATCAAGCTATACTGTGTATAAAACCAGGGCTGGTTGGATTTGTCACATTGCAAGAATACACACGCACAGGCACACACATACTGCCTTATGTCAAGTCAAATCCAATTGTCTTTGGCTCATGTCTTGCATACAGAGGCTGGTGACCTGCAGTGACCTTTTGTTCTGCTGGTAGCATTTTCACACACACTCTCCTCCCATGACTACACGCTGTAGAACACACACACTCCTCCCATGACTACACGCTGTAGAACACACACTCTCCTCCCATGACTACACGCTGTAGAACACACACTCTCCTCCCATGACTACACGCTGTAGAACACACACTCTCCTCCCATGACTACACGCTGTAGAACACACACTCTCCTCCCATGACTACACGCTGTAGAACACACACTCTCCTCCCATGACTACACGCTGTAGAACACACACTCTCCTCCCATGACTACACGCTGTAGAACACACACTCTCCTCCCATGACTACACGCTGTAGAACACACACTCTCCTCCCATGACTACACGCTGTAGAACACACACTCTCCTCCCATGACTACACGCTGTAGAACACACACTCTCCTCCCATGACTACACGCTGTAGAACACACACTCTCCTCCCATGACTACACGCTGCAGAACACACACTCTCCTCCCATGACTACACGCTGCAGAACACACACACACTCCTCCCATGACTACACGCTGCAGAACACACACTCTCCTCCCATGACTACACACTGCAGAACACACACTCTCCTCCCATGACTACACGCTGCAGAACACACACTCTCCTCCCATGACTACACACTGTAGAACACACACTCTCCTCCCATGACTACACGCTGCAGAACACACACTCTCCTCCCATGACTACACGCTGCAGAACACACACTCTCCTCCCTGCACTTTGTTCCGTTCATCTTACAGCCTTAGATATTTTATTATTCTATGTTATATTAATAACACATATTAAGACTAACAAATTAATTAACATGTGTATTAAGGCTGTAACATACATTAATAACTTGTGTATTAAGCCTGTAACATATTAATAATATATTTAGACTGTAACATATATTAAGTCTAACATATATTAATAACACATATTAAGACTATGTTACTATGTTGACTTAATATATGTTAGTCTAAATATATTATTAATATGTTACAGGCTTAATACACAAGTTATTAATGTATGTTACAGCCTTAATACACATGTTAATTAATTTGTTAGTCTTATATGTTACAGTCTTAATATATGTTATTAATATGTTAGTCTGAATATGTTATTAATCTTTTTTATTTTACCTTTATTTTACTAGGCAAGTCAGTTAACTACTTAGGGAGTAGAGGCGCGCTAGCTGGCCACTCCCGACACCACCCGGTGAAATGTGAGGCGCCAAATTCAAAATCCAAAAGTTGAATTATTAAACATTCATCAATATACAAGTGTTGCATAGTCATCAAAAGCTCTGATTCTTTGCAAAATCACAGCGTTGTCAGATTTCAAAAAGGCTTCACGGTAAAAGCACAACATTTGATTGTTTGAGGATAGCACCTCCAATATTTATGCATTAGCATAAATTCATATCCAGTGCGGGTCACACAAAACCCATATAAGAGCTAAAATAAATCACTTACCTTTCGAAGAACTTCTGCTGAGGGCTTCCCAAGTGTCCAGCGAAGACATCCAATGGTTCTTTTGTTAGAAAAAGTCATTTATTATATCCATAAATCTCCGTTTGGTTGGCGCGTTATGTTCAGAAAATCCACCGTCGAGTCGCCCATTGAACCATGAAGAGAACGCGTTCAAATATACCTATCAACTTTGCCCAAACAAGTCAAATCATTTATAATGCATCCTTAGCTATCCTTTTATGAATATTAGCGATAATAATGCACTCGGATGATATCATAAAAGGAAAATAAAGTGGGGCACGCTCACAATCTCGCGCCCGGGAAACGTTGACATCTGAGGTCCCTTGACTATTTCCTCTTCCTATCAGTTCTGCTCAGTGCTAAAGCCTCCAAACACTGTATAAAGACTGTTGACATCTAGTGGAAGCCATAGGTACTGCAACATGATTTTCAATAGCAAGTCAATGGAAAAGAGGAAATGTCACAAAAAAAAATCTGGACAGAAATTCCTTGGGTTTTCACCTGCTATATCAGTTCTGTTATACTCACAGATATTATTTTAATAGTTTTAGAAACTTCAGAGTGTATCCAATAGTACTAATTATGTGCATATCCTATTTTCTGGGCCTGAGTGGCAGGCATTTTACTTTGGGCACGCCAGACCAAAACCATTACCTCCGCTCCCTAAGTAGTTAAAGCCTTAACATATTAATAACATATATTAAGGCTGTAACATATATTAATAACATTTATTAAGGCTGTAACATATATTTGTATTTATTAATGATCCCCATTAGCTGCTGTTGGTGTTGCTTCACAGTCCCGGCTGTTCCATAAGGTGTATTTTATCTGTTTTTTAAATATGATTCTACTGCTGGCACCAGTTACCTGATGTGGAATAGAGTTCCATGTAGCCATGACTCTATGTAGTACTGTGTGCCTCCCATAGTCTGTTCTGGACTTGGGGACTGTGAAGAACTCTCTGGTGGCATGTCTTGTGGGGTATGCATGGGTGTCTGAGCTGTGTGCCAGTAGTTTAGACAGACCGCTCTGTGCTTTCAACATGTCAATACCTCTCATAAATACAAGTAGTGATGAAGTCAATCTCTCCTCCACTTTGAGCCAGGAGAGATTTACATGCATATTATTAATATTAGCTCTCTGTGTACATCCAAGGGCCAGCCGTGCTGCCCTGTTCTGAGCCAATTGCAATTTTCCTAAGTCCTTATTTGTGGCACCTGACCACACGACTGAACAGTAGTCAAGGTGAGACAAAACTAGGGCCTGTAGAACCTGCCTTGTTGATAGTGCTGTTAAGAAGGTAGAGCAGCGCTTTATTATGGACAGACTTCTCCACATCTTAGCTACAGTGATGGGAAAAAAGTAATTGATCCCCTGCTGATTTTGTATGTTTGCCCACTGACAAAGAAATGATCAGTCTATAATTTTAATGGTAGGTTTATTTGAACAGTGAGAGACAGAATAACAACAACCCTTGTTGGCAATCACAGGGGTCAGATGTTTCTTGTAGTTGGCCACCAGGTTTGCACACATCTCAGGAGGGATTTTGTCCCACTCCTCTTTGCAGATCTTCTCCAAGTCATTAAGGTTTCGAGGCTGACGTTTGGCAACTCAAACCTTCAGCTCCCTCCACAGATTTTCTATGGGATTAAGGTCTGGAGACTGGCTAGGCCACTCCAGGACCTTAATGTGCTTCTTCTTGAGCCACTCCTTTGTTGCCTTGGCCGTGTGTTTTGGGTCATTGTCATGCTGGAATACCCATCCACGACCCATTTTCAATGCCCTGGCTGAGGGAAGGAAATTCTCACCCAAAATTTGATGGTACATGGCCCCGTCCATCGTCCCTTTTGATGTGGTGAAGTTGTCCTGTCCCCTTAGCAGAAAAACACCCCCAAAGCATAATGTTTCCACCTCCATGTTTGACAGTGGGGATGGTGTTCTTGGGGTCATAGGCAGCATTCCTCCTCCTCCAAACACGGCGAGTTGAGTTGATGCCAAAGAGCTCCATTTTGGTCTCATCTGACCACAACACTTTCACCCATTTGTCCTCTGAATCATTCAGATGTTCATTGACAAACTTCAGACGGGCATGTATATGTGCTTTCTTGAGCAGGGGGACCTTGCGGGTGCTGCAGGATTTCAGTCCTTCACGGCGTAGTGTGTTACCAATTGTTTTCTTGGTGACTATGGTCCCAGCTGCCTTGAAATCATTGACAAGATCCTCCGTGTAGTTCTGGGCTGATTCCTCACCGTTCTCATGATCATTGCAACTCCACGAGGTGAGATCTTGCATGGAGCCCCAGGCCGAGGGAGATTGACAGTTCTTTGTGTTTCTTCCATTTGCGAATAATCGCACCAACTGTTGTCACCTTCTCACCAAGCTGCTTGGCGATGGTCTTGTAGCCCATTCCAGCCTTGTGTAGGTCTACAATCTTGTCCCTGACATCCTTGGAGAGCTCTTTGGTCTTGGCCATGGTGGAGAGTTTGGAATCTGATTGATTGATTGCTTCTGTGGACAGGTGTCTTTTATACAGGTAACAAGCTGAGATTAGGAGCACTCCCTTTAAGAGTGTGCTCCTAATCTCAGCTCGTTACCTGTATAAAAGACACCTGAGAGCCAGAAATCTTTCTGATTGAGAGGGGGTCAAATACTTATTTCCCTCATTAAAATGCAAATCAATTTATAACATTTTTCACATGCGTTTTTCTGGATTTTTTTGTTGTTATTCTGTCTCTCACTGTTCAAATAAACCTACCATTAAAATTATAGACTGATCATTTCTTTGTCAGTGGGCAAACGTACAAAATCAGCAGGGGATCAAATACTTTTTTCCCTCACTGTACTGATGCATCAATATGTTTGGACCAGTACAGTTTACAATCCAGGGTTACTACAGGCTGTTTAGTCTCCTCAACTTGCTCAATTTCCACGTTATTTATTACAAGATTTAGTTGAGGTTTAGTGAAGGATTTGTCCCAAATTCAATGCTTTTAGTTTTTGAAACTAACTGCCGCTCTTTGTAAAGTGTTGCAGTCATTTCAGTTGATGTAGTAGCTGATATTTATAGTGTTCAGTCATCCGCATACATAGACACACTGGCTTTACTCAAAGCCAGTAACATGTTGTTAGCAAAGGTTGAAAAAAGTATGGGGCCTAGACAGCTGCCCTGGGGAATTCCTGACTCTACCTGGATTATGTTGGAGAGGTTTCCATTAAAGAACACCATCTGTGTTCTGTTAATAACATACAGCATTAATATAACATATATTTTATATCGTAAGTGTTGCGTTCCTGTGGTTTTATTGTGTCAGGTTGTGTCTTCCTGTTTATCTTTCAGTAACCGTGGTGACTAGGTTCAAAGGTGACTCTGTCAGGTGGAAGTGGGGAGAGGCTCAGGTGGCTTCCATGGAACTTTGACCTGATCAGACTACTGTTGTCACCATACCGGGGGGTGAGGGGACTGAATTATACACTCCTACAGTCAACTTGACTTTAGTAAAAACAATCTAACTACATAACAGCCAGGGTATTTATCAATCTAACTACATAACAGCCAGGGTATTTACCAATCTAACTACATAACAGCCAGGGTATTTACCAATCTAACTACATAACAGCCAGGGTATTTATCAATCTAACTACATAACAGCCAGGGTATTTACCAATCTAACTACATAACAGCCAGGGTATTTACCAATCTAACTACATAACAGCCAGGGTATTTATCAATCTAACTACATAACAGCCAATGTATTTACCAATCTAACTACATAACAGCCAGGGTATTTACCAATCTAAGGACTGGAGAGTTTTTCAGGATAAAAAAAAACGTAGTGGAGCTAAGGACAGGCAAAATCCTAGAGGAAAACCTGGTTCCGTCTGCTTTCCACCAGACACTGGGAGATGAATTAACCTTTCAGCAGGACAATAACCTAAAACACAAGGCCAAATCTACACTGGAGTTGATTTCCAAGGAGACGGTGAATGTTCCTGAGTGGCAGAGTTACGGTTTTGACTTAAATTTGTTTGAAAATCTATGGCAAGACCTGAAAATGGTTGTCTAGCAATGATCAACAACCAATTTGACAGCTTGAAGAATTTAGAACAGGATAATGGGCAAATGTGGAACAATCCAGGTGTAGAAAGCGCTTACATACGGTAGCTGAAGAGTTAGGATGTTCCTCATCATGTAGTGTAGCTGAAGGGTTGGGATGTTCCTCATCATGTAGTGTAGCTGAAGGGTTAGGATGTTCCTCATCATGTAGTGTAGCTGAAGGGTTGGGATGTTCCTCATCATGTAGTGTAGCTGAAGGGATAGGATGTTCCTCATCATGTAGTGTAGCTGAAGGGTTGGGATGTTCCTCATCATGTAGTGTAGCTGAAGGGATAGGATGTTCCTCATCATGTAGTGTAGCTGAAGGGTTGGGATGTTCCTCATAATGTAGTGTAGCTGAAGGGTTGGGATGTTCCTCATAATGTAGTGTAGCTGAAGGGTTGGGATGTTCCTCATCATGTAGTGTAGCTGAAGGGTTAGGATGTTCCTCATCATGTAGTGTAGCTGAAGGGATAGGATGTTCCTCATCATTTAGTGTAGCTGAAGGGTTGGGATGTTCCTCATCATGTAGTGTAGCTGAAGGGTTGGGATGTTCCTCATCATGTAGTGTAGCTGAAGGGTTGGGATGTTTGTGGTTATTTGAATGTGTGGCTGAGTGTTTGTGGTTAGCTGACTGTGTGGCTGAGTGTTTGTGGTTAGCTGACAGTGTGGCTGAGTGTTTGTGGTTAGCTGACTGTGTGGCTGAGTGTTTGTGGTTAGCTGACTGTGTGGCTGAGTGTTTGTGGTTAGCTGACTGTGTGGCTGAGTGTTTGTGGTTAGCTGAATGTGTGGCTGAGTGTTTGTGGTTAGCTGACAGTGTGGCTGAGTGTTTGTGGTTAGCTGACAGTGTGGCTGAGTGTTTGTGGTTAGCTGAATGTGTGGCTGAGTGTTTGTGGTTAGCTGAATGTGTGGCTGAGTGTTTGTGGTTAGCTGAATGTGTGGCTGAGTGTTTGTGGTTAGCTGAGTGTTTGTGGTTAGCTGACTGTGTGGCTGAGTGTTTGTGGTTAGCTGAATGTGTGGCTGAGTGTTTGTGGTTAGCTGAGTGTTTGTGGTTAGCTGACTGTGTGGCTGAGTGTTTGTGGTTAGCTGAATGTGTGGCTGAGTTTGTGGTTAGCTGAATGTGTGGCTGAGTGTTTGTGGTTAGCTGACAGTGTGGCTGAGTGTTTGTGGTTAGCTGAGTGTTTGTGGTTAGCTGACTGTGTGGCTGAGTGTTTGTGGTTAGCTGGCTTCTCAGTGTGGGAGGAGCCTCTAAGACTAGAGAACACTGCTGGCCCCTCCCACCAGCCAAACCCCTCTCACTCTCTCCCTAATCTAAATAGAGAGAGATCCCTTTCACTCTCTCCCTAACCCCCTAATCTAATTAGAGAGATCCCTCTCACTCTCTCCCTTAACCCCCTAAGGTCGATGTCCGCACCCCGCTGAAATCTAATTAGATAGAGATGTGTGTTTTTTAATTGGATGCGTCTCAATCCAGCACATCCGGTTATGGAACACTTCCACATCAGCGGTGAAAGGCGGCAGAGCTAGAGCGGTGGTGGTCAGTCCATCTGAACGTCCGAACGGTTTGGCCTACAAGCTTTCATGACCCCATGGAAAGATGAGACTCTCACGAACACGATGGTGTTCTCCGTCTTGGGACTCGTCTGAAGTCGGTACAGCTGATCTGCCAACGTCTGTCTGTATTATCTGAACAGTTTGGGCTACACTGTCTGTGGAAAGGTGAAACTCTCACAAACACACACTTAATCGGTTGTTTTGCTGTAGTACGCCCACGGGCCTCACAAGACACGTCTGAAGGTCCCCCGGTACCAGTCGGAAAAATTTGTAGAAGTATAAATTGATACTGTTTAGTACAAAAAATAAGGGGTTGAAACATGTAAAAAGTGTGTATGTGTGTGTGAGATATATATATATATATATATCAAATGTTTCCTGGTCTTTATTGTATCTCTCAGATAGACACAATCTGTTATTCAATGTGTTTCTATGGGCTAATAGCAGTAAGGACTATCTGTTATTCAGTGTGTTTCTATGGGCTAATAGCAGTAAGGACTATCTGTTATTCAATGTGTTTCTATGGGCTAATAGCAGTAAGGACTATCTGTTATTCAATGTGTTTCTATGGGCTAATAGCAGTAAGGACTATCTGTTATTCAATGTGTTTCTATGGGCTAATAGCAGTAAGGACTATCTGTTATTCAATGTGTTTCTATGGGCTAATAGCAGTAAGGCCAAATACACGTTTTTATGAACAGTGGAGTTAACTTTTAATTTGGACATCAAATGTGTTGTATAAGGAGACAGTGCAGAATGTCACCTTTTATTTGAGGGTATTTTCTAGTGAAGGAGGAAAAAATCATTACTGTTACATATCTTTATTTTGGGATGATATTATATCGATAATTCATCTAATTATCGATTTTAGATGCATTAAGAAGTATTCAGAGCCTTTGACTTTGTCCACATTTTGTTACGTTACAGAATTATTCTAAAATTTATGAAATAAAACAATCTACACACAATACCCCAATACCCCCAGAAATGTTTGCAAATTCATAAAAAAAACAGATACCTTATTTACATAAGTATTCAGACCCTTTGCTGTGAGACTCTAAATTGAGCTCAGGTACATCCTGTTTCCATTGTTCATCCTTGATGCTTCTACAACGTGATTGGAGTCCACCTGTGGTAAATTCAATTGATTGGACATGATTTGGAAAGGCACACACCTGTCTATACAAGGTCAGAGCAAAAAAGCAAGCCATGAGGTTGAAGGAATTGTCTGTAGAGCTCAGAGACAGGATTGTGTCGAGGCACAGATCTGGAGAAGGGTACCAAAACATTTCTGCAGCATTGAAGGTCCCCAAGAAACCTTAAAGACTCACAGAACATGATAAGCAAGATTCTCTGGTCTGATGAAACCAAGATTTAACTTTTTGGCCTGAATGCCAAGCGTCACGTCTGGAGGAAACCTGGCACCATCCCTACGGTGAAGCATGGTGGTGGCAGCATCATGCTGTGGGGATGTTTTTCAGTGGCAGGGACTGAGAGACTAGTCAGGATCGAGGCAAAGCTAAACGGAGCAAAGTACAGAGAGATCCTTGATGAAAACCTGCTCCAAAGCGCTCAGGACCTCAGACTGGGGGCGAAGGTTCACCTTCCAACAGGACAACAACCCTGAGCACACAGCCAAGAGAACGCAGTAGTGGCTTCGGGACAAGTCTCTGAATGTCCTTGAGTGGCCCAGCCAGAGCCCGGACTTGAACCCGATTTCTAGAAAGACCTGATAAAAGCTTTGTAGCAACTCTCCCCAACCAACCTGACCGAGCTTGAGAGGATCTGCAGAGAAGAATGGGAGAAACTCCCCAAATACAGGTGTGCCAAGCTTGTAGCGTCATACCCAAGAAGACTCGAGGCTGTAATCGCTGCCAAAGGTGTTTCAACAAAGTACTGAGTAAAGGGTCTGAATACTTATGTAAATATAATTGTTCAGTTTTATTTATTTTTTTATAAATTAGCAAACATTTCTGCAAACCAGTTTTTGCTTTGTCATAATGGTGTATTGTGATGTCATAATGGTGTATTGTGATGTCATAATGGTGTATTGTGTGTAGATTGAAGGGGGGGAACAATTTAGTCAATTTTAGAGTAAGACTGTAACCTAACAAAATGTGGAAAAAGTTAAGGGGTCTGAATACTTTCTGAAGGCACTGTATATCTAGAGTAAAGCCATAACACATACTCTACCAGTCAAAAGTTTGGACACACCTACTCATTGAAGGGTTTTTGTTTATTTTTTACTATTTTCTGCATTGTAGAATAATGGTGAAGACATCAAAACTATGAAATAACACACATGCAATCATGTAGTAACCAAAGAAGTGTTAAACAAATCAAAATATATTTAAGATTCTTCTTCAAAGTAGCCACTCTTTGCCTTAATGACAGCTTTGCTCACTTTGTTTTTGGTTACTACAATATAGAAAATAGTACAAATAAAGATAAACCCTTGAATGAGCAGGTGTGTCCAAACTTTTGACTGGTACTGTATGTTACAGCCTTAATATATGTTACAGCCTTAATAAATGTGCTCCTGTAGGTATTTAACTCTGGTATTTTTCATCTTATATCTTGTTTTCTAACGTATTTTTTTTTATTTCCATGACTGATCAAAACTAGTTTTCTTATGCTCTCTCTTGTCATTCTGCAGCAGGTACATATAATGTGATATCCAATGAGAGCAATATGTTTGGAACATCAAATCACAATAAAATCCCAGTATCCAATCACAATACACCTACAGTGCCTTCAGAAGGTATTAACAATTATTTATTTATTTTATTGCATTTTTTAAAAACCAATTACAAATGAAAAGATTAAATGTCTTGAGTCAATAAGTATTCCACCCCTTTGTTATGTTCAGGAGTAAACATTTGCTTAACAAATCGCATGGATAATAAGAGTTTAACATGATTTTTGAATGACTACCTCATCTCTGTAACCCACACATACAATTATCTGTAAGATCCCACAGTCAAGCAGTGAATTTCAAACACAGGTTCAACCACAAAGACCAGGGAGGTTTTCCAATGCCTTGCAAAGAAGGGCACCTATTAGTAGACGGGCAAAAATAAAGCAGTCACTGAATATCCCTTTGATGGTGAAGTTATTAATTACACGTTGGATGGTGTATTAATACACCCAGTCACTACAAAGATACAGGCGTCCTTCCTAACTCAGTTGGATGGTGTATCAATACACCCAGTCACTACAAAGATACAGGTGTCCTTCCTAACTCAGTTGGATGGTGTATCAATACACCCAGTCACTACAAAGATACAGGCGTCCTTCCTAACTCAGTTGGATGGTGTATCAATACACCCAGTCACTACAAAGATACAGGCGTCCTTCCTAACTCAGTTGGATGGTGTATCAATACACCCAGTCACTACAAAGGTACAGGCGTCCTTCCTAACTCAGTTGGATGGTGTATCAATACACCCAGTCACTACAAAGGTACAGGCGTCCTTCCTAACTCAGTTGGATGGTGTATCAATACACCCAGTCACTACAAAGATACAGGCGTCCTTCCTAACTCAGTTGGATGGTGTATCAATACACCCAGTCACTACAAAGATACAGGCGTCCTTCCTAACTCAGTTGGATGGTGTATCAATACACCCAGTCACTACAAAGATACAGGCGTCCTTCCTAACTCAGTTGGATGGTGTGTCAATACACCCAGTCACTACAAAGATATAGGCGTCCTTCCTAAATCATTTGCCCGGAGAGGAAGGAAACCGCTCAGGGATTTCACCATGAGGCCAACGGTGACTTTAAAACAGTTACAGAGTTTAATGGCTGTGATAGGAGAAAACTGAGGACGGATCAACAACATTGTAGTTACTCCACATTACTAGCCTAAATGACAGAGTGAAAAGAAGGAAGCCTGTACAGAATACAAATATTCCAAAACATATATCCTGTTTGCAACAAGGCAAATAAATGTGGCAAAGCAATTTACTTTTTGTCCTGATTACAAAGTGTTGTTTGGGGCAAATCCAATACCACACATTACTGAGTACCACTCTCCATATTTTCAAGCATAGTGGTGGCTGCATCATGTTATGGGTATGCTTGTAATCGTTAAGGACTGGGGAGTTTTTCAGGATTAAAAAAAAAACGTAGATGAGCTAAGCACAGGCAAAATCCTAGAGGAAAACCTGGTTCAGTCTGCTTTCCACCAGACACTGGGAGATGAATTAACCTTTCAGCAGGACAATAACCTAAAACACAAGGCCAAATCTACACTGGAGTTGATTTCCAGGAATTTCCAGGAATTGTCAGGAATTGTAAAAAATGTAGGTGTATGTAAACTTCCGACTTCAACTGTATATTTTTTTTTAAGGTACACGAGACACCTGTCTGATTGGCTCCTGTCTCAGTGGACAGTCCAATAAGAAGGGGAGTATGGCTAAGATGCACATGGCAGGTCTCTCTCCAGAATAAGCTCTCTCCCGCCAATTCGTGTCCATTCTTTGTTTCATAACTTTATTGTGTGAATTGTTTTGTCCTTTGTTTGTTAGTGTCTATCAATTCCCCATTACATATAAACTCAGCAAAAAAAGGAACGTCCCTTTTTCTAAGATAATTCGTAAAAATCCAAATAACTAACACTGTTTCCCATGCTTGTTCAATGAACCATACACAATTAATGAACATGCACCTGTGGAACGATCGTTAAGACACTAACAGCTTACAGACGGTAGGGGAAAATGTCATGCTCTGATTCAATGGAAACATCATAACATACATGATTACTTCTAATCCCTTGCGCAAATACAGCTGTCCGTCCAGATCTCACTGGCAAGGGAAACTCTGAATACAGCTGTCTGTCCAGATCTCTCTGGCAAGGGAAACTCTGAATACAGCTGTCTGTCCGGATCTCACTGGCAAGGGAAACTCTGAATACAGCTGTGTCTGTCCGGATCTCACTGGCAAGGGAAACTCTGAATACAGCTGTCTGTCCAGATCTCACTGGCAAGGGAAACTCTGAATACAGCTGTCTGTCCAGATCTCACTGGCAAGGGAAACTCTGAATACAGCTGTCTGTCCAGATCTCACTGGAAAGGGAAACTCTGAATACAGCTGTGTCTGTCCGGATCTCACTGGCAAGGGAAACTGAATACAGCTGTCTGTCTGGATCTCACTGACAAGGGAAACTCTTTAATACAGCTGTCTGTCCGGATCTCACTGGCAAGGGAAACTCTGAATACAGCTGTCTGTCCAGATCTCTCTGGCAAGGGAAACTCTGAATACAGCTGTCTGTCCAGATCTCACTGGCAAAGGGAAACTCTGAATACAGCTGTCTGTCCAGATCTCTCTGGCAAGGGAAACTCTGAATACAGCTGTCTGTCCAGATCTCACTGGCAAAGGGAAACTCTGAGGGCCCAGAACAGTTGATACAATGTTGCTTGTTTGCTAGCGTGAGCTTTTGGCCGGACCCAGTTGATTGTTGACACAATGTTTTAAGTTCATGGCAGACAGGCCATGTGTAACCAATGTGATTTATGGGATATTTATTTTATCAGGAAATGTTCTACCTGCAATATTTTTTATTGATGTTTCTTTATTGTAGGCTATTTTTCCCTAGTTGGCAATAGAAGTAACTTTTAGAATTGTATAATTTTCATTTAGATTTAAATTAACAACATGACAATTAATTTGAGATTTGAAGATGTTATAATAATTTAAATGAAACTGTTCCTCAGAAATGTGCATATGAAAATCATAACTGGCACGCAGATCGGTAGAAATGGTAAGGTAAAACGAGTACTCCACATTAAAAAGGTTGCCAACCCCTGGTGTAGAAAACACCAGGAGCATAACGTCAGAGTCTACGAAGGCCAGCAGCACATTTTTTTTCTTCTGGTAATATTGATCTCTTGTCTCACTAGAGTGTCTTGATTAAACAGTGTGCTTAAAGCATCAGATAATTTCAGTGCATAAAGTCGTTTTTTTTATATAGGAAAATATAGAAAAATACACGTTTAAAAATGTTGACCAATTGACTGGTCAAAAGAAGACTCGTCGACCAATGTTTTGTTTTTAGTTGGGGATAGCCCTACTAGTAATGATCAACAACCAATTTGACAGAGCTTGAAGCATTTTATAAAGAATAATGGGCAAATGTTGCACAATCCACGTGTGGAAAGCTCTTAGAGAATTACCCAGAAAGACTCACAGCTCTTAGAGGAAGACCCAGAAAGACTCACAGCTGTAATCGCTGCCAAAAGGTTATTCTTCAAAGTATTGATTCAGTGGTGTGAAAACTTATGGAAATTAGATATTTTTGTTTTTAATTTTCAATAAATGTGCCCACATTTCTTAAAAAAAAAAAAAAAAATTGTTTGATGAAAAACTAGATTTGTACGCCCCAGATCTATCTATTAGAGCAAAAAAACAGTTGCCATTCAATATAAAACGCAGGTGAAATGGTTTATAAACACAGCTTTTGATGATGGTGTGTATTTTGAAGATGCAGATTTCGCTAACGCGACCTCTAACCTCCCTCTTTCTCTCTCCCCCTTCCCCTCCAGGTTATTCTGTGGTCAGTGAAGAGTCCAGGAGTAGCAGCAATATGCCCCAGTGTGTCAGCTGAAACATGGACTGAGGTGAGTGAACTGGACCCAGCCCACGGTCATACATGTTGGTCATACCAATTAAGAGGTAGGGATGTAACGATTCACCGATACCGCATCAGTCCCCGGTTCAAATGCTTAAGATGTGAGTGTATTGGTCCGCTGGACCCCAAACGGATCCAAATGTCGCATCGGTCAACAACAACAACAACAAAGTATAAAAAATGTTACAAATCGCCGGTTCACTAAAATGTTTTGCTGAAATTACCAAATTTCTACCTTCCAAAAATACCTCTCATCTTGTGAGAACTGCATCGTTCAGTGTCGAACTGAACTGTTGCCAGTCATTGATCTACAAGTTCACCGCCCCCAGGTGGTGAAGGTAGGAGACGACACCTCCACTTCGCTGATCCTAAACACAGGGGCCCCACAAGGGGGGGGGCTCCCTGTTCACCCATGACTGCGTAGCCATACACGCCTCCAACTCAATCATCAAGTCTGCAGACGACACAACAGTTATAGGCCTGATTACCAACAATGACGAGACGGCCTACAGAGAGGAGGTGAGGGCCCTCGGAGTGTGGTGTCAGGAAAACAACCCCTCCCATCAACGTCAACAAAGCGAAGGAGATGATCGTGGACTTCAGGAAACAGCAGAGGGAGCACCCCCCTATCCACATCGACGGGACCACAGTGGAGGTGAAAAGCTTCAAGTTCCTCGGCGTACACATCACCGACGATCTGAAATGGTCCAACAGCACCTCTTCAACCTTGGCTTGGCCCCTAAGACCCTCCCAAACTTCTACAGATGCACAATTGAGAGCATCCTGTCGGGCTGTATCACCGCCTGGTACTGCAACTGCTCCGCCCACAACCGTAAGGCTCTCCAGAGGGTAGTGAGGACTGCACAGCGCATCACCGAGGGTAAACTACCTGCCCTCCAGGACACCTACACCACCCGATGTCACAGGAAGGCCAAAAAGATCATTAAGGACAACAACCACCCGAGCCACTGCCTGTTCACCCCGCTATCATCCAGAAGGCGAGATCAGTACAGGTGCATCAAAGTTGGGACCGAGAGACTGATAGAAGCTGTTTATCTCAAGGCCATCAGACTGTTAAATAGCCATCACTAGCCGGCTACCACCCGGTTACTCAACCCTGTACCTTAGTCTGCTGTCCTATGTACATAGACATGGAATCACTGGCCACTTTAATAATGTTTTACATACTGCCCTCATATGTATATACTGTATTCTATTCTACTGTATTTTAGTCAATGCCACTCCGACATTGGAGAAATATATAAATATTAGGACGAGCATTCTTTTACTTTTAGATGTGTGTGTATTGTTGTGAATTGTTAGATATTACTGCGCCGTTGGAGCTAGGAACACAAGCATCTGCTAAATATGTGTTTGTGACCAATGAAAATGGATTTGATTACTTTCTTTATCTAGATAAGAATGGAATCGTGTTAAAAGGGAAAAATGGGTTTTCTGTTTGTTGTTATCAAGTTCTGAGGCTGGTAGTTCCGAGGCTGGTAGTTCCGAGGCTGGTAGTTCCGAGGCTCTTAGTTCCGAGGCTCTTAGTCCCGAGGCTGGTAGTCCCGAGGCTGGTAGTCCCGAGGCTCTTAGTCCCGAGGCTCTTAGTCCCGAGGCTGGTAGTCCCGAGGCTGGTAGTCCCGAGGCTGGTAGTCCCGAGGCTGGTAGTTCTGAAGCTTTTTTCTTCTCCATCTCATCAGCTGTGTAGGCAAGCAGCAGTGTGACTTCCTCAAACGGACGGACGGACACCACACCGTCTGTACCCCTACCCCAGACCCACACCTCACTTGCCAGCCGTTCAAATGCACCCCGACAATAAGCTGACCAATCATGGCAAGCAAGTAAGCAGCGACAGCCAATCCCAGCTCTCCAATGTGAACCAGCAGCAGGAGGGGGCCAATAAGGGCCTGGGGGCGGGCAACACTGGCCTGAAGGCTGTCAGCCAATCGGTGAGTGGCGTTGGGGGGATGATGAAGACGAAGAGAGAGAGAAGTGTGTCCATGGACTCTGGGGAACAGAGAGACACTATCACCCCTGTGCAGGAGCCTGACGCCAAAGGTAGGGTATTACCACACACACACACACACTAACGTCACAGCTGCATCAGAAGGCAGAGGAAATTCTGCCGCCTAACAGAAAGGTCAGGGCATTTCAGTGTGAGGGAAAACAAGTTATTTAGTGCACACCGTCATACACACACACACACACACACACACACAATCACACACACACACACAATCACACACGCGTCCCACACGATACACATGCACACACGTATACACACTAACACGTTTCCTGCTGTGGGTGGTGTAGGTAGCTAATCTGGTATTTCTGGTGCAGATTTGACCAGAGAGAGACTGTAAACTGTTCCCAGAACAGTGGTCTCTGTAGGGGGGCTGTCTGACTCCTGTAGTTTAACAGCAGTAAACTGTTCCCAGAACAGTGGTCTCTGTAGGGGGGCTGTCTGACTCCTGTAGTTTAACAGCAGTAAACTGTTCCCAGAACAGTCGTCTCTGTAGGGGGGCTGTCTGACTCCTGTAGTTTAACAGCTGTAAACTGTTCCCAGAACAGTGGTCTCTGTAGGGGGGCTGTCTGACTCCTGTAGTTTAACAGCAGTAAACTGTTCCCAGAACAGTGGTCTCTGTAGGGGGGCTGTCTGACTCCTGTAGTTTAACAGCAGTAAACTGTTCCCAGAACAGTGGTCTCTGTAGGGGGGCTGTCTGACTCCTGTAGTTTAACAGCAGCAAACTGTTCCCAGAACAGTGGTCTCTGTAGGGGGGCTGTCTGACTCCTGTAGTTTAACAGCAGTAAACTGTTCCCAGAACAGTGGTCTCTGTAGGGGGGCTGTCTGACTCCTGTAGTTTAACAGCTGTAAACTGTTCCCAGAACAGTGGTCTCTGTAGGGGGGCTGTCATCTGTCTTCAGCAGCAAGGCTAGAAGCTAGAAGTGGTTGTGGATTTGCATCTCTTTGTGCATGCTGTGACTATTTGCATTGGTTGGCCTGTGTATTATTATTATTATGTGTGACTGCTGAGGTGGGGGAAAGTGATATACTGAGAGAGGGGGGTGTGGTTACATCAAAGAATAAGGAGATAGGTGAGGAGGTAGGTGAGGAGGTAGGTGAGGAGGTAGGTAGGTAAGGAGGTAGGTAGGTAAGGAGGTAGGTAGGTGAGGAGAGAGGTAGGTGAGGAGGTAGGTAGGTGAGGAGGTAGGTAGGTGAGGAGAGAGGTAGGTGAGGAGGTAGGTAAGGAGGTAGGTAAGGAGGTAGGTGAGGAGGTAGGTAGGTGAGGAGGTAGGTGAGGAGGTAGGTGAGGAGGGAGATAGGTGAGGAGGTAGGTGGGTAAGGAGGTAGGTGAGGAGGTAGGTAGGTAAGGAGGTAGGTAAGGAGTTAGGTAAGGAGGTAGGTGAGGAGGTAAGGAGGTAGGTAAGGAGTTAGGTGAGGAGGTAGGTAGGTAAGGAGGTAGGTAGGTGAGGAGAGAGGTAGGTGAGGAGGTAGGTAGGTGAGGAGAGAGGTAGGTAAGGAGGTAGGTAAGGAGGTAGGTGAGGAGGTAGGTAGGTAAGGAGGTAGGTAAGGAGGTAGGTAAGGAGGTAGGTGAGGAGGTAGGTGAGGAGGTAGGTGAGGAGGTAGGTAGGTAAGGAGGTAGGTGAGGAGGTAGGTGGGTAAGGAGGTAGGTGAGTAAGGAGGTAGGTGAGGAGGTAGGTAGGTAAGGAGGTAGGTGAGGAGGTAGGTAGGTAAGGAGGTAGGTAAGGAGGTAGGTGAGGTGGACTGAGAGCAACTGAGGGGTGGGTTTAAAAGCCCAGTTGAAGTCGGACGTTTACATACACCTTAGCCAACTACATTTAATCTCAGTTTTTTCACAATACCTGACATTTAATCCTAGTAAAAATTCACTGTTTTAGGTCAGTTTGGATCACCACTTTAAGAATGTGAAATAGTAGAGAGAATTATTTATTTCATTCAGAGAGAGAGAGAGAGAGAGAGAGAGAGAGAGAGAGAGAGAGAGAGAGAGAGAGAGAGAGAGAGAGAGAGAGAGAGAGAGAGAGAGAGAGAGAGAGAGAGAGAGAGAGAGAGAGAGAGAGAGAGAGAGAGAGAGAGAGAGAGAGAGAGAGAGAGAGAGAGAGAGAGAGAGAGAGAGAGAGAGAGAGAGAGAGAGAGAGAGAGAGAGAGAGAGAGAGAGAGAGAGAGAGAGAGAGAGGTCTGTTACTGCTGAGCAATTAACCGAAATGTCAGTAATATTTTGCTTTTAAACAACTAATCAGTTAAATTATTTGAAAATATGTGAGCTCAATGCGCAGTTTCTCTATAGATACATAAAATAAAGCCCGAACTCTGCGATGCAATAGGGAGTTGTAGTTTCCGAGAGAGAGAGAGAGATCTAATTTCCCTCTTGCTAAATAAACAGAAACACATTCAAATGAAATGCAAGTCATCTCTCCACTCTTCAACTCACACCTGAAGAGGGACAATGATTAAAGAGAATGTAAACCAGCTAACACGCACACTGCCAGCTGACTCACCCGTTTACGTTAACCAATGTCTGTCTGAGCAAAAGAGAATGCATAGGTCAGGCTGAGTCTGTTGCTAGGTAGGTCAGGCTGAGTCTGCTGCTAGATAGGTCAGGCTGAGTCGGCTGCTAGGTAGGTCAGGCTGAGTCTGCTGCTAGTGTACACCTCCCTCCCTTTGTTCGTTCCTCCCTCCCTCCCTCCCTCCCTTCCTCCCTCCCTCCCTCCCTCTGTCCTCTCGTGATGGATGCTTGTGTAATAATTAATCGTTATGGCCTGTTATAGTTACATATCCAAAATGTGTGTGTTGTCCCCTCCCAGTAGAAGGGGTGATGCGAAGTAAACGGCGATGTGTGTTGGAGAAGAAACAGCCCTACAGCGGAGATGAGTGGTGTTCTGGCCCCGACACTGAAGAGGAGGAGGACAAGCCACACCCTGCTACACACCGTGAGTAGACCACACCCCTCATGGAACACTGTGAGTAGACCACACCCCTCATGGAACACTGTGAGTAGAGTACACCCCTCATGGAACACTGTGAGTAGAGTACACCCCTCATGGAACACTGTGAGTAGAGTACACCCCTCATGGAACACTGTGAGTAGACTACACCCCTCATGGAACACTGAGTAGACTACACCCCTCATGGAACACTGTGAGTAGACTACACCCCTCATGGAACACTGTGAGTAGAGTACACCCCTCATGGAACACTGTGAGTAGACTACACCCCTCATGGAACACTGAGTAGACTACACCCCTCATGGAACACTGTGAGTAGAGTACACCCCTCATGGAACACTGTGAGTAGACTACACCCCTCATGGAACACTGTGAGTAGACTACACCCCTCATGGAACACTGTGAGTAGACTACACCCCTCATGGAACAACCTCTGAAACCTTCCTAGGCCCTACTGCAAACTCCTTAGGCCCTCCTGAAACGCCCTAGCCCCTTCCCCTACTGAAACCTCCCTAGGCCCTACTGAACCCCCCTCCCCCAGGCCCAAACCCTTCTGAAACCCCCCCTAGGCCCTACTGAAACCCCCCAGCCCTTTCCCCTACTGAAACATCCCTTACCCCTACTGAACCCCCTAGGCCCTACTGAAACCCCCCTAGCCCCTTCCCCTACTGAAACCTCCCTTACCCCTACTGAAACCCTCCTAGGCCCAACCCCTACTGAAACCCCCCTAGGCCCAATATGTACAGTTCTTCTACCGTACCAATGGCAAATATCATGACAGGCAAAGTCTCTTTCACCATAGTTTTATAGCTTTTCATGGGTTTTGGCGTCATCTAGTGTTTGCGTACAAGAACAACATCATAAATTCACTGATCCACTCTGTGTGGGGAGAGGTTGATGACAAGGCCTCTCCTTTATAATAGAGCCAGTTTGTCAAAAGCATCTTAAGGCTGTGTTTAACGTTAGGACCTTCGTAGGAACATTGTTCAATCGTTGAGCTGTTTCCCAAAACCATTACTGAAGTTACTCATTATTTAGTGACTGCCCCAGACCATAGAGCAGCTAAGGATCTCTGTTCAGGCAGTTTGCACTGGGCTGAAACAGGACAGGGAGAGAGACTGGGCTGAAACAGGACAGGGAGAGAGACTGGGCTGAAACAGGACAGGGAGAGAGACTGGGCTGAAACAGGACAGGGAGAGAGACTGGGCTGAAACAGGACGGGAGAGAGACTGGGCTGAAACAGGACAGGGAGAGGAGACTGGGCTGAAACAGGACGGAGAGAGACTGGGCTGAAACAGGACAGGAGAGAGACTGGGCTGAAACAGGACAGGGAGAGAGACTGGGCTGAAACAGGACAGGGAGAGAGACTGGGCTGAAACAGGACAGGGAGAGAGACTGGGCTGAAACAGGACAGGGAGAGAGACTGGGCTGAAACAGGACAGGGAGAGAGACTGGGCTGAAACAGGACAGGGAGAGAGACTGGGCTGAAACAGGACGGGGAGAGAGACTGGGCTGAAACAGGACGGGGAGAGAGACTGGGCTGAAACAGGACGGGAGAGAGACTGGGCTGAAACAGGACGGAGAGAGACTGGGCTGAAACAGGACAGGGAGAGAGACTGGGCTGAAACAGGACAGGGAGAGAGACTGGGCTGAAACAGGACAGGGAGAGAGACTGGGCTGAAACAGGACAGGGAGAGAGACTGGGCTGAAACAGGACGGGGAGAGAGACTGGGCTGAAACAGGACGGGGAGAGAGACTGGGCTGAAACAGGACGGGAGAGAGACTGGGCTGAAACAGGACAGGGAGAGAGACTGGGCTGAAACAGGACAGGAGAGAGACTGGGCTGAAACAGGACAGGGAGAGAGACTGGGCTGAAACAGGACAGGGAGAGAGACTGGGCTGAAACAGGACAGGGAGAGAGACTGGGCTGAAACAGGACGGGGAGAGAGACTGGGCTGAAACAGGACAGGGAGAGAGACTGGGCTGAAACAGGACGGGGAGAGAGACTGGGCTGAAACAGGACGGGGAGAGAGACTGGGCTGAAACAGGACGGGGAGAGAGACTGGGCTGAAACAGGACAGGGAGAGAGACTGGGCTGAAACAGGACAGGGAGAGAGACTGGGCTGAAACAGGACAGGGAGAGAGACTGGGCTGAAACAGGACAGGGAGAGAGACTGGGCTGAAACAGGACGGGGAGAGAGACTGGGCTGAAACAGGACAGGGAGAGAGACTGGGCTGAAACAGGACGGGGAGAGAGACTGGGCTGAAACAGGACGGAGAGAGACTGGGCTGAAACAGGACAGGGAGAGAGACTGGGCTGAAACAGGACGGGGAGAGAGACTGGGCTGAAACAGGACAGGGAGAGAGACTGGGCTGAAACAGGACGGGGAAAGAGACTGGGCTGAAACAGGACAGGGAGAGAGACTGGGCTGAAACAGGACAGGGAGAGAGACTGGGCTGAAACAGGACAGGGAGAGAGACTGGGCTGAAACAGGACAGGGAGAGAGACTGGGCTGAAACAGGACGGAGAGAGACTGGGCTGAAACAGGACAGGGAGAGAGACTGGGCTGAAACAGGACGGGGAGAGAGACTGGGCTGAAACAGGACAGGGAGAGAGACTGGGCTGAAACAGGACAGGGAGAGAGACTGGGCTGAAACAGGACAGGGAGAGAGACATGAGGTTGAGTTCCCCTTTATTTTCTTCTATCAATCCTAGTTCCACGATTAACTTGTGTGTACTAAGAAATAAACATAAAACAAAACCTATTTTCTAAACTATTTTCTAAACTATTTTCTATTACCTACCCTTTTTTCTAACCTAACATTCTACCGCTAATTACACAGCATCGCAACTTAAAATCTATTCACATGAAACAGAAAGTAAAATGTAAACAATATTTCCGGTTACTCACATTGGATACTGTGACGCACACGTAACATAGATCAAAGGATATGTGCAGGAGAGTTCTTTAAGGTTCATGGCAGACCTCACCTATTGGTGTATTGCTGCCACCTACTGGACGGGTAGTGAACATAATTTTTTTTTTTTTAAATATCAATTTTGGGAAAGAGGGGGAGTTTCAAGTTCATATACAATACAAAAATAAAATAAATCCCCCCCCCAAAGTCCTTCAGTGATAATCCAAATCACACCCCTACGTGGCAGAATTGTTCACAACTGAGTTGCTTCGTACTCAATTAAAAGACACAAAGAACGCAGGATGCAGGTGCGCTCAGAGCATGAAGATGTTAGAGATCTCTAGTGCACGAAAGCCTGTAGAACATGGGCAGCACCATTTAAAGACTCATTGGGATCTCTACACATCTCTATGGCTCAGAGGCACCTGCAAATGAAGGAGCTGTACATTTAAAAGTGTGAGAATCTCTTTTTTTCCTTTTCTACGTCGTTAGATGCCTTTTTGACCTTCCGCGAAGATCTGTCTTTCTGTGACCGCCATTAACTTCAGAATGAATGTGACAATGACTGCAAATACAAAGTCGCATTATACATACATCTTTACATAACACATCATCTTTACATAATACACCATCTTGCACAATACACCATCTTTACATAATAGGTCATCTTTACGTGATACATCATCTTTATGTAATACATAATCTTTACGTAATACATAATCTTTACGTAATACATCATCTTTACGTAATACACCATTTTTATATAATACAGAATTCTTTACATAATTCACCATCTTTACATAATACACCGTCTTTACATAATACATCATATTTACATAATACATCATATTTACATAATACACCATCTTTTCATAATACACCATCTTTACATAATAAATAACACATCTTTATAATACATAATCTTTATATAATACACCATCTTTATATAATACATCATCTTTACATAATACAGAATTCTTTACATAATACACCATCTTTACATATTACATCATCTTTACCTAATACGTCATCTTTATATAATACACAATTTTTATATAATACAGAATTCTTTACATAATTCACCATCTTTACATGATACACCATCTTTACATAATACACCATCTTTACATAATACACCGTCTTTACATAATACACCGTCTTTACATAATACATCATATTTACATAATACTCCATCTTTACATAATAAATAACACATCTTTATAATACATAATCTTTACATAATACATATTTATATAATACACCATCTTTATATAATACATCATCTTTACATAATACAGAATTCTTTACATAATACACCATCTTTACATATTACATCTTTACCTAATACGTCATCTTTACATAATACACCATCTTTACCTAATACGTCATCCTTTACATAATACAATATCTTTACATAATACATCATCTTTACATAATACACCGTCTTTACATAATACACCATCTTTACATATTACATAATCTTTACCTAATACGTAATCTTTACATAATACACCATCTTTACCTAATACGTCATCCTTTACAAAATACAATATCTTTACATAATACATCATCTTTACATAAATACACCATCTTTACATAAATACACCATCTTTACATAACACACCATCTTTACATAAATTCACCATCTTTACATAATACACCATCTTTACATAATACACCATCTTTACATAATACAGCATCTTTACATAATGCACCATCTTTACATAATACACCGTCTTTACATAATACACCATCTTTACATAAATACACCATCTTTACATAATATATAACACATATTTATATAATACATCATCTTTACATAATACATCTTTATATTATTCATCATCTTTACATAATACACCATCTTTACATAATGCACCATCTTTCTATAATACACCGTCTTTACATAATACACCGTCTTTACATAATACACCATCTTTACCTAATACGTAATCTTTACATAATACACCGTCTTTACATAATACATCATCTTTACATAATACACCATTTTTACATAATAATAATCTTTACATAATACATCATCTTTACATAATACATCATCATGATCTACTTCCCGGCGCCGACAGAGATGGCAGCCTCGCTTCACGTTCTCAGGAAACTATGCATTATTTCGTTTTTTTATGTATTACTTCTTACATTGTTACCCCGGGAAATATAAAGTTTTATTACATACAACCGGGAGGAACTATTGGATATAAGAGCAACGTCAACTTACCAACATTACGACCAGGAATACGACTTTCCCGAAGAGGATTCTCTGTTTGTTACCCCAACCAGGACAATAGACTGGACACCCCCCGCGACTCAAAACAACAGCGGCGCCGGAGAAGAGGGAAACGCGCCGGTCTTTTGGTCAAGCTACGTCGACGGGCACATCGTGCACCTCTCCCGGAGTATTTTAATCGCCAATGTCCAGTCTCTTGACAACAAAGTAGACTAAATCAGATCGAGGGTTGCCTTTTAGAGAGACATCCGAGACTTTGCTTCACGGAAACATGGCTCACTCAGGACACGTTATCTGAGTCGGTACAGCCACCTGGTTTCTCCACGCATCGCGCCGACAGAAACAAACATCTATCTGGTAAGAAGAAGGGTGGGGGTGTGTGTCTTATGATTAACGAGACGTGGTGTGATCATAACAACATACAGGAACTCAAGTCCTTTTGTTCACCTGACATAGAATTCCTTACAATCAAATGCAGACCGCATTATCTACCAAGAGAACTCTCTCGATTATAATCACAGCCGTACATCCCCCTCAAGCTGACACATCGACGGCACTGAAAGAAATTAATTTCACTCTAGGTAAATTGGAAACCACATATCCTGAGGCTGCATTTAATGTGGCTGGGGATTTTAATAAGGCTAATTTGAAAGCAAGGCTTCCGAAATTTTACCAGCATATCGAATGTGCCACCCGGGCTGGTAAAATCCTGGATCATTGTTATTCCAACTTCCGTGATGCATACAAGGCTATTCTCCGCCCTCCTTTCGGCAAGTCTGACCATGACTCTATTTTGTTGCTCCCAGCCTACAAACAGAAACTAAAACAGGAAACGCCCGTTCTCAGGTCTGTTCAACGCTGGTCCGACCAATCTGATTCCATGCTGCAAGATTGCTTGAGCACATGGACTGGGATATGATCCGATAGCATCTGACAACAACATTGATGTATACGCTGATTCGTGAGCGAGTTTATTAGCAAGTGCATTGGTGATGTTGTACCCATAGCAAATATTAAAACATTCCCCAACCAGAAACCGTGGATTGATGGCAGCATTCGCAAGAAAACTGAAAGCGCGAACCACTGCTTTTAACCAGGGTAAGGCTACCGGAAACATGACTGAATACAAACAGTGTAGCTATTCCTCCGCAAGGCAATCAAACAAGCTAAGCGTCAATATAGAGACAAAGTAGAGTCACAATTCAACGGCTCAGACACAAGAGGAATGTGGCAGGGTCTACAGCCAATCACGGACTACAAAAAGAAAACCAGCCCCGTTGCGGACCATGACGTCCTGCTCCCAGACAAACTAAACAACTTCTTTGCTCGCTTTGAGGACAATACAGTGCCACCGACACGGCCTGCTACCAAAACCTGCGGGCTCACCTTCACCGCAGCCAATGTGAGAAAAACATTTAAATGTGTTAACCCTCGCAATGCTGCCGGCCCAGATGTCATCCCTGGCCGTGTCCTCAGAGCATGCGCAGACCAGCTGGCTGGTGTGTTTACGGACATATTCAATCAGTCCCTATCCCAGTCTGCTGTTCCCACATGCTTCAAGAGGGCCACCATTGTTCCTGTTCCCAAGAAAGCTAAGGTAACTGAGCTAAATGACTATCGCCCCGTAGCACTCACTTCGGTCATCATGAAGTGCTTTGAGAGATTAGTCAAGGATCATATCACCTCCATCCTGCCAGACACCCTGGACCCACTCCAATTTGCTTAGCGTCCCAATAGGTCCACAGACGACGCAACCACAATCACACTGCATACTGCCCTAACCCATCTGGACAAGAGGAATACTTATGTAAGAATGCTGTTCATCGACTACAGCTCAGCATTTAACACAGCATTTAGTTCCCTCCATTTAGTTCCCTCCAAGCTCGTCATTAAGCTCGAGACCCTGGGTCTCGACCCAGCCCTGTGCAACTGGGTCCTGGACTTCCTGACGGTCCGGCCCCAGGTGGTGAGGGTAGGAAACAACATCTCCATCCCGCTGATCCTCAACACTGGGGCCCCACAAGGGTGCATTCTCAGCCCTCTCCTGTACTCCCTGTTTACCCATGACTGCGTGGCCATGCACGCATCCAACTTAATCATCAAGTTTGCTGACGACACTACAGTGGTAGGCTTGATTACCAACAACGACGAGACGGCCTACAGGGAGGAGGTGAGGGCCCTCGGAGTGTGGTGTCAGGAAAATAACCTCTCACTCAATGTCAACAAAACAAGGGAGATGATCGTGGACTTCAGGAAACAGGAGAGGGAGCACCCCCCTATCCACATCGAGGGGACAGTAGTGGAGAAGGTGGAAAGTTTTAAGTTCCTCGGCGTACATATCACAGACAAACTGAATTGGTCCACCCACACAGACAGCGTGGTGAAGAAGGCGCAACAGCTTGGCCCCGTCCATCGTCCCTTTGATGCGGTGAAGTTGTCCTGTCCCCTTAGCAGAAAAACACCCCCAAAGCATAATGTTTCCACCTCCATGTTTGACGGTGGGGATGGTGTTCCTGGGGTCATAGGCAGCATTCCTCCTCCTCCAAACACGGCGAGTTGAGTTGATGCCAAAGAGCTCCATTTTGGTCTCATCTGACCTCAACACTTTCACCCAGATGTCCTCTGAATCATTCAGATGTTCATTGGCAAACTTTATACGGGCATGTATATGTGCTTTCTTGAGCAGGGGGACCTTGCGGGCGCTGCAGGATTTCAGTCCTTGACGGCGTAGTGTGTTACCAATTGTTTTCTTGGTAACTATGGTCCCAGCTGCCTTGAGATCATTGACAAGATCCTCCCGTGTAGTTCTGGGCTGATTCCTCACTGTTCCCATGATCATTGCAACTCCACGAGGTAAGATCTTGCATGGAGCCCCAGGCCAAGGGAGATTGACAGTTCTTTTGTGTTTCTTCCATTTGCGAATAATCGCACCAACTGTTGTCACCTTCTCACCAAGCTGCTTGGCGATGGTCTTGTAACCCATTCCAGCCTTGTGTAGGTCTACAATCTTGTCCCTGACATCCTTGGAGAGCTCTTTGGTCTTGGCCATGGTGGAGAGTTTGGAATCTGATTGATTGTTTCTGTGGACAGGTGTCTTTTATACAGGTAACAAACTGAGATTAGGAGCACTCCATTTAAGAGTGTGCTCCTAATCTCAGCTCGTTACCTGTATAAAAGACACCTGAGAGCCAGAAATCTTTCTGATCGAGAGGGGGTCAAATACTTATTTCCCTCATTAAAATGCAATTCCATTTATAACATTTTTCACATGTGTTTTTCTGGATTTTTGTTGTTGTTATTCTGTCTCTCGCTGTTCAAATAAACCTACCATTAAAATAATAGACTGATCATTTCTTTGTCAGTGGGCAAACGTACAAAATCAGCAGGGGATCAAATACTTTTTTCCCTCACTGTATATATTGGAATTATATTTTAGTCAATGTTCTGTTAATTTAATTGAGTTTAGTTTAACTATTTGTACGCTACTGTCTGTAATTGTTGTGTCAATATATTTAATGATGTGTAACGTGCTCAATGATGAATCTTGATTTAAGTGCAGCGTTAGATTAACACACACAGTGCATTCAGAAAGTATTCAGACTTTCCATATTTTGTTACGTCACGGTCTTGTTCTTAAATGGATTACATAAAATCATTTGCATCCTCAATCTACACACAATACCCCATAATGACAAAGCAAAAACAGGTTTTAAGAAATTTTGGGAAATGTATTAAAAAATTAAAAACATACCTTATTTACATAAGTATTCAGACCCTTTGCCATGAGACTCTAAATTGAGCTCAGGTGCATCCTGTTTCCATTGATCATCCTTGAGATGTTTCTACAACTTGATTGGAGTCCACCTGAGGTAAATTCAATGGATTGGACATGATTTGGAAAGGCACACACCTGTCTATATAAGGTCCCACAGTTGACAGTGTATGTCAACATGCAATGTTACAGTGGCCTTCATCATTCTTAAATGGAAGAAGTTTGGAACCACCTAGACTCCTAGAGCTGGCAGCCCTCCCAAACTGAGAATCGGGGGAGAAGGGCCTTGGTCAGGGAGGTGACCAAGAACTTGCCTAAATGACTACCGACCCGTAGCACTCACGTCTGTATTCCCTACTGTATATAGTGCCCTACTATTGACCAGGACCCACCCTATTCCCTACTGTATATAGTGCCCTACTATTGACCAGGACCCACCCTATTCCCTACTGTATATAGTGCCCTACTATTGACCAGGACCCACCCTATTCCCTACTGTGTATATAGTGCCCTACTATTGACCAGGACCCACCCTATTCCCTACTGTATATAGTGTCCTATTGACCAGGACTCACCCTATTCCCTACTGTATATAGTGCCCTACTATTGACCAGGGCCCACCCTATTCCCTACTGTATATAGTGCCCTACTATTGACCAGGACTCACCCTGTTCCCTACTGTATATAGTGCCCTACTATTGACCAGGACTCACCCTATTCCCTACTGTATATAGTGCCCTACTATTGACCAGGACCCACCCTATTCCCTACTGTATATAGTGCCCTACTATTGACCAGGACTCACCCTATTCCCTACTGTATATAGTGCCCTACTATTGACCAGGGCTCACCCTATTCCCTACTGTATATAGTGTCCTACTATTGACCAGGGCCCACCCTATTCCCTACTGTATATAGTGTCCTACTATTGACCAGGGCCCACCCTATTCCCTACTGTATATAGTGTCCTACTATTGACCAGGACCCACCCTATTCCCTACTGTATATAGTGCCCTACTATTGACCAGGACCCACCCTATTCCCTACTGTATATAGTGCCCTACTATTGACCAGGACCCACCCTATTCCCTACTGTATATAGTGCCCTACTATTGACCAGGACCCACCCTATTCCCTACTGTATATAGTGTCCTACTATTGACCAGGACCCACCCTATTCCCTACTGTATATAGTGCCCTACTATTGACCAGGACTCACCCTATTCCCTACTGTATATAGTGCCCTACTATTGACCAGGACCCACCCTATTCCCTACTGTATATAGTGCCCTACTATTGACCAGGACCCACCCTATTCCCTACTGTATATAGTGTCCTACTATTGACCAGGACTCACCCTATTCCCTACTGTATATAGTGTCCTACTATTGACCAGGACCCACCCTATTCCCTACTGTATATAGTGTCCTACTATTGACCAGGACCCACCCTATTCCCTACTGTATATAGTGTCCTACTATTGACCAGGGCCCACCCTATTCCCTACTGTATATAGTGTCCTACTATTGACCAGGACCCACCCTATTCCCTACTGTATATAGTGTCCTACTATTGACCAGGCCCACCCTATTCCCTACTGTATATAGTGTCCTACTATTGACCAGGACTCACCCTATTCCCTACTGTATATAGTGTCCTACTATTGACCAGGGCCCACCCTATTCCCTACTGTATATAGTGCCCTACTATTGACCAGGACTCACCCTATTCCCTACTGTATATAGTGTCCTACTATTGACCAGGACCCACCCTATTCCCTACTGTATATAGTGTCCTACTATTGACCAGGACTCACCCTATTCCCTACTGTATATAGTGTCCTACTATTGACCAGGACCCACCCTATTCCCTACTGTATATAGTGTCCTACTATTGACCAGGACCCACCCTATTCCCTACTGTATATAGTGTCCTACTATTGACCAGGACCCACCCTATTCCCTACTGTATATAGTGTCCTACTATTGACCAGGACCCACCCTATTCCCTACTGTATATAGTGTCCTACTATTGACCAGGGCCCACCCTATTCCCTACTGTATATAGTGCCCTACTATTGACCAGGACTCACCCTATTCCCTACTGTATATAGTGTCCTATGGGCCATTTGGGACACAGACTATAATCCTGCCTTTTTGCCTCTTCTCTCTGTGATGTCATCAGGGCCTCTCCAGGGTCTTTCCGGCCCCTCCTCCAAAGCAGTGCCAGGACCCCTTCCCCCAGACCCAACTCTGACCCCTGGGATGGGGCGGGTTCTGGGGCCAGGAGGTCAAAGGTCAGAGATGCCTCGCCCCTCTCAGCAGGTGGTCTATGTCTTCACTACCAGCCTGGCCAACAGGTGAGACACACACCTCACGTGGTGAGATAAGGGGCTAAGCTGGTCTGGTCTTGTCATGTTTATTCTGTACTAAAATGACTAAACAACAGGTGAACTAGTAGCCCTAACCCAGGTGAAGTAGTAACCCCTAACCCAGGTAGTAACCCCTAACCCAAGTAGTAATCCCTGAAGTAGTACCCCTAACCCATGTAGTAACCCCTAACCCATGTAGTAACCCCTAACCCAGGTAGTAACCCCTGAAGTAGTACCCCTAACCCAGGTGAAGTAGTAGCCCTAACCCAGGTGAAGTAGTAACCCCTAACCCAAGTAGTAACCCCTGAAGTAGTACCCCTAACCCAGGTGAAGTAGTAGCCCTAACCCAGGTGAAGTAGTAACCCCTAACCCAAGTAGTAACCCCTGAAGTAGTACCCCTAACCCAGGTGAAGTAGTACCGCTAACCCAGGTAGTAACCCCTAACCCAAGTAGTAACCCCTAACCCAAGTAGTAACCCCTGAAGTAGTACCCCTAACCCAGATGAAGTAGTACCCCTAACCCAGGTAGTAACCCCTAACCCAAGTAGTAACCCCTAACCCAAGTAGTAACCCCTGAAGTAGTACCCCTAACCCAGATGAAGTAGTACCCCTAACCCAGGTGCAGTAGTACCCCTAACCCAGGTGAAGTAGTACCCCTAACCCAGGTGAAGTAGTACCCCTAACCCAGGTGGAGTAGTACCCCTAACCCAGGTGAAGTAGTACCCTTAACCCAGGTGCAGTAGTACCCTAACCCAGGTGCAGTAGTACCCCTAACCCAGGTGCAGTAGTACCCCTAACCCAGGTGCAGTAGTACCCCTAACCCAGGTGCAGTAGTACCCCTAACCCAGGTGCAGTAGTACCCCTAACCCAGGTGCAGTTTGCATTTTGCTGTTATAGAGAGAAGCAGCAACCGCACTGTGGGTATTAACCCTGTATTGTCTGTCTGTCTCTCAGTGCTGCTGAATCAGTGATGCACGGCCACTCAGACTCTATTCTCCTGTTCCACCAGCAGAACGTCCCACGGACCAAACAACTGGAGCAGGTCAGCAACACACACTGAAAAGATACACACAAACACACAGTGCACACTCCACTCTTAAGGCGTTTGCATGCTTCCCATCCGATGCAGTTTGGAATAGGCCGTGCATATATTATAATTATATTTTGGGACGTTTTGGTCTCCGGGCAAAGGGTTTTTCAGAGACAAGCCGTAGTTCGGGAAAACCGAAGTCTACTCACCTTCGACAATGATTGGTCAACAGTAGGGATTCTTCAACTATGAGTTTGTTGTCGTTTAACGATAGCCAACTCGCTTTCATGCAAAACAGATTGCCTTGTGGTATACTGCACCAAACATCCTGGCAAGACCTCCACATTACTGACAGATGGAGTTATCTTAGATTAATTCTGACTATTTTGAGGAAGTGTATACTGGCTATGGCGTCTCAAAGTGGACAAACAAATACTATTGCCACTTTAAAGGGGGTATGCAGCACACTCGTTTGGTTTGCCTAGCTGAGTTGTGCTAGGTGCCAGTCGAACCCAAGCGTGGGGAAACCTTTACCTTTTCTCTGACTAATGGGTACTGATAGTACAGGGTGATATCTGACTAGTGGGTACTGATGGTACAGGGTGATATCTGACTAGTGGGTACTGATAGTACAGGGTGATATCTGACTAGTGGGTACTGATGGTACAGGGTGATATCTGACTAGTGGGTACTGATAGTACAGGGTGATATCTGACTAGTGGGTACTGCTAGTACAGGGTGATATCTGACTAGTGGGTACTGCTAGTACAGGGTGATATCTGACTAGTGGGTACTGCTAGTACAGGGTGATATCTGACTAGTGGGTACTGCTAGTACAGGGTGATATCTGACTAGTGGGTACTGCTAGTACAGGGTGATATCTGACTAGTGGGTACTGCTAGTACAGGGTGATATCTGACTAGTGGGTACTGCTAGTACAGGGTGATATCTGACTAGTGGGTACTGCTAGTACAGGGTGATATCTGACTAGTGGGTACTGATAGTACAGGGTGATATCTGACTAGTGGGTACTGCTAGTACAGGGTGATATCTGACTAGTGGGTACTGCTGGTACAGGGTGATATCTGACTAGTGGGTACTGATGGTACAGGGTGATATCTGACTAGTGGGTACTGATGGTACAGGGTGATATCTGACTAGTGGGTACTGCTGGTACAGGGTGATATCTGACTAGTGGGTACTGATGGTACAGGGTGATATCTGACTAGTGGGTACTGATGGTACAGGGTGATATCTGACTAGTGGGTACTGATGGTACAGGGTGATATCTGACTAGTGGGTACTGATGGTACAGGGTGATATCTGACTAGTGGGTACTGATGGTACAGGGTGATATCTGACTAGTGGGTACTGATGGTACAGGGTGATATCTGACTAGTGGGTACTGATGGTACAGGGTGATATCTGACTAGTGGGTACTGATGGTACAGGGTGATATCTGACTAGTGGGTACTGATGGTACAGGGTGATATCTGACTAGTGGGTACTGCTGGTACAGGGTGATATCTGACTAGTGGGTACTGATGGTACAGGGTGATATCTGACTAGTGGGTACTGATGGTACAGGGTGATATCTGACTAGTGGGTTCTGATGGTACAGGGTGATATCTGACTAGTGGGTACTGATGGTACAGGGTGATATCTGACTAGTGGGTTCTGATGGTACAGGGTGATATCTGACTAGTGGGTACTGATGGTACAGGGTGATATCTGACTAGTGGGTACTGATGGTACAGGGTGATATCTGACTAGTGGGTACTGCTGGTACAGGGTGATATCTGACTAGTGGGTACTGATGGTACAGGGTGATATCTGAGTAGTGGGTACTGATGGTACAGGGTGATATCTGACTAGTGGGAAGTGAAAGTGTGAACCTCCAGGTGCTCCAGGAAGTGGGAAGTGAATCTTTCTCTGTTCACATACTTGTCTTTGTTTCTATTTCTAGTAGAAACCACAGGCTGTGTGTTGCTTTAGATATGCAATGCTTGGCTTAAAATCTCCCTGAGTCTACAGGTGTCGGCAACACTACCCAACAGTATAATGTTTTATTACTCGCCATAAGAATTTCTGAACCTTTAAAATGTATTATGAGAAGGGTGTATTGACAACCTGTAATAGTTCTCTGATCTCTGTGTGCCTCTTCTTCCCCCCGTCTCTCCTCTTCCCCCCGTCTCTCCTCTTCCCCCCGTCTCTCCTCTTCCCCCCGTCTCTCCTCTTTCCCCCTCTCTCCTCTTCCCCCCGTCTCTCCTCTTCCCCCCGTCTCTCCTCTTCCCCCCGTCTCTCCTCTTCCCCCCGTCTCTCCTCTTCCCCCCGTCTCTCCTCTTCCCCCCGTCTCTCCTCTTCCCCCCGTCTCTCCTCTTCCCCCCGTCTCTCCTCTTCCCCCGTCTCTCCTCTTCTCCCCCGACTCTCCTCTTCTCCCCGTCTCTCCTCTTCTCCCCCCCATCTCTCCTCTTCCCCCCCCGTCTCTCCTCTTCCCCCCGTCTCTCCTCTTCCCCCCGTCTCTCCTCTTTCCCCCGTCTCTCCTCTTTCCCCGTCTCTCCTCTTTCCCCCCGTCTCTCCTCTTTCCCCCGTCTCTCCTCTTTCCCCCGTCTCTCCTCTTCCCCCCCGTCTCTCCACTATCTCTCCCACAGTGCGCCCCATCAGGGAAACATCCCAGTCTGTCAGGGCAGCTGAGCTCCAGTAGCACCCCTCCCATGTGCACCCCCAAGTCCCAGAGCGGCACCCCCAAGTCCCAGAGTGGCACCCCCAAGTCCCAGAGCGGCACCCCCAGACCGGCCTCTGTGGTAGGGGGCCACCTCCAGGCTGCGGGAAGCAGGACCCCCTCTTCCACGGGACACCCCGACTCTGAGCCCCCCCAGACCAGACCGGGGGGTCTTGGAGCCTCCAATAACATTAGCAGTACTCCCTCCCACCAACCAGGGAGCGCTGTTGCACCTATACCTTCTGGACCAGGTCCAGGCCCCGGGGGTGGAGGTCGTGGAGGGGAGGGGAAAGGGGTGCTGCCTCACCCCAGCGCGGGGGTGTCTCCGTCGGGTAGCCCCTCAGTGCTCTCAGCCCACCTGCAGGTCGACGTGGGGGCGAGGGGCGGGGGGTAACGGTGGAGACGGGGGTCTGTCTAAAGAACAGCTGGAGCACAGAGAGAGGTCTCTACAGACCCTCAGGGACATCGAGAGGCTTCTGCTCCGCTCCGGGGCAGCAGGGGGCGCCGGAGAGCCACCAGGCCCAAACAACAACCCCAACAATGTAAACGACATGAACACAGAGGGTAGTGGCGGCGTTCCGATGGAGGACGGGGAGAATAGCAGTAATAATAACGGCGCCAACAGCACGTCGCTCCCCCCTGTGGGCAAGATGAAGAAGTACGAGGAGCCTCTCAGGTCTATCATCTCCCAGACGCAGCAGCTGGGGGGGCAGGGGGGATGGACGACTCTCCCATGGGGGGTTCCCACCACCCCGACCACCACCTCCACTCCCCCGGGGGCCTGGACATGGGGCCCCTCTTGGGTCCTGACGGGCTGACCCCGGAGCAGGTGGCCTGGAGGCAACTGCAGGAGGATTATTACCAGGAGAAGAGAAGACAGGAGGAGATTCAGCCTAACCCTCACACACACCCACAGCACTTCAGATTGATGCAGGAGATGGGCCCCCCCCGATTATGATGAGGGGTCCCCCTCCGCCATACCACAGCAAGCCTGGCGAGCAGCAGTGGGGGCCAGGGGGACCCATGATGGGGCCGGGAGGGATGGGGCCGGGTAACCCTCGGATGATAGACATGCACCAGGAGGGGCCCCGGGGTCCACGGTTCCTGGGCCAGATGCAGAGGGGTCCCCCTGGGGGAGGGGGTTTCCCAAGCAGTCCTGGAGGGGTGTTATCCATTGAGGGTCTCAGCCCCCAACGGGCAGCCAGGCCAGGCATGTGGATAGAGGACCTGCCCCCCAACATAATGGGTGGTGGCAGGGGGCCGTTCTACCATGGGGGGCCAGGCGGGGGACCCCCCCAACACATGCAGGGTGACCCTGAGCGCCTGCTGACCCGGGAAGATATGTTCCGCATCATGGAGAAGAGGCAGCTGCAGGGGGCTCCATCACCTGGAGCTGGAGAGGATAGTCCAACAACAACAACAACAACAACAACAACAACAGGGGAATGGGGGCCCCAGGATGATGGAGGGGCCAGGGGGGTTCCCCAACCAGGGGATGGGCCGAGGGCCGGGATCAAGGGGGGACCCCATGGACTTCCTAGGGTCCAGGGAGATGATGGGGTCCCCGGGCGGTGGTGTAGGAGGAGGGGGACCCCAGATGAGAGATCTGGTAGACTCCTCTCTTGTCCCCGGGGGGATGAACATGAACATGAATGTTAACATGCTGAACCAGCAGCAGATGATGCTGCAGAAGCTGAGAGGAGGAGGAAGAGGAGGAAGAGGGCCACTAGAGGGGCCTCTAAGGGATTTGCTGAGCCAGGAGGACATCGCTCGGATCCGGGCCGTCCAGAATGATGCAGGACGTGGAGGGAATAAAGTGATGATCCAGGGACCTGACGGCCCGCTCCAGTTCCCCAACCAGGGGCCCTTCCCTTGGGGACCAGGAGGAGGCGAGGGGGGTTACCTCCAGGGGCCCGGGGCTAACATTTTCGGGTTGCCTGACCAGCATGGTGGGGGGCCTCACATGGGGGGTACGTCTCGCCTCAGCCACATGCCCATGGGGCGGTGAGGGGGGACCCCGGGGCGCAGACCTCGGCCCTCACCACCCTTCGGACCTGTCCATCAACGTGAACCCCGGTATGGTCTCCCCGGCGATGCCCCCTTCCCCTCACCAGCTCAAGTCTCCATCCCTCAACCAGGAGCCATCGCCTCTCATGAACTCCCCCGCCGCGGGACTTAAGTCCCCCTCTCAGATATCCTCCGCTGGGGGTCCTCAGAGCCAGCAACACCCCCTACCTCCTGCCTCTGGGGCCGGGACCCCCTCCTCTTCCTCCATGAAGTCTCCCCAGGTGATGGGCCCCTCCCTGGGGCTGCGCTCCCCCTCAGACTCTCCTGGACGTCTGAAGTCTCCAGCCGTGGTGGCGTCTCCAGGGTGGACTTCCTCTCCTAACACTGCTCTACCCAGCCCGGGGGGACCTAGCAGTGGGAAGGGGCTGGGGAACGGAGGCAGCAGCTCCACAGAGACGGGTAAGAACTAGACACAGGATACGTCCCAGATGGCTACACCCTACAAGCAACTGTAAACCCCTGATAAGAACAGGGATCACTGATTGTGCTATCACTACATTTTACTATAGCCTGTCTTGAATCGCTCACTTAGACCGAGAGCCTGTAAGAAGTAGAGACCCTTTTGAATTGTTTTTGGGGCGGCAGGTATTCTCGTGGTTAGAGCGGTTGGACTTGTAACCGAAAGGTTGCTAAGAACAAATCCCCCGCGCTGACAAGGTAAAAAAAATCTGTCGTTCTGCCCCCTGAACATGGCAGTTAACCCACTGTTCCACCGGAAGGCCGTCTTTGTAAGTAAGAATTAGTTCTTAACTGACTTGCCTAGTTAAATAAAAGTTAAATGAAAAAAAAATCACATTTTGTTCCGTTACTAGATGTATTTTTCTAATTGATCTACACAAAATACTCCATAATGTCAAAGTGGAAACAAATTTCTACTTTTTCTTACAAATGTAATTTTCAAAAAAAATGTATAACTAAAATATAGTTGTGGCAGAACTATTTAGTAAGTACGACTAAATACTAGATGTGAAGTATTCAGCCTCTTTGTTTAGACAAGCCTAAATAAAAAAAATTAAACGTGTCTTTACAAATCTTTAAGTTATATGGACTCACTCTGAAATGATACATGATTTCTGAATGACACTACCAGGGGGGTCCTAAAATATCTGTAAGGTCCCTCAGTCAAGTATTGAATTTTAAGCACAGATTCAACTACAAAAACCAGAGGGAACTTTTTCGGACGCCTCATAAAGAGAAGCAGTGATTGGTGATGGGTAACAATAACAAGTCAGACATTAAATATATCTTTAAGCATGGTCAAGTTAATAATATATACACACACAACATGAACAAAAGTATGTGGACACCTGCTCGTCGAACATCTAATTTCAAAATCATGCGCATTAATATGGAGTTGGTCCCACCTTTTTCTTCTATAACAGCCTCCACTCTTCTGGGAAGGCTTTGACAATCTGGATGGCAGACGATATTTAGTGCCACTCCTATTAGCCACATCTTCAATTTAAGCCTCCTAGAGAGCGTGTGCCCTCAGGCCTGGAGGGAAGCTGAAGTCATTCTGCAACCAGAGAATAGTAAAGCCCCCTTTACTGGCTCAAATAGCCAACCAATCAGCCTGTTACCAACCCTTAGTAAACTTCTGGATGTTTTGTTGTTGACCAGATACAGGAACTAATGGGATCCGTAATAAACCCCAGGAAGAGTAGCTGCTGCCTTGGCAGGAACTAATGGGGATCCATAATAAACCCCAGGAAGAGTAGCTGCTGCCTTGGCAAGAACTAATGGGGATCCGTAATAAACCCCAGGAAGAGTAGCTGCCGCCTTGGCAGGAACTAATGGGGATCCGTAATAAACCCCAGGAAGAGTAGCTGCCACCTTGGCAGGAACTAATGGGGATCCATAATAAACCCCAGGAAGAGTAGCTGCCACCTTGGCAGGAACTAATGGGGATCCATAATAAACCCCAGGAAGAGTAGCTGCCGCCTTGGCAGGAACTAATGGGGATCCATAATAAACCCCAGGAAGAGTAGCTGCCGCCTTGGCAGGAACTAATGGGGATCCATAATAAACCCCAGGAAGAGTAGCTGCCGCCTTGGCAGGAACTAATGGGGATCCGTAATAAACCCCAGGAAGAGTAGCTGCCGCCTTGGCAGGAACTAATGGGGATCCGTAATAAACCCCAGGAAGAGTAGCTGCTGCCTTGGCAGGAACTAATGGGGATCCGTAATAAACCCCAGGAAGAGTAGCTGCTGCCTTGGCAGGAACTAATGGGGATCCATATACTCACAGCTGTATTTGCTTCCAAAGGTGTTTCTAACATGTATTGACTGAGAGGGTAAATACTTTATCTATCTTATTTATCTTATCATGTATTGACTGAGAGGGTAAATACTTATCTATCTTTTTTATCTTATCATGTATTGACTGAGAGGGTAAATACTTATCTATCTTATTTATCTTATCATGTATTGACTGAGAGGGTAAATACTTATCTATCTTATTTATCTTATCATGTATTGACTGAGAGGGTAAATACTTATCTATCTTATTTATCTTATGTATTGACTGAGAGGGTAAATACTTATCTATCTTATTTATCTTATCATGTATTGACTGAGAGGGTAAATGCTTATCTATCTTATTTATCTTATCATGTATTGACTGAGAGGGTAAATACTTATCTATCTTATTTATCTTATCATGTATTGACTGAGAGGGTAAATACTTATCTATCTTATTTATCTTATCATGTATTGACTGAGAGGGTAAATACTTATCTATCTTATTTATCTTATCATGTATTGACTGAGAGGGTAAATACTTATCTATCTTATTTATCTTATCATGTATTGACTGAGAGGGTAAATACTTATCTATCTTATTTATCTTATCATGTATTGACTGAGAGGGTAAATACTTATCTATCTTATTTATCTTATCATGTATTGACTGGAGAGGGTAAATACTTATCTATCTTATTTATCTTATCATGTATTGACTGAGAGGGTAAATACTTTATCTATCTTATTTATCTTATCATGTATTGACTGAGAGGGTAAATACTTTATCTATCTTATTTATCTTATCATGTATTGACTGAGAGGGTAAATACTTATCTATCTTATTTATCTTATCATGTATTGACTGAGAGGGTAAATGCTTATCTATCTTATTTATCTTATCATGTATTGACTGAGAGGGTAAATACTTATCTATCTTATTTATCTTATCATGTATTGACTGGAGAGGGTAAATACTTATCTATCTTATTTATCTTATCATGTATTGACTGAGAGGGTAAATACTTATCTATCTTATTTATCTTATCATGTATTGACTGAGAGGGTAAATACTTATCTATCTTATTTATCTTATCATGTATTGACTGAGAGGGTAAATACTTTATCTATCTTATTTATCTTATCATGTATTGACTGAGAGGGTAAATACTTATCTATCTTATTTATCTTATCATGTATTGACTGAGAGGGTAAATACTTATCTATCTTATTTATCTTATCATGTATTGACTGAGAGGGTAAATGCTTATCTATCTTATTTATCTTATCATGTATTGACTGAGAGGGTAAATACTTATCTATCTTATTTATCTTATCATGTATTGACTGAGAGGGTAAATACTTATCTATCTTATTTATCTTATCATGTATTGACTGAGAGGGTAAATACTTATCTATCTTATTTATCTTATCATGTATTGACTGAGAGGGTAAATACTTATCTATCTTATTTATCTTATCATGTATTGACTGAGAGGGTAAATACTTATCTATCTTATTTATCTTATCATGTATTGACTGAGAGGGTAAATACTTATCTATCTTATTTATCTTATCATGTATTGACTGAGAGGGTAAATACTTTATCTATCTTATTTATCTTATCATGTATTGACTGAGAGGGTAAATACTTATCTATCTTATTTATCTTATCATGTATTGACTGAGAGGGTAAATACTTATCTAATCAAGGTTCTTACACTTTGACATTGCGTAGCATTTTTTGTAGATCTTTTACAAAAAATTACAATTTTAATCGCACTTTGTAACAGAATTAAATGTGAAGAATTCCAAGGGGGGCGTAGACTTTCTATAGTCATTGTGTGTGTGTTTTGTCTACATGTTGCGTTACAAACTAAATCGCTAATTTTGGATACTAAAGATATTTTCTCTCTCTGTTCTTTTGTTTTTCTTGACTCTTTTGATTGTTTGATCGATCTTGTTCTTGTCCATCCCTGGTAGGACCCTCACTGCCCCCCAGGAGTTCTAACTCCACCCCTATCAGCCAGCCGGGTTCCATGGCTCCCACGATGCCGTTCACCTCGTCGCCAGACAACCCTCCGACTCAGAACCCCCTCTCCCTCATTATGTCACAGATGTCCAAGTACGCCATGCCTAGCTCCACCCCGCTCTACCACGACGCTATCAAGACCATCGCCACCTCCGATGACGAGATGATGCCAGATCGCCCTCTGCTGTCCGGAGTCAACATTGCAGGTACACTGACCACTTGTCAAAGTCAAGCCGTAACCCATATTTGATTAGATTGTAATCTACCATTTTGTGTAATAATCTTTCTGTTATTCCATATTTGTTAGAGAGCAAATGTTTTTTTATATTTTATTTTAATTGCCTCTAATACATTTCAGATATGACATTTTGAGATAAAATGGGGCATGTTAATTTACATGTTATTGTTATTCGATGAATGGTCCTGTTTAGTAAATACAGTGATGATCCTCTGTCTCGGTCTCTCTCTCTCTCTGTCTCTCTCTGTCTCTCTGTCTCTCTGTCTCTGTCTCTCTCTCTCTCTCTCTGTCTCGCTCTGTCTCTCTCTCGCTCTGTCTCTCTCTCACTCTGTCTCTCTCTCGCTCTGTCTCTCTCTCGCGCGGTCTGTCTCTGTCTGTCTCTGTCTACTATCAGGTAACCCAGGGAACCACCAAGGCTCTATCCTGCTGTCCCAGAGTTCCATTGGGCCCCACAGCGGCCAGCTGTCCCCCAACCCCATGGGCCTGAACGGTATGAACCCTGCCATGATGGGTGCCGGAGGGGGACCCCTGGACAGGATGGGGTACAGCTTGTCCCCCATGCACCCCCAAAACCAGATGGGAGGGTTCCCTCGCATGCAGCACCCCTCTCACGGAGGCCCCATGCACTCCCCTCTGGGCGGTATGCCCCCCCAGTTCTCCCAACAGAACCCAGAAGATGGTATCCCCCAGCAGCTGCAGCACATGCTCAGTAAGGGCCTGTCCCACCCCACCAGCGCGGCCCCCACCCCTCGGACTCTTTTGTGGGCACTGACGGTCCCGACCTGAGTGACGTCATCCGACCGACCCACTCTGGCATCCCGGAGTTCGACCTGTCTCGTATCATCCCCTCCGACAAGCCCTCCTCCACCTTGCAGTACTTCCCCAAGGCAGAGGGCATGTCCGGGGGCCAGCAGGGCCAGGGGAACCACCCTAACCCCCACCAGGGCCCTGGCCCCCCTCCTCCACAGCTCCTGAAACAGCTCTCTGCCCCCGGCCCTCACAGCAATGCCCCCTCCTCCAACCCTCATATCGCTAACCTGCAGAACATGATGGCAGAGCAGCAGCTACCCCCCCACCCCTCCCACTGCGGGATGGGTAGACATGGTATGACGGGGATGCCCCAGGGGGCATCCAGGGGCATGGGGGGTCCGGGTGGCCACATGATGCACCCTGGACACCTGATGGGGAGGACAGGTATGGGGCCAGGCCCAACCCAGCAACAGCTTCAACAGCAGGCCATGATGGCTAACAGCCTCCTCCACGGCGGCCACCCCGGCTCCCAGCCCCACCCATCCATGATGTCCTCCCAACAACACAGCCTAATGGCCCAGCAGAACCTCATGCTGATGCAGGCTAAGCAGAGAAGTATGGGCCTCCCTGGGGACCCCTTCGGCCAGCAAGGGGGACCCCTCATGTCCCCTCAGGGCCCCATGATGGGGCCGGGCCCCCAACACCCCCAGGGTGGGATGATGGGCCCCGGCATTGGCCCTGGCTCCCAGGGGCCACTCAGACAGAGAGGTATGTCCCTGGACAGTCCCCTAGGCTACGGCCCTGGACCAGGGAGTATGGCTAACATGCCCTTCTGATCCTCCTGATCCAACAGCCTCCTGCTACATGTCTGTGGCCAAAACGGCCCCCTATTCACTACGTAGTGCGTTTGGGATGCAGACTTACTGTAAAAACCTTCTTTCCAATAGGGTGTTTTTCCATTGTCTCATATGTTTTCATCAATGTTAATATTGTTATTATTGCTTCAAATTGTTAAACAAATAAATTATATCAATTGATAATCTTCATATTGTTTTGAGTACAAACTGATCCATGAAAAAATGTAATAATATTGAAGAGCCTGTCATGATAACGGTTTAATAAAGACATCTGAAGCCATTTTCTAAAATATATGTAAAATATGGAGCCTATATTTCACAGATGACTGTATTTGTTTTGGACGATGGTTTACGGTTGTGAGGAAAAACCTATTGGTTTATATATGTTTAATATCATTGATTATTTTTCTCCTCCGGCTACCAAACTGGAAATATATAAATATATATGATATATATAAATATATATATATATATATGATATATATATATAGTTGCTGTATATAAAATGCAATTTGTGATTGTTTGCAAATGTTCTGTATAACTGTGTTTTAATAGAAGTCTAAAAAATGAAAGAATACTGAACTCTATCCATGTCATTGTGTTGGTGTCATTGACCTTTAAGATATTTTATACTCTAAACACAGTAGTTTATACTTCTAGACACATTAGTTTATACTTCTAGACACACATTTTATACTTCTAGACAAAGTAGTTTGTACTTTAGACAGTAGTTTTTACTTTTAGACACAGTAGTTTATACTTCTAGACACAGTAGTTTATTCATTAGAAACAGTAGTTTATACTTCTAGACACAGTAGTTTATATTTCTAGAAAAAGTACTTCATACATTTAGACACAGTGGTTTATACTTCTAGACACAGTAGTTTATTCATTAGAAACAAGTAGTTTATACTTCTAGACACAGTAGTTTATATTTCTAGAAAAAGTACTTCATACATTTAGACACAGTGGTTTATACTTCTAGACACAGTAGTTTATACTTCTAGACACAGTAGTTTATACTTCTAGATACAGTAGTTTATACTTTTAGAAACAGTAGTTTATACTTCTAGACACAGTAGTTTATACTTCTAGACACAGTAGTTTATACTTTTAGAAACAGTAGTTTATACTTCTAGACACAGTAGTTTATACTTCTAGACAGTGTTTATACTTATAGACACAGTAGTTTATACTTTAGACACAGTAGTTCATACTTATAGAAAAAGTACTTCATACATTTAGACACAGTGGTTTATACTTCTAGACACAGTAGTTTATTCATTAGAAACAAGTAGTTTATACTTCTAGACACAGTAGTTTATATTTCTAGAAAAAGTACTTCATACATTTAGACACAGTGGTTTATACTTAGACACAGTAGTTTATACTTCTAGACACAGTAGTTTATACTTCTAGACACAGTAGTTTATACTTCTAGATACAGTAGTTTATACTTTTAGAAACAGTAGTTTATACTTCTAGACACAGTAGTTTATACTTCTAGACACAGTAGTTTATACTTTTAGAAACAGTAGTTTATACTTCTAGACACAGTAGTTTATACTTCTAGACAGTGTTTATACTTATAGACACAGTAGTTTATACTTTAGACACAGTAGTTCATACTTATAGACACAGTAGTTTATACTTCTAGACACAAGTTTATACTTCTAGACACAGTAGTTTATACTTTTAGACACAGTAGTTTATACTTCTAGACACAGTAGTTTATACTTCTAGATACAGTAGTTTATACTTTTAGAAACAGTAGTTTATACTTCTAGACACAGTAGTTTATACTTCTAGATACAGTAGTTTATACTTTTAGAAACAGTAGTTTATACTTCTAGACACAGTAGTTTATACTTCTAGACACAGTAGTTTATACTTCTAGACACAGTAGTTTATACTTTTAGAAACAGTAGTTTATACTTCTAGACACAGTAGTTTATACTTTTAGAAACAGTAGTTTATACTTCTAGACACAGTAGTTTATACTTTAGACACAGTAGTTCATACTTATAGACACAGTAGTTTATACTTCTAGACACAGTAGTTTATACTTCTAGACACAGTAGTTTATACTTTTAGAAACAGTAGTTTATACTTCTAGACACAAGTTTATACTTCTAGACACAGTAGTTTATACTTCTAGACACAGTAGTTTATACTTTTAGAAACAGTAGTTTATAATTTAGACACAAGTTTATACTTCTAGACACAGTAGTTTATACTTCTAGACACAGTAGTTTATACTTCTAGACACAGTAGTTTATACTTCTAGATACAGTAGTTTATACTTTTAGAAACAGTAGTTTATACTTCTAGACACAGTAGTTTATACTTCTAGACACAGTAGTTTATACTTCTAGACACAGTAGTTTATACTTTTAGAAACAGTAGTTTATACTTCTAGACACAGTAGTTTATACTTCTAGACACAGTAGTTTATACTTCTAGACACAGTGTTTATACTTATAGACACAGTAGTTTATACTTTAGACACAGTAGTTTATACTTTAGACACAGTAGTTTATACTTCTAGACACAGTAGTTTATACTTCTAGACACAGTAGTTTATACTTTTAGAAACAGTAGTTTATACTTCTAGACACAGTAGTTCATACTTATAGACACAGTAGTTTATACTTCTAGACACAGTAGTTCATACTTATAGACACAGTAGTTTATACATTAGACACAGTAGTTTATACTTTAGACACAGTAGTTTATACTTTCAGACAGTAGTTTATACTTTCAGACAGTAGTTTATACTTCTAGATACAGTAGTTTATACTTTTAGAAACAGTAGTTTATACTTCTAGACACAGTAGTTCATACTTCTAGACACAGTAGTTTATACTTCTAGACACAGTAGTTTATACTTATAGACACAGTAGTTTATACATTAGACACAGTAGTTTATACATTAGACACAGTAATTTATACATTAGACACAGTAGTTTATACTTTAGACACAGTAGTTTATACTTCCAGACACAGTAGTTTATAATCCTAGACACAGTAGTTTATAATCCTAGACAGAGTAGTTTATACTTTTAGACACAGTAGTTTATAATCCTAGACATAGTAGTTTATACTTCTAGACAGTCGTTTATACTTCAGACACAGTAGCTTATACTCTAGACACAGTAGTATTTACTTCTAGACACAGTAGTTTATTCATTAGAAACAGTAGTTTATACTTCTAGACACACACAGTTTATACTTTAGACACACATATTTTATACTTATAGACACAGTTTATACTTCTAGACACAGTAGTTTATACTTCTATACACAGTAGTTCATACTTATAGACACAGTAGTTCATACTTATAGACACAGTAGTTCATACTTATAGACACAGTGGTTTATACTTCTAGACACAGTAGTTCATACTTATAGACACAGTAGTTTATACTTATAGACACAGTAGTTTATACTACTAGACATAGTAGTTCATACTTATAGACACAGTAGTTTATACTTATAGACACAGTAGTTTATACTTATAGACACAGTAGTTTATACTTATAGACACAGTAGTTTATACTTATAGACACAGTAGTTTATACTTCTAGACACAGTAGTTTATACTTCTAGACACAGTAGTTTATACTTCTAGACACAGTAGTTTATACTTATAGACACAGTAGTTTATACTTCTAAACACAGTAGTTTATACTTCTAGACACAGTAGTTTATACTTCTAGACACAGTAGTTTATACTTATTGACACAGTAGTTTATACTACTAGACACAGTAGTTCATACTTATAGACACAGTAGTTTATACTTCTAGACACAGTAGTTTATACTTCTAGACACAGTAGTTTATACTTCTAGACACAGTAGTTTATACTTATAGACACAGTAGTTTATACTACTAGACACAGTAGTTCATACTTCTAGACACAGTAGTTTATACTTCTAGACACAGTAGTTTATAATCCTAGACAGAGTAGTTTATACTTCTAGACACATATTTAGACACAGTAGTTTATACTACTATACACAGTAGTTCATACTTATAGACACAGTAGTTTATACTTCTAGACACAGTAGTTTATACTTTAGACACAGTAGTTTATACTTATAGAAACAGTAGTTTATACTTCAAGACACAGTAGTTTATTCTTCTTGACACATTAGTTTATATTTCTAGAAAAAGTACTTCATACATTTAGACACAGTGGTTTATACTTATAGACACAGTAGTTTATACTACTAGACACAGTAGTTTATACTTCTAGACACAGTAGTTTATACTTCTAGACACAGTAGTTTATACTTCTAGACACAGTAGTTTATACTTCTAGACACAGTAGTTTATACTTCTAGACACAGTAGTTTATAATTCTAGACACAGTAGTTTATACTTTAGACACAGTAGTTTATACTTCATGACACAGTAGTTTATAATCCTAGACAGAGTAGTTTATACTTTTAGACAGTAGTTTATAATCCTAGACATAGTAGTTTATACTTCTAGACAGTCGTTTATACTTCAGACACAGTAGCTTATACTCTAGACACAGTAGTATTTACTTCTAGACACAGTAGTTTATACATTAGACACAGTAGTTTATACATTAGACACAGTAGTTTATACTTCTTAGGACACAGTAGTTTTTACTTTAGACACAGTAGTTTATACTTTCTAGACAGTAGTTTATACTTCTAGACACAGTAGTTCATACTTCTAGACACAGTAGTTTATACTTTAGACACAGTAGTTTATACTTTAGACACAGTAGTTTATACTTTCAGACACAGTAGTTTATACTTATCAAGACAGTAGTTTATACTTCTAGACACAGTAGTTTATACTTATAGACACAGTAGTTTTATACTTTCAGACACAGTAGTTCATACTTCTAGACACAGTAGTTTATACTTTAGACACAGTAGTTTATACTTATAGACACAGTAGTTTATACTTCTAGACACAGTAGTTTATACATTAGACACAGTAGTTTATACTTTAGACACAGTAGTTTATACTAGACACAGTAGTTTATACTTCAGACACAGTAGTTTATACTTAGACACAGTAGTTTATACTTCCTAGACACAGTAGTTTATACTTATAGACACAGTAGTTTATAATCCTAGACACAGTAGTCATGACACAGTAGTTTATAGACACAGTAGTTTATACTTATAGACACAGTAGTTTATAATAGACACAGTAGTTTATACTTCTAGACACAGTAGTTTATATAGACACAGTAGTTTATACTCTAGACACAGTAGTTTTACTTCTAGACACAGTAGTTTATACTTCATTAGACACAGTAGTTTATACTTCTAGACACACAGTAGACACTAGTAGACACAGTTTATAGTTCTAGACACAGTGGTTTATACTTATAGACACAGTAGTTTATACTTATAGACACAGTTTATACTTCTAGACACAGTAGTTTATACTTCTATACACAGTAGTTCATACTTATAGACACAGTAGTTTATACTTATAGACACAGTAGTTCATACTTATAGACACAGTGGTTTATACTTCTAGACACAGTAGTTTATACTTCTAGACACAGTAGTTTATACTTATAGACACAGTAGTTTATACTACTAGACACAGTAGTTTATACTTCTAGACACAGTAGTTTATACTACTAGACACAGTAGTTTATACTTATAGACACAGTAGTTTATACTTATAGACACAGTAGTTTATACTTATAGACACAGTAGTTTATACTTCTAGACACAGTGGTTTATACTTCTAGACACAGTAGTTTATAACTACTAGACACAGTAGTTTTATGCTTCTAGACACATATTATAGACACAGTAGTTTATACTACTATACACAGTAGTTCATACTTCTAGACACAGTAGTTTATACTTTAGACACAGTAGTTTATACTTATAGACACAGTAGTTTATACTTCAAGACACAGTAGTTTATACTTCAAGACAGTAGTTTATACTTCTAGACACAGTAGTTTATACTTATAGACACAGTAGTTTATTCTTCTTGACACAGTAGTTTATATTTCTAGTACTCATACATTTAGACACAGTGGTTTATACTTATAGACACAGTAGTTTATACTACTAGACACAGTAGTTTATACTTCTAGACACAGTAGTTTATACCTAGACACAGTAGTTTATACTCTAGACACAGTAGTTTATACTTCTAGACACAGTAGTTTATAATTCTAGACACAGTAGTTTATACTTCTAGACACAGTAGTTTATACTTAGACACAGTAGTTTATAATCCTAGACACAGTAGTTTATACTTTTAGACACAGTAGTTTATAATCCTAGACACATGGTTTATGCTTACAGTAGTTTATACTTAGACACAGTAGCTTATACTCTAGACAGTAGTATTTGCTTCTAGACACAGTAGTTTATACATTAGACACAGTAGTTTATACATTAGACACAGTAGTTTATGCTTTCAGTAGTTTTTACTTTAGACACAGTAGTTTATACTTTCAGACAGTAGTTTATACTTCTAGACACAGTAGTTCATACTTATAGACACAGTAGTTTATACTTCAAGACACAGTAGTTTATACTTTAGACACAGTAGTTTATACTTATAGACACAGTAGTTTATACTTCAAGACACAGTAGTTTATACTTCAAGACAGTAGTTTATACTTTAGACACAGTAGTTTATACTTATAGACACAGTGTTTACTAGTTTATACACAGTACATACATTTAGACACAGTGGTTTTACTTATAGACACAGTAGTTTATACTACTAGACACAGTAGTTTATACTTATAGACACAGTAGTTTATACTTCTAGACACAGTAGTTCATACTTCTAGACACAGTAGTTTATACTTCTAGACACAGTAGTTTATAATTCTAGACACAGTAGTTTATACTTTAGACACAGTAGTTTATACTTCATGACACAGTAGTTTATAATCCTAGACAGAGTAGTTTATACTTTTAGACAGTAGTTTATAATCCTAGACATAGTAGTTTATACTTCTAGACAGTCGTTTATACTTCAGACACAGTAGCTTATACTCTAGACACAGTAGTATTTACTTCTAGACACAGTAGTTTATACATTAGACACAGTAGTTTATACATTAGACACAGTAGTTTATACTTTAGGCACAGTAGTTTTTACTTTAGACACAGTAGTTTATACTTTCAGACAGTAGTTTATACTTCTAGACACAGTAGTTCATACTTCAAGACACAGTAGTTTATACTTTAGACACAGTAGTTTATACTTATAGACACAGTAGTTTATACTTCAAGACACAGTAGTTTATACTTCAAGACAGTAGTTTATACTTCTAGACACAGTAGTTTATAATCCTAGACATAGTAGTTTATAACTTCTAGACAGTAGTTTATACTAGACACAGTAGCTTATACTCTAGACACAGTAGTATTTACTTCTAGACACAGTAGTTTATACTTAGAAACAGTAGTTTATGCTTCTAGACACACACAGTTTATACTTATAGACACAGTAGTTTATGCTTTAGACACAGTGGTTTATGCTTCTTATTTAGACACAGTAGTTTATACTACTAGACACAGTAGTTCATACTTATAGACACAGTAGTTTATACTTTAGACACAGTAGTTTATACTAGACACAGTAGTTTATATACGTAGTTTCTTATAGACACAGTAGTTTATACTTATAGACACAGTTTATTCTAGACACAGTAGTTTATGCTTCTAGACACAGTAGTTTATACTTATAGACACAGTAGTTATACTTATAGACACAGTAGTTTATACTTCTAGACACAGTAGTTTATACTTATAGACACAGTAGTTTATACTTATAGACACAGTAGTTTATACTACTAGACACAGTAGTTTATACTTATAGACACAGTAGTTTATACTTATAGACACAGTAGTTTATACTTATAGACACAGTAGTTTATACTACTAGACACAGTAGTTCATACTTATAGACACAGTAGTTTATACTTCTAGACACAGTAGTTTATACTTCTAGACACAGTAGTTTATACTTCTAGACACAGTAGTTTATACTTCTAGACACAGTAGTTTATACTACTAGACACAGTAGTTCATACTTCTAGACACATATTTAGACACAGTAGTTTATACTACTATACACAGTAGTTCATACTTATTGACACAGTAGTTTATACTTCTAGACACAGTAGTTCATACTTATAGACACAGTAGTTTATACTTATAGACACAGTAGTTTATACTACTAGACACAGTAGTTCATACTTATAGACACAGTAGTTTATACTTATAGACACAGTAGTTTATACTTATAGACACAGTAGTTTATACTACTAGACACAGTAGTTCATACTTATAGACACAGTAGTTTATACTTATAGACACAGTAGTTTATACTTCTAGACACAGTAGTTTATACTTCTAGACACAGTAGTTTATACTTCTAGACACAGTAGTTTATACTACTAGACACAGTAGTTCATACTTCTAGACACATATTTAGACACAGTAGTTTATACTACTATACACAGTAGTTCATACTTATAGACACAGTAGTTTATACTTCTAGACACAGTAGTTTATACTTTAGACACATTAGTTTATACTTATAGACACAGTAGTTTATACTTCAAGACACAGTAGTTTATACTTCAAGACAGTAGTTTATACTTTAGACACAGTAGTTTATACTTATAGACACAGTAGTTTATTCTTCTTGACACATTAGTTTATATTTCTAGAAAAAGTACTTCATACATTTAGACACAGTGGTTTATACTTATAGACACAGTAGTTTATACTACTAGACACAATAGTTCATACTTATAGACACAGTAGTTTATACTTATAGACACAGTATTTTATACTTCTAGACACAGTAGTTCATACTTCTAGACACCAGTAGTTTATAATTCTAGACACTTTAGTTTATACTTTCAGACAAGTAGTTTATACTTCATGACACAGTAGTTTATACTTTCAGACAGTAGTTTATACTTATAGACACAGTAGTTTATAATCCTAGACATAGTAGTTTATACTTCTAGACAGTCGTTTATACTTCAGACACAGTAGCTTATACTCTAGACACAGTAGTATTTACTTCTAGACACACGCAGTTTATACTTTAGACACACATATTTTATACTTCTAGACACAGTTTATACTTCTAGACACAGTAGTTTATACTTCTAGACACAGTAGTTTATACTTCTAGACACAGTAGTTTATACTTCTAGACACATTAGTTTATACTTATAGACACAGTAGTTTATACTTCAAGACACAGTAGTTTATATTTCAAGACAGTAGTTTATACTTTAGACACAGTAGTTTATACTTCAAGACACAGTAGTTTATATTTCAGACAGTAGTTTATACTTCATGACACAGTAGTTTATACTACTAGACACAGTAGTTTATACTTTTAGACAGTCGTTTATACTTCAGACACAGTAGCTTATACTCTAGACACAGTAGTATTTACTTCTAGACACACAAAGTTTATACTTTAGACACACATATTTTATACTTCTAGACACAGTTTATACTTCTAGACACAGTAGTTTATACTTTAGACACATATTTTATACTTCTAGACACAGTAGTTTATACTACTAGACACAGTAGTTTATACTTCTAGACACAGTAGTTTATACTTATAGACACAGTAGTTTATACTTCTAGACACAGTAGTTTATACTTATAGACACAGTAGTTTATACTTCTAGACACAGTAGTTTATACTTCTAGACACAGTAGTTTATACTTCTAGACACAGTAGTTTATACTTCTAGACACATTAGTTTATACTTATAGACACAGTAGTTTATATTTCAAGACAGTAGTTTATACTTTAGACACAGTAGTTTATACTTCAAGACACAGTAGTTTATATTTCAGACAGTAGTTTATACTTCATGACACAGTAGTTTATACTACTAGACACAGTAGTTTATAATCCTAGACAGAGTAGTTTATACTTTTAGACACAGTAGTTTATAATCCTAGACATAGTAGTTTATACTTCTAGACAGTCGTTTATACTTCAGACACAGTAGCTTATACTCTAGACACAGTAGTATTTACTTCTAGACACACACAGTTTATACTTTAGACACACATATTTTATACTTCTAGACACAGTTTATACTTCTAGACACAGTAGTTTATACTTCTAGACACAGTAGTTTATACTTTAGACACAGTAGTTTATACTTCTAGACACAGTTTAGACACAGTAGTTTATACTTATAGACACAGTAGTTTATACTTCTAGACACAGTAGTTTATACTTCTAGACACATTAGTTTATACTTCTAGACACAGTAGTTTATACTTCTAGACACAGTAGTTTATACTTCTAGACACAGTAGTTTATACTTCTAGACACATTAGTTTATACTTATAGACACAGTAGTTATACTTAAGACACAGTAGTTTATATTTCAAGACAGTAGTTTATACTTTAGACACAGTAGTTTATACTTAAGACACAGTAGTTTATATTTCAGACAGTAGTTTATACTTCATGACACAGTAGTTTATACTACTAGACACAGTAGTTTATAATCCTAGACAGAGAGTAGTTTATACTTTTAGACACAGTAGTTTATAATCCTAGACATAGTAGTTTATACTTCTAGACAGTCGTTTATACTTCAGACACAGTAGCTTATACTCTAGACACAGTAGTATTTACTTCTAGACACACACAGTTTATACTTTAGACACACATATTTTATACTTCTAGACACAGTTTATACTTCTAGACACAGTAGTTTATACTTCTAGACACAGTAGTTTATGCTTCTAGACACAGTAGTTTATACTTCTAGACACAGTAGTTTATACTTATAGACACAGTAGTTTATACTTCTAGACACAGTAGTTTATACTTCTAGACACAGTAGTTTATACTTCTAGACACAGTAGTTTATGCTTCTAGACACATTAGTTTATACTTATAGACACAGTAGTTTATACTTCTAGACACAGTAGTTTATACTTCAAGACACAGTAGTTTATATTTCAAGACAGTAGTTTATACTTTAGACACAGTAGTTTATACTTCAAGACACAGTAGTTTATATTTCAAGACAGTAGTTTATACTTTAGACACAGTAGTTTATACTTCAAGACACAGTAGTTTATACTTCAAGACACAGTAGTTTATACTTCAAGACACAGTAGTTTATACTTCAAGACAGTAGTTTATACTTTAGACACAGTAGTTTATACTTATAGACACAGTAGTTTATTCTTCTAGACACATTAGTTTATATTTCTAGAAAAAGTACTTCATACATTTAGACACAGTGGTTTGTACTTATAGACAGTAGTTTATACTACTAGACACAGTAGTTTATACTTCTAGACACAGTAGTTTATACTTCTAGACACAGTAGTTTATACTTTTAGACAGAGTAGGGTATACTTTAGACAGTGTAGTTTTTACTTTTAGACACTGTAGTTTATACTTGTGGACGCAGTAGTTTATACTTGTGGACGCAGTAGTTTATACTTGTAGACACAGTATTTTATTCTTCTAGACACAGTTTATATTTCTAGAAAAGTACTTCATACATTTAGACACAGTGGTTTATACTTATAGAAACAGTAGTTTATACTTCTAGACAGAGTAGTTCATACTTATAGACACAGTGTTTATACTTTAGACACAGTGTTTATACTTCTAGACACAGTAGTTTATACTTCTAGACACAGTAGTTTATACTTCTAGACACAGTAGTTCATACTTATAGACACAGTGGTTTATACTTCTAGACACAGTAGTTTATACTTCTAGACACAGTAGTTAATACTTATAGACACAGTAGTTTATACTAGACACAGTAGTTTATACTAGACACAGTAGTTTATACTTATAGACACAGTAGTTTATACTTATAGACACAGTAGTTTATACTACTAGACACAGTAGTTCATACTTATAGACACAGTAGTTTATACTTCTAGACACAGTAGTTTATACTTCTAGACACAGTAGTTTATACTTCTAGACACAGTAGTTTATACTTATATACACAGTAGTTTATACTACTAGACACAGTAGTTTATAACACAGTAGTTTATAACACAGTAGTTTATACTTCTAGACACAGTAGTTTATACTTCTAGACACAGTAGTTCATACTTATAGACACAGTGGTTTATACTTCTAGACACAGTAGTTTATACTTCTAGACACAGTAGTTTATACTTATAGACACAGTAGTTTATACTTATAGACACAGTAGTTTATACTTATAGACACAGTAGTTTATACTTATAGACACAGTAGTTTATACTTATAGACACAGTAGTTTATACTACTAGACACAGTAGTTCATACTTATAGACACAGTAGTTTATACTTCTAGACACAGTAGTTTATACTTCTAGACACAGTAGTTTATACTTCTAGACACAGTAGTTTATACTTATATACACAGTAGTTTATACTACTAGACACAGTAGTTCATACTTCTAGACACAGTAGTTTATACTTATAGACACAGTAGTTTATAATCCTAGACAGAGTAGTTTATACTTCTAGACACATATTTAGACACAGTAGTTTATACTACTATACACAGTAGTTCATACTTATAGACACAGTAGTTTATACTTCTAGAAACAGTAGTTTATACTTTAGACACAGTAGTTTATACTTATAGACACAGTAGTTTATACTTCAAGACACAGTAGTTTATGCTTCAAGACACAGTAGTTTATACTTTAGACACAGTAGTTTATTCTTCTTGACACATTAGTTTATATTTCTAGAAAAAAGTACTTATACATTTAGACACAGTGGTTTATGCTTATAGACACAGTAGTTTTATACTACTAGACACAGTAGTTTATTCTTCTTGACACATTAGTTTATACTTAGACACAGTAGTTCATACTCTAGACATGTGCAGTGCTCTATACTCTTAGACACAGATGGTTTATAACTTATAGACACAGTAGTTTATACTACTAGACACAGTAGTTTATACTTCTATGACACAGTAGTTTATAATCTTTATAAGACACAGTAGTTTATACTTTCTAGACACAGTAGTTTATAACTTCTAGATACAGTAGTTTATACTTCTAAAGACACAGTCAAGCTTATACTCAGACACAGTAGTTTATACTCTAGACACAGTAGTATTTATGCTTTCTAGACACAGTAGTTTATAATAGACAGTAGTTTTGCTACGATCGTTTATGCTTAGGACACAGTAGCTTTATACTTTAGGGACACAGTAGTTTTACTTCCTAGACACAGTAGTTTATACTTTAGACACAGTAGTTTATACTTCTAGACACAGTAGTTTTAGTACTTTATAGACACAGTAGTTTATACATCTAGACACAGTAGTTTATACTTTAGACACAGTAGTTTATAATTACTTATAGACACAGTAGTTTATACTTTCAAGACACAGTAGTTTATACTTCAAGACAGTAGTTTATACTTTAGACACAGTAGTTTGGGCAGTGGTTTATAGACACAGTAGTTTATTGCTTTCTTGACATGACATTAGTTTATATTTCTAGGAAAAGTAGTTTATACATTTAGACACAGTGGCTTTATACTTATAGACACAGTAGTTTATACTTTAGACACAGTAGTTTATACTTATCAGACACAGTAGTTTATACTTATAGACACAGTAGTTCATACTTCTAGACACAGTAGTTTATACTTCTAGACACAGTAGTTTATAATTCTAGACACAGTAGTTTATACTTTAGACACAGTAGTTTATACTTAAATGACACAGTAGTTTATAATCCTAGACAGAGTAGTTTATACTTTTAGACAGTAGTTTTATACTGCATAGACACAGTAGTTTATACTTTTATCCTTAAGACACAAGTCACTTATACTTCAGACACAGTAGCTTATACTCTAGACACAGTAGTATTTACTTCTAGACACAGTAGTTTATACATTAGACACAGTAGTTTATACTATATAGGACACAGTAGTTTATACTACTAGGACACAGTAGTTTAAATAACTTTAGACACAGAAGTTTATACTTATAGACACAGTAGTTTATACTTCTAGACACAGTAGTTTATACTTCTAGACACAGTAGTTTATGCTTCCTAGACACAGTGGTTTATGCTTATACTCTAGACACAGTAGTTTATACTTTCACTTATAGACACACACAGTAGTTTATAGACACAGTAGTTTGTCACTTCTAGACACAGTAGTTTATATCCTAGACAGAGTGAAGTTTATACTACTACTAGTTTTATAACTAGACACAGTAGTTTATGCTTTACAGACCTGATAAGTAGCATCAGTAGTTTATGCCTAGTAGTACTTCTAGACACATTAGTTTATGCTCTAGCCACAGTAGTTTATGCTACTAAGACACAGTGGTTATACTTACAGACACAGTAGTTTATGCTTCTAGACACAATTGGTTTATACTATATAGACAGAGGTAGTTTATGCTTCAGGACACAGTAGTTTATATTAGACACAGTAGTTTCTACTACACAGTAGTTTATACTTATAGACACAGTAGTTTATAGCATTAGAAACAGTAGTTTATAATTTAGACACTATACTAGACACAGTAGTTTATACTTGGGAACACATGTGGTTTATACTTATAGACAGTGGTTATACTTTCATACACCTTCACATTGCAGTTTATATTTCTAGTAGACACAGTACAACAGTAGTTTTTAGACACACAGTAGACACAGTTATTTATGCTACTAGACACAGTAGTTTATTCAGACACTAGTGGTTATTCTAGACACAGTAGTTTATACTACTAGACACAGTAGTTCATACTTCTAGACACAGTAGTTTATACTTATAGACACAGTAGTTTATAATCCTAGACAGAGTAGTTTATACTTCTAGACACATATTTAGACACAGTAGTTTATACTACTATACACAGTAGTTCATACTTATAGACACAGTAGTTTATACTTCTAGAAACAGTAGTTTATACTTTAGACACAGTAGTTTATACTTATAGACACAGTAGTTTATACTTCAAGACACAGTAGTTTATACTTCAAGACAGTAGTTTATACTTTAGACACAGTAGTTTATTCTTCTTGACACATTAGTTTATATTTCTAGAAAAAGTACTTCATACATTTAGACACAGTGGTTTATACTTATAGACACAGTAGTTTATACTACTAGACACAGTAGTTTATTCTTCTTGACACATTAGTTTATATTTCTAGAAAAAGTACTTCATATATTTAGACACAGTGGTTTATACTTATAGACACAGTAGTTTATACTACTAGACACAGTAGTTTATACTTCTAGACACAGTAGTTTATACTTCTAGACACAGTAGTTTATACTTCTAGACACAGTAGTTTATAATTCTAGACACAGTAGTTTATACTTTAGACACAGTAGTTTATACTTCATGACACAGTAGTTTATAATCCTAGACAGAGTAGTTTATACTTTTAGACAGTAGTTTATAATCCTAGGCATAGTAGTTTATACTTCTAGACAGTCGTTTATACTTCAGACACAGTAGCTTATACTCTAGACACAGTAGTATTTACTTCTAGACACAGTAGTTTATACATTAGACACAGTAGTTTATACTTCTAGACACAGTAGTTTATACTTCTAGACACAGTAGTTCATACTTCTAGACACAGTAGTTTATACTTCTAGACACAGTAGTTTATAATTCTAGACACAGTAGTTTATACTTTAGACACAGTAGTTTATACTTCATGACACAGTAGTTTATAATCCTAGACAGAGTAGTTTATACTTTTAGACAGTAGTTTATAATCCTAGGCATAGTAGTTTATACTTCTAGACAGTCGTTTATACTTCAGACACAGTAGTTTATACATTAGACACAGTAGTTTATACATTAGACACAGTAGTTTATACTTTAGGCACAGTAGTTTATACTTTAGACACAGTAGTTTATACTTTCAGACAGTAGTTTATACTTCTAGACACAGTACTTTATACTTTCAGACACAGTAGTTTATACTTCTAGACACAGTAGTTTATACTTCTAGACACATTAGTTTATACTTCTAGACACAGTAGTTTATACTTCTAGACACAGTAGTTTATACTTCTAGACACAGTAGTTTATACTTCTAGACACATTAGTTTATACTTATAGACACAGTAGTTTATACTTCAAGACACAGTAGTTTATATTTCAAGACAGTAGTTTATACTTTACACACAGTAGTTTATACTTCAAGACACAGTAGTTTATATTTCAGACAGTAGTTTATACTTCATGACACAGTAGTTTATACTACTAGACACAGTAGTTTATAATCGTAGACAGAGTAGTTTATACTTTTAGACACAGTAGTTTATAATCCTAGACATAGTAGTTTATACTTCTAGACAGTCGTTTATACTTCAGACACAGTAGCTTATACTCTAGACACAGTAGTATTTACTTCTAGACACACACAGTTTATACTTTAGACACACATATTTTATACTTCTAGACACAGTTTATACTTCTAGACACAGTAGTTTATACTTTAGACACATATTTTATACTTCTAGACACAGTTTATACTTCTAGACACAGTAGTTTATACTTATAGACACAGTAGTTTATACTTCTAGACACAGTAGTTTATACTTCTAGACACATTAGTTTATACTTCTAGACACAGTAGTTTATACTTCTAGACACAGTAGTTTATACTTCTAGACACAGTAGTTTATACTTCTAGACACATTAGTTTATACTTATAGACACAGTAGTTTATACTTCAAGACACAGTAGTTTATATTTCCAGACAGTAGTTTATACTTTAGACACAGTAGTTTATACTTCAAGACACAGTAGTTTATATTTCAGACAGTAGTTTATACTTCATGACACAGTAGTTTATACTACTAGACACAGTAGTTTATAATCCTAGACAGAGTAGTTTATACTTTTAGACACAGTAGTTTATAATCCTAGACATAGTAGTTTATACTTCTAGACAGTCGTTTATACTTCAGACACAGTAGCTTATACTCTAGACACAGTAGTATTTACTTCTAGACACACACAGTTTATACTTTAGACACACATATTTTATACTTCTAGACACAGTTTATGCTTCTAGACACAGTAGTTTATACTTTAGACACATATTATATACTTCTAGACACAGTTTATGCTTCTAGACACAGTAGTTTATACTTCTAGACACAGTAGTTTATGCTTCTAGACACAGTAGTTTATACTTCTAGACACAGTAGTTTATACTTATAGACACAGTAGTTTATACTTCTAGACACAGTAGTTTATACTTCTAGACACAGTAGTTTATACTTCTAGACACAGTAGTTTATACTTCTAGACACATTAGTTTATACTTATAGACACAGTAGTTTATACTTCTAGACACAGTAGTTTATACTTCAAGACACAGTAGTTTATATTTCAAGACAGTAGTTTATACTTTAGACACAGTAGTTTATACTTCAAGACACAGTAGTTTATATTTCAAGACAGTAGTTTATACTTTAGACACAGTAGTTTATACTTCAAGACACAGTAGTTTATACTTCAAGACACAGTAGTTTATACTTCAAGACACAGTAGTTTATACTTCAAGACAGTAGTTTATACTTTAGACACAGTAGTTTATACTTATAGACACAGTAGTTTATTCTTCTAGACACATTAGTTTATATTTCTAGAAAAAGTACTTCATTCATTTAGACACAGTGGTTTGTACTTATAGACAGTAGTTTATACTACTAGACACAGTAGTTTATACTTCTAGACACAGTAGTTTATACTTCTAGACACAGTAGTTTATACTTTTAGACAGAGTAGGGTATACTTTAGACAGTGTAGTTTTTACTTTTAGACACTGTAGTTTATACTTGTGGACGCAGTAGTTTATACTTGTGGACGCAGTAGTTTATACTTCTAGACACAGTATTTTATTCTTCTAGACACAGTTTATATTTCTAGAAAAAGTACTTCATACATTTAGACACAGTGGTTTATACTTATAGAAACAGTAGTTTATACTTCTAGACAGAGTAGTTCATACTTATAGACACAGTGTTTATACTTTAGACACAGTGTTTATACTTCTAGACACAGTAGTTTATACTTCTAGACACAGTAGTTTATACTTCTAGACACAGTAGTTCATACTTATAGACACAGTGGTTTATACTTCTAGACACAGTAGTTTATACTTCTAGACACAGTAGTTAATACTTATAGACACAGTAGTTTATACTAGACACAGTAGTTTATACTAGACACAGTAGTTTATACTTCTAGACACATTAGTTTATACTTATAGACACAGTAGTTTATACTTCAAGACACAGTAGTTTATATTTCAAGACAGTAGTTTATACTTTAGACACAGTAGTTTATACTTCAAGACACAGTAGTTTATATTTCAGACAGTAGTTTATACTTCATGACACAGTAGTTTATACTACTAGACACAGTAGTTTATAATCCTAGACAGAGTAGTTTATACTTTTAGACACAGTAGTTTATAATCCTAGACATAGTAGTTTATACTTCTAGACAGTCGTTTATACTTCAGACACAGTAGCTTATACTCTAGACACAGTAGTATTTACTTCTAGACACACACAGTTTATACTTTAGACACACATATTTTATACTTCTAGACACAGTTTATACTTCTAGACACAGTAGTTTATACTTTAGACACATATTATATACTTCTAGACACAGTTTATACTTCTAGACACAGTAGTTTATACTTCTAGACACAGTAGTTTATGCTTCTAGACACAGTAGTTTATACTTCTAGACACAGTAGTTTATACTTATAGACACAGTAGTTTATACTTCTAGACACAGTAGTTTATACTTCTAGACACAGTAGTTTATACTTCTAGACACAGTAGTTTATACTTCTAGACACATTAGTTTATACTTATAGACACAGTAGTTTATACTTCTAGACACAGTAGTTTATACTTCAAGACACAGTAGTTTATATTTCAAGACAGTAGTTTATATTTTAGACACAGTAGTTTATACTTCAAGACACAGTAGTTTATATTTCAAGACAGTAGTTTATACTTTAGACACAGTAGTTTATACTTCAAGACACAGTAGTTTATACTTCAAGACACAGTAGTTTATACTTCAAGACACAGTAGTTTATACTTCAAGACAGTAGTTTATACTTTAGACACAGTAGTTTATACTTATAGACACAGTAGTTTATTCTTCTAGACACATTAGTTTATATTTCTAGAAAAGGACTTCATACATTTAGACACAGTGGTTTGTACTTATAGACAGTAGTTTATACTACTAGACACAGTAGTTTATACTTCTAGACACAGTAGTTTATACTTCTAGACACAGTAGTTTATACTTTTAGACAGAGTAGGGTATACTTTAGACAGTGTAGTTTTACTTTTAGACACTGTAGTTTATACTTGTGGATCTGATTAGTTTATACTTGTGGGACTAGTAGTTTATACTTCTAGACACAGTATTTTATTCTTCTAGACACAGTTTATATTTCTAGAAAAAGTACTTCATACATTTAGACACAGTGGTTTATACTTATAGAAACAGTAGTTTATACTTCTAGACAGAGTAGTTCATACTTATAGACACAGTGTTTATACTTCTAGACACAGTGTTTATACTTCTAGACACAGTAGTTTATACTTCTAGACACAGTAGTTTATACTTCTAGACACAGTAGTTCATACTTATAGACACAGTGGTTTATACTTCTAGACACAGTAGTTTATACTTCTAGACACAGTAGTTAATACTTATAGACACAGTAGTTTATACTAGACACAGTAGTTTATACTAGACACAGTAGTTTATACTTATAGACACAGTAGTTTATACTTATAGACACAGTAGTTTATACTACTAGACACAGTAGTTCATACTTATAGACACAGTAGTTTATACTTCTAGACACAGTAGTTTATACTTCTAGACACAGTAGTTTATACTTCTAGACACAGTAGTTTATACTTATATACACAGTAGTTTATACTACTAGACACAGTAGTTTATAACACAGTAGTTTATAACACAGTAGTTTATACTTCTAGACACAGTAGTTTATACTTCTAGACACAGTAGTTCATACTTATAGACACAGTGGTTTATACTTCTAGACACAGTAGTTTATACTTCTAGACACAGTAGTTTATACTTATAGACACAGTAGTTTATACTAGACACAGTAGTTTATACTAGACACAGTAGTTTATACTTATAGATACAGTAGTTTATACTTATAGACACAGTAGTTTATACTACTAGACACAGTAGTTCATACTTATAGACACAGTAGTTTATACTTCTAGACACAGTAGTTTATACTTCTAGACACAGTAGTTTATACTTCTAGACACAGTAGTTTATACTTATATACACAGTAGTTTATACTACTAGACACAGTAGTTCATACTTCTAGACACAGTAGTTTATACTTATAGACACAGTAGTTTATAATCCTAGACAGAGTAGTTTATACTTCTAGACACATATTTAGACACAGTAGTTTACACTACTATACACAGTAGTTCATACTTATAGACACAGTAGTTTATACTTCTAGAAACAGTAGTTTATACTTTAGACACAGTAGTTTATACTTATAGACACAGTAGTTTATACTTCAAGACACAGTAGTTTATACTTCAAGACAGTAGTTTATACTTTAGACACAGTAGTTTATTCTTCTTGACACATTAGTTTATATTTCTAGAAAAGTACTTCATACATTTAGACACAGTGGTTTATACTTATAGACACAGTAGTTTATACTACTAGACACAGTAGTTTATTCTTCTTGACACATTAGTTTATATTTCTAGAAAAAGTACTTCATACATTTAGACACAGTGGTTTATACTTATTGACACAGTAGTTTATACTACTAGACACAGTAGTTTATACTTCTAGACACAGTAGTTTATACTTCTAGACACAGTAGTTCATACTTCTAGACACAGTAGTTTATACTTCTAGACACAGTAGTTTATAATTCTAGACACAGTAGTTTATACTTTAGACACAGTAGTTTATACTTCATGACACAGTAGTTTATAATCCTAGACAGAGTAGTTTATACTTTTAGACAGTAGTTTATAATCCTAGGCATAGTAGTTTATACTTCTAGACAGTCGTTTATACTTCAGACACAGTAGCTTATACTCTAGACACAGTAGTATTTACTTCTAGACACAGTAGTTTTGACATTAGACACAGTAGTTTATACATTAGACACAGTAGTTTATACTTTAGGCACAGTAGTTTATACTTTAGACACAGTAGTTTATACTTTCAGACAGTAGTTTATACTTCTAGACACAGTACTTTATACTTTCAGACACAGTAGTTTATAATCCTAGACAGAGTAGTTTATACTTTCAGACACAGTAGTTTATACTACTAGACACAGTAGTTTATAATCCTAGACAGAGTAGTTTATACTTTTAGACACAGTAGTTTATACTCCTAGACATAGTAGTTTATACTTCTAGACAGTCGTTTATACTTCAGACACAGTAGCTTATACTCTAGACACAGTAGTATTTACTTCTAGACACAGTAGGTTATTCATTAGAAACAGTAGTTTATACTTCTAGACACACACAGTTTATACTTTAGACACACATATTTTATACTTATAGACACAGTTTATACTTCTAGACACAGTAGTTTATACTTCTATACACAGTAGTTCATACTTTAGGCACAGTAGTTTATACTTTAGACACAGTAGTTTATACTTTCAGACAGTAGTTTATAATTCTAGACACAGTAGTTTATACTTTAGACACAGTAGTTTATACTTCATGACACAGTAGTTTATAATCCTAGACAGAGTAGTTTATACTTTCAGACACAGTAGTTTATACTACTAGACACAGTAGTTTATAATCCTAGACAGAGTAGTTTATACTTCTAGACAGTCGTTTATACTTCAGACACAGTAGCTTATACTCTAGACACAGTAGTATTTACTTCTAGACACAGTAGTTTATTCATTAGAAACAGTAGTTTATACTTCTAGACACACACAGTTTATACTTTAGACACACATATTTTATACTTATAGACACAGTTTATACTTCTAGACACAGTAGTTTATACTTCTATACACAGTAGTTCATACTTATAGACACAGTAGTTCATACTTATAGACACAGTTTATACTTCTAGACACAGTAGTTTATACTTCTATACACAGTAGTTCATACTTATAGACACAGTAGTTCATACTTATAGACACAGTAGTTCATACTTATAGACACAGTGGTTTTTACTTCTAGACACAGTAGGTTATACTTCTAGACACAGTAGTTTATACTTCTAGACACAGTAGTTTATACTTTTAGACACAGTAGTTTATAATCCTAGACATAGTAGTTTATACTTCTAGACAGTCGTTTATACTTCAGACACAGTAGCTTATACTCTAGACACAGTAGTATTTACTTCTAGACACAGTAGTTTATTCATTAGACACAGTAGTTTATACTTCTAGACACACACAGTTTATACTTTAGACACACATATTTTATACTTATAGACACAGTTTATACTTCTAGACACAGTAGTTTATACTTCTATACACAGTAGTTCATACTTATAGACACAGTAGTTCATACTTATAGACACAGTTTATACTTCTAGACACAGTAGTTTATACTTCTATACACAGTAGTTCATACTTATAGACACAGTAGTTCATACTTATAGACACAGTAGTTCATACTTATAGACACAGTGGTTTTTACTTCTAGACACAGTAGTTTATACTTCAATACACAGTAGTTCATACTTTAGGCACAGTAGTTTATACTTTAGACACAGTAGTTTATACTTTCAGACAGTAGTTTATAATTCTAGACACAGTAGTTTATACTTTAGACACAGTAGTTTATACTTCATGACACAGTAGTTTATAATCCTAGACAGAGTAGTTTATACTTTCAGACACAGTAGTTTATACTACTAGACACAGTAGTTTATAATCCTAGACAGAGTAGTTTATACTTCTAGACAGTCGTTTATACTTCAGACACAGTAGCTTATACTCTAGACACAGTAGTATTTACTTCTAGACACAGTAGTTTATTCATTAGACACAGTAGTTTATACTTCTAGACACACACAGTTTATACTTTAGACACACATATTTTATACTTATAGACACAGTTTATACTTCTAGACACAGTAGTTTATACTTCTATACACAGTAGTTCATACTTATAGACACAGTAGTTCATACTTATAGACACAGTTTATACTTCTAGACACAGTAGTTTATACTTCTATACACAGTAGTTCATACTTATAGACACAGTAGTTCATACTTATAGACACAGTAGTTCATACTTATAGACACAGTGGTTTTTACTTCTAGACACAGTAGGTTATACTTCTAGACACAGTAGTTTATACTTCTAGACACAGTAGTTTATACTTTTAGACACAGTAGTTTATAATCCTAGACATAGTAGTTTATACTACTAGACAGTCGTTTATACTTCAGACACAGTAGCTTATACTCTAGACACAGTAGTATTTACTTCTAGACACAGTAGTTTATTCATTAGAAACAGTAGTTTATACTTCTAGACACACACAGTTTATACTTTAGACACACATATTTTATACTTATAGACACAGTTTATACTTCTAGACACAGTAGTTTATACTTCTAGACACAGTAGTTTATACTTTAGACACAGTAGTTTATACTTCATGACACAGTAGTTTATAATCCTAGACAGAGTAGTTTATACTTTTAGACAGTAGTTTATAATCCTAGGCATAGTAGTTTATACTTCTAGACAGTCGTTTATACTTCAGACACAGTAGCTTATACTCTAGACACAGTAGTATTTACTTCTAGACACAGTAGTTTATACATTAGACACAGTAGTTTATACATTAGACACAGTAGTTTATACTTTAGGCACAGTAGTTTATACTTTAGACACAGTAGTTTATACTTTCAGACAGTAGTTTATACTTCTAGACACAGTACTTTATACTTTCAGACACAGTAGTTTATAATCCTAGACAGAGTAGTTTATACTTTCCAGACACAGTAGTTTATACTACTAGACACAGTAGTTTATAATCCTAGACAGAGTAGTTTATACTTTTAGACACAGTAGTTTATACTCCTAGACATAGTAGTTTATACTTCTAGACAGTCGTTTATACTTCAGACACAGTAGCTTATACTCTAGACACAGTAGTATTTACTTCTAGACACAGTAGTTTATTCATTAGAAACAGTAGTTTATACTTCTAGACACACACAGTTTATACTTTAGACACACATATTTTATACTTATAGACACAGTTTATACTTCTAGACACAGTAGTTTATACTTCTATACACAGTAGTTCATACTTATAGACACAGTTTATACTTCTAGACACAGTAGTTTATACTTCTAGACACAGTAGTTTATACTTCTATACACAGTAGTTCATACTTATAGACACAGTAGTTCATACTTATAGACACAGTTTATACTTCTAGACACAGTAGTTTATACTTCTAGACACAGTAGTTTATACTTCTAGACACAGTAGTTTATACTTTAGACACAGTAGTTTATACTTCATGACACAGTAGTTTATAATCCTAGACAGAGTAGTTTATACTTTTAGACAGTAGTTTATAATCCTAGGCATAGTAGTTTATACTTCTAGACAGTCGTTTATACTTCAGACACAGTAGCTTATACTCTAGACACAGTAGTATTTACTTCTAGACACAGTAGTTTATACATTAGACACAGTAGTTTATACATTAGACACAGTAGTTTATACTTTAGGCACAGTAGTTTATACTTTAGACACAGTAGTTTATACTTTCAGACAGTAGTTTATACTTCTAGACACAGTACTTTATACTTTCAGACACAGTAGTTTATAATCCTAGACAGAGTAGTTTATACTTTCAGACACAGTAGTTTATACTACTAGACACAGTAGTTTATAATCCTAGACAGAGTAGTTTATACTTTTAGACACAGTAGTTTATACTCCTAGACATAGTAGTTTATACTTCTAGACAGTCGTTTATACTTCAGACACAGTAGCTTATACTCTAGACACAGTAGTATTTACTTCTAGACACAGTAGTTTATTCATTAGAAACAGTAGTTTATACTTCTAGACACACACAGTTTATACTTTAGACACACATATTTTATACTTATAGACACAGTTTATACTTCTAGACACAGTAGTTTATACTTCTATACACAGTAGTTCATACTTATAGACACAGTTTATACTTCTAGACACAGTAGTTTATACTTCTAGACACAGTAGTTTATACTTCTATACACAGTAGTTCATACTTATAGACACAGTAGTTCATACTTATAGACACAGTTTATACTTCTAGACACAGTAGTTTATACTTCTAGACACAGTAGTTCATACTTCTAGACACAGTAGTTTATACTTCTAGACACAGTAGTTTATAATTCTAGACACAGTAGTTTATACTTTAGACACAGTAGTTTATAATCCTAGACAGAGTAGTTTATACTTTTAGACAGTAGTTTATAATCCTAGGCATAGTAGTTTATACTTCTAGACAGTCGTTTATACTTCAGACACAGTAGCTTATACTCTAGACACAGTAGTATTTACTTCTAGACACAGTAGTTTATACATTAGACACAGTAGTTTATACATTAGACACAGTAGTTTATACTTTAGGCACAGTAGTTTATACTTTAGACACAGTAGTTTATACTTTCAGACAGTAGTTTATACTTCTAGACACAGTACTTTATACTTTCAGACACAGTAGTTTATAATCCTAGACAGAGTAGTTTATACTTTCAGACACAGTAGTTTATACTACTAGACACAGTAGTTTATAATCCTAGACAGAGTAGTTTATACTTTTAGACACAGTAGTTTATACTCCTAGACATAGTAGTTTATACTTCTAGACAGTCGTTTATACTTCAGACACAGTAGCTTATACTCTAGACACAGTAGTATTTACTTCTAGACACAGTAGTTTATTCATTAGAAACAGTAGTTTATACTTCTAGACACACACAGTTTATACTTTAGACACACATATTTTATACTTATAGACACAGTTTATACTTCTAGACACAGTAGTTTATACTTCTATACACAGTAGTTCATACTTTAGGCACAGTAGTTTATACTTTAGACACAGTAGTTTATACTTTCAGACAGTAGTTTATAATTCTAGACACAGTAGTTTATACTTTAGACACAGTAGTTTATACTTCATGACACAGTAGTTTATAATCCTAGACAGAGTAGTTTATACTTTCAGACACAGTAGTTTATACTACTAGACACAGTAGTTTATAATCCTAGACAGAGTAGTTTATACTTCAGACACAGTAGCTTATACTCTAGACACAGTAGTATTTACTTCTAGACACAGTAGTTTATTCATTAGAAACAGTAGTTTATACTTATATACACAGTAGTTTATACTACTAGACACAGTAGTTCATACTTCTAGACACAGTAGTTTATAATCCTAGACAGAGTAGTTTATACTTCTAGACACATATTTAGACACAGTAGTTTATACTACTATACACAGTAGTTCATACTTATAGACACAGTAGTTTATACTTCTAGAAACAGTAGTTTATACTTTAGACACAGTAGTTTATACTTATAGACACAGTAGTTTATACTTCAAGACACAGTAGTTTATACTTCAAGACAGTAGTTTATACTTTAGACACAGTAGTTTATTCTTCTTGACACATTAGTTTATATTTCTAGAAAAAGTACTTCATACATTTAGACACAGTGGTTTATACTTATAGACACAGTAGTTTATACTACTAGACACAGTAGTTTATTCTTCTTGACACATTAGTTTATATTTCTAGAAAAGTACTTCATACATTTAGACACAGTGGTTTATACTTATAGACACAGTAGTTTATACTACTAGACACAGTAGTTTATACTTCTAGACACAGTAGTTTATACTTCTAGACACAGTAGTTCATACTTCTAGACACAGTAGTTTATACTTCTAGACACAGTAGTTTATAATTCTAGACACAGTAGTTTATACTTTAGACACAGTAGTTTATACTTCATGACACAGTAGTTTATAATCCTAGACAGAGTAGTTTATACTTTTAGACAGTAGTTTATAATCCTAGGCATAGTAGTTTATACTTCTAGACAGTCGTTTATACTTCAGACACAGTAGCTTATACTCTAGACACAGTAGTATTTACTTCTAGACACAGTAGTTTATACATTAGACACAGTAGTTTATACATTAGACACAGTAGTTTATACTTTAGGCACAGTAGTTTATACTTTAGACACAGTAGTTTATACTTTCAGACAGTAGCTTATACTCTAGACACAGTAGTATTTACTTCTAGACACAGTAGTTTATTCATTAGAAACAGTAGTTTATACTTCTAGACACACACAGTTTATACTTTAGACACACATATTTTATACTTATAGACACAGTTTATACTTCTAGACACAGTAGTTTATACTTCTATACACAGTAGTTCATACTTTAGGCACAGTAGTTTATACTTTAGACACAGTAGTTTATACTTTCAGACAGTAGTTTATAATTCTAGACACAGTAGTTTATACTTTAGACACAGTAGTTTATACTTCATGACACAGTAGTTTATAATCCTAGACAGAGTAGTTTATACTTTCAGACACAGTAGTTTATACTACTAGACACAGTAGTTTATAATCCTAGACAGAGTAGTTTATACTTCAGACACAGTAGCTTATACTCTAGACACAGTAGTATTTACTTCTAGACACAGTAGTTTATTCATTAGAAACAGTAGTTTATACTTATATACACAGTAGTTTATACTACTAGACACAGTAGTTTATAACACAGTAGTTTATAACACAGTAGTTTATACTTCTAGACACAGTAGTTTATACTTCTAGACACAGTAGTTCATACTTATAGACACAGTGGTTTATACTTCTAGACACAGTAGTTTATACTTATAGACACAGTAGTTTATACTAGACACAGTAGTTTATACTAGACACAGTAGTTTATACTTATAGACACAGTAGTTTATACTACTAGACACAGTAGTTCATACTTATAGACACAGTAGTTTATACTTCTAGACACAGTAGTTCATACTTCTAGACACAGTAGTTTATACTTCTAGACACAGTAGTTTATACTTATATACACAGTAGTTTATACTACTAGACACAGTAGTTCATACTTCTAGACACAGTAGTTTATACTTATAGACACAGTAGTTTATAATCCTAGACAGAGTAGTTTATACTTCTAGACACATATTTAGACACAGTAGTTTATACTACTATACACAGTAGTTCATACTTATAGACACAGTAGTTTATACTTTAGACACAGTAGTTTATACTTATAGACACAGTAGTTTATACTTCAAGACACAGTAGTTTATACTTCAAGACAGTAGTTTATACTTTAGACACAGTAGTTTATTCTTCTTGACACATTAGTTTATATTTCTAGAAAAAGTACTTCATACATTTAGACACAGTGGTTTATACTTATAGACACAGTAGTTTATACTACTAGACACAGTAGTTTATTCTTCTTGACACATTAGTTTATATTTCTAGAAAAAGTACTTCATACATTTAGACACAGTGGTTTATACTTATAGACACAGTAGTTTATACTACTAGACACAGTAGTTTATACTTCTAGACACAGTAGTTTATACTTCTAGACACAGTAGTTCATACTTCTAGACACAGTAGTTTATACTTCTAGACACAGTAGTTTATAATTCTAGACACAGTAGTTTATACTTTAGACACAGTAGTTTATACTTCATGACACAGTAGTTTATAATCCTAGACAGAGTAGTTTATACTTTTAGACAGTAGTTTATAATCCTAGGCATAGTAGTTTATACTTCTAGACAGTCGTTTATACTTCCAGACACAGTAGCTTATACTCTAGACACAGTAGTATTTACTTCTAGACACAGTAGTTTATACATTAGACACAGTAGTTTATACATTAGACACAGTAGTTTATACTTTAGGCACAGTAGTTTATACTTTAGACACAGTAGTTTATACTTTCAGACAGTAGTTTATACTTCTAGACACAGTACTTTATACTTTCAGACACAGTAGTTTATAATCCTAGACAGAGTAGTTTATACTTTCAGACACAGTAGTTTATACTACTAGACACAGTAGTTTATAATCCTAGACAGAGTAGTTTATACTTTTAGACACAGTAGTTTATACTCCTAGACATAGTAGTTTATACTTCTAGACAGTCGTTTATACTTCAGACACAGTAGCTTATACTCTAGACACAGTAGTATTTACTTCTAGACACAGTAGTTTATTCATTAGAAACAGTAGTTTATACTTCTAGACACACACAGTTTATACTTTAGACACACATATTTTATACTTATAGACACAGTTTATACTTATAGACATAGTAGTTTATACTTCTATACACAGTAGTTCATACTTTAGGCACAGTAGTTTATACTTTAGACACAGTAGTTTATACTTTCAGACAGTAGTTTATAATTCTAGACACAGTAGTTTATACTTTAGACACAGTAGTTTATACTTCATGACACAGTAGTTTATAATCCTAGACAGAGTAGTTTATACTTTCAGACACAGTAGTTTATACTACTAGACACAGTAGTTTATAATCCTAGACAGAGTAGTTTATACTTCAGACACAGTAGCTTATACTCTAGACACAGTAGTATTTACTTCTAGACACAGTAGTTTATTCATTAGAAACAGTAGTTTATACTTCTAGACACACACAGTTTATACTTTAGACACACATATTTTATACTTATAGACACAGTTTATACTTCTAGACACAGTAGTTTATACTTCTATACACAGTAGTTCATACTTATAGACACAGTAGTTCATACTTATAGACACAGTAGTTCATACTTATAGACACAGTGGTTTTTACTTCTAGACACAGTAGGTTATACTTCTAGACACAGTAGTTTATACTTCTAGACACAGTAGTTTATACTTTTAGACACAGTAGTTTATAATCCTAGACATAGTAGTTTATACTTCTAGACAGTCGTTTATACTTCAGACACAGTAGCTTATACTCTAGACACAGTAGTATTTACTTCTAGACACAGTAGTTTATAATTCTAGACACAGTAGTTTATACTTTAGACACAGTAGTTTATACTTCATGACACAGTAGTTTATAATCCTAGACAGAGTAGTTTATACTTTTAGACAGTAGTTTATAATCCTAGGCATAGTAGTTTATACTTCTAGACAGTCGTTTATACTTCAGACAGTAGCTTATACTCTAGACACAGTAGTATTTACTTCTAGACACAGTAGTTTATACATTAGACACAGTAGTTTATACATTAGACACAGTAGTTTATACTTTAGGCACAGTAGTTTATACTTTAGACACAGTAGTTTATACTTTCAGACAGTAGTTTATACTTCTAGACACAGTACTTTATACTTTCAGACACAGTAGTTTATAATCCTAGACAGAGTAGTTTATACTTTCAGACACAGTAGTTTATACTACTAGACACAGTAGTTTATAATCCTAGACAGAGTAGTTTATACTTTTAGACACAGTAGTTTATACTCCTAGACATAGTAGTTTATACTTCTAGACAGTCGTTTATACTTCAGACACAGTAGCTTATACTCTAGACACAGTAGTATTTACTTCTAGACACAGTAGTTTATTCATTAGAAACAGTAGTTTATACTTCTAGACACACACAGTTTATACTTTAGACACACATATTTTATACTTATAGACACAGTTTATACTTCTAGACACAGTAGTTTATACTTCTATACACAGTAGTTCATACTTTAGGCACAGTAGTTTATACTTTAGACACAGTAGTTTATAATCCTAGACAGAGTAGTTTATACTTTCAGACACAGTAGTTTATACTACTAGACACAGTAGTTTATAATCCTAGACAGAGTAGTTTATACTTCAGACACAGTAGCTTATACTCTAGACACAGTAGTATTTACTTCTAGACACAGTAGTTTATTCATTAGAAACAGTAGTTTATACTTATATACACAGTAGTTTATACTACTAGACACAGTAGTTTATAACACAGTAGTTTATAACACAGTAGTTTATACTTCTAGACACAGTAGTTTATACTTCTAGACACAGTAGTTCATACTTATAGACACAGTGGTTTATACTTCTAGACACAGTAGTTTATACTTCTAGACACAGTAGTTTATACTTATAGACACAGTAGTTTATACTAGACACAGTAGTTTATACTAGACACAGTAGTTTATACTTATAGACACAGTAGTTTATACTGATAGACACAGTAGTTTATACTACTAGACACAGTAGTTCATACTTATAGACACAGTAGTTTATACTTCTAGACACAGTAGTTTATACTTCTAGACACAGTAGTTTTATACTTCTAGACACAGTAGTTTATACTTATATACACAGTAGTTTATACTACTAGACACAGTAGTTCATACTTCTAGACACAGTAGTTTATACTTATAGACACAGTAGTTTATAATCCTAGACAGAGTAGTTTATACTTCTAGACACATATTTAGACACAGTAGTTTATATGCTACTATACACAGTAGTTCATACTTATAGACACAGTAGTTTATACTTCTAGACACAGTAGTTTATACTTTAGACACAGTAGTTTATACTTATAGACACAGTAGTTTATACTTCAAGACACAGTAGTTTATACTTCAAGACAGTAGTTTATACTTTAGACACAGTAGTTTATTCTTCTTGACACATTAGTTTATATTTCTAGAAAAAGTACTTCATACATTTAGACACAGTGGTTTATACTTATAGACACAGTAGTTTATACTACTAGACACAGTAGTTTATTCTTCTTGACACATTAGTTTATATTTCTAGAAAAGTACTTCATACATTTAGACACAGTGGTTTATACTTATAGACACAGTAGTTTATACTACTAGACACAGTAGTTTATACTTCTAGACACAGTAGTTTATACTTCTAGACACAGTAGTTTCATACTTCTAGACACAGTAGTTTATACTTCTAGACACAGTAGTTTATACTTCTAGACACATATTTAGACACAGTAGTTTATACTACTATACACAGTAGTTCATACTTATAGACACAGTAGTTTATACTTCTAGACACAGTAGTTTATACTTATAGACACAGTAGTTTATACTTATAGACACAGTAGTTTATACTTCAAGACACAGTAGTTTATACTTCAAGACACAGTAGTTTATACTTTAGACACAGTAGTTTATTCTTCTTGACACATTAGTTTATATTTCTAGAAAAGTACTTCATACATTTAGACACAGTGGTTTATACTTATAGACACAGTAGTTTATACTACTAGACACAGTAGTTTATTCTTCTTGACACATTAGTTTATATTTCTAGAAAAAGTACTTCATACATTTAGACACAGTGGTTTATACTTATAGACACAGTAGTTTATACTACTAGACACAGTAGTTTATACTTCTAGACACAGTAGTTTATACTTCTAGACACAGTAGTTCATACTTTAGACACAGTAGTTTATACTTCATGACACAGTAGTTTATAATCCTAGACACAGTGTAGTTTATACTTTTAGACAGTAGTTTATAATCCTAGGCATAGTAGTTTATACTTCTAGACAGTCGTTTATACTTCAGACACAGTAGCTTATACTCTAGACACAGTAGTATTTACTTCTAGACACAGTAGTTTATACATTAGACACAGTAGTTTATACATTAGACACAGTAGTTTATACTTTAGGCACAGTAGTTTATACTTCTAGACACAGTAGTTTATACTTCTAGACACAGTAGTTTATACTTCTAGACACAGTAGTTTATACTTATATACACAGTAGTTTATACTACTAGACACAGTAGTTCATACTTCTAGACACAGTAGTTTATACTTATAGACACAGTAGTTTATAATCCTAGACAGAGTAGTTTATACTTCTAGACACATATTTAGACACAGTAGTTTATACTACTATACACAGTAGTTCATACTTATAGACACAGTAGTTTATACTTCTAGAAACAGTAGTTTATACTTTAGACACAGTAGTTTATACTTATAGACACAGTAGTTTATGCTTCAAGACACAGTAGTTTATACTTCATGACAGTAGTTTATACTTTAGACACAGTAGTTTATTCTTCTTGACACATTAGTTTATATTTCTAGAAAAAGTACTTCATACATTTAGACACAGTGGTTTATACTTATAGACACAGTAGTTTATACTACTAGACACAGTAGTTTATTCTTCTTGACACATTAGTTTATATTTCTAGAAAAAGTACTTCATACATTTAGACACAGTGGTTTATACTTATAGACACAGTAGTTTATACTACTAGACACAGTAGTTTATACTTCTAGACACAGTAGTTTTATACTTCTAGACACAGTAGTTTCATACTTCTAGACACAGTAGTTTATACTTCATGACACAGTAGTTTATAATCCTAGACAGAGTAGTTTATACTTTTAGACAGTAGTTTATAATCCTAGGCATAGTAGTTTATACTTCTAGACAGTCGTTTATACTTCAGACACAGTAGCTTATACTCTAGACACAGTAGTATTTACTTCTAGACACAGTAGTTTATACATTAGACACAGTAGTTTATACATTAGACACAGTAGTTTATACTTTAGGCACAGTAGTTTATACTTTAGACACAGTAGTTTATACTTTCAGACAGTAGTTTATACTTCTAGACACAGTACTTTATACTTTCAGACACAGTAGTTTATAATCCTAGACAGAGTAGTTTATACTTTCAGACACAGTAGTTTATACTACTAGACACAGTAGTTTATAATCCTAGACAGAGTAGTTTATACTTTTAGACACAGTAGTTTATACTCCTAGACATAGTAGTTTATACTTCTAGACAGTCGTTTATACTTCAGACACAGTAGCTTATACTCTAGACACAGTAGTATTTACTTCTAGACACAGTAGTTTATTCATTAGAAACAGTAGTTTATACTTCTAGACACACACAGTTTATACTTTAGACACACATATTTTATACTTATAGACACAGTTTATACTTCTAGACACAGTAGTTTATACTTCTATACACAGTAGTTCATACTTTAGGCACAGTAGTTTATACTTTAGACACAGTAGTTTATACTTTCAGACAGTAGTTTATAATTCTAGACACAGTAGTTTATACTTTAGACACAGTAGTTTATACTTCATGACACAGTAGTTTATAATCCTAGACAGAGTAGTTTATACTTTCAGACACAGTAGTTTATACTACTAGACACAGTAGTTTATAATCCTAGACAGAGTAGTTTATACTTCTAGACACAGTAGTTTATACTTCTAGACACAGTAGTTCATACTTATAGACACAGTGGTTTATGCTTCTAGACACAGTAGTTTATGCTTCTAGACACAGTAGTTTATACTTATAGACACAGTAGTTTATACTAGACACAGTAGTTTATACTTCTAGACACAGTAGTTTATACTTATAGACACAGTAGTTTATACTTATAGACACAGTAGTTTATACTACTAGACACAGTAGTTCATACTTATAGACACAGTAGTTTATACTTCTAGACACAGTAGTTTATACTTCTAGACACAGTAGTTTATACTTCTAGACACAGTAGTTTATACTTATATACACAGTAGTTTATACTACTAGACACAGTAGTTCATACTTCTAGACACAGTAGTTTATACTTATAGACACAGTAGTTTATAATCCTAGACAGAGTAGTTTATACTTCTAGACACAGTGGTTTATAATTCTAGACACAGTAGTTTATACTACTATACACAGTAGTTCATACTTATAGACACAGTAGTTTATACTTCTAGAAACAGTAGTTTATACTTTAGACACAGTAGTTTATACTTATAGACACAGTAGTTTATACTTCAAGACACAGTAGTTTATACTTCAAGACAGTAGTTTATACTTTAGACACAGTAGTATTTACTTCTAGACACAGTAGTTTATACATTAGACACAGTAGTTTATACATTAGACACAGTAGTTTATACTTTAGGCACAGTAGTTTATACTTTAGACACAGTAGTTTATACTTTCAGACAGTAGTTTATACTTCTAGACACAGTACTTTATACTTTCCAGACACAGTAGTTTATAATCCTAGACAGAGTAGTTTATACTTTCAGACACAGTAGTTTATACTACTAGACACAGTAGTTTATAATCCTAGACAGAGTAGTTTATACTTTTAGACACAGTAGTTTATACTCCTAGACATAGTAGTTTATACTTCTAGACAGTCGTTTATACTTCAGACACAGTAGCTTATACTCTAGACACAGTAGTATTTACTTCTAGACACAGTAGTTTATTCATTAGAAACAGTAGTTTATACTTCTAGACACACACAGTTTATACTTTAGACACACATATTTTATACTTATAGACACAGTTTATACTTCTAGACACAGTAGTTTATACTTCTATACACAGTAGTTCATACTTTAGGCACAGTAGTTTATACTTTAGACACAGTAGTTTATACTTTCAGACAGTAGTTTATAATTCTAGACACAGTAGTTTATACTTTAGACACAGTAGTTTATACTTCATGACACAGTAGTTTATAATCCTAGACAGAGTAGTTTATACTTTCAGACACAGTAGTTTATAACACAGTAGTTTATAACACAGTAGTTTATACTTCTAGACACAGTAGTTTATACTTCTAGACACAGTAGTTCATACTTATAGACACAGTGGTTTATACTTCTAGACACAGTAGTTTATACTTCTAGACACAGTAGTTTATACTTATAGACACAGTAGTTTATACTAGACACAGTAGTTTATACTAGACACAGTAGTTTATACTTATAGACACAGTAGTTTATACTTATAGACACAGTAGTTTATACTACTAGACACAGTAGTTCATACTTATAGACACTGTAGTTTATACTTCTAGACACAGTAGTTTATACTTCTAGACACAGTAGTTTATACTTCTAGACACAGTAGTTTATACTTATATACACAGTAGTTTATACTACTAGACACAGTAGTTCATACTTCTAGACACAGTAGTTTATACTTATAGACACAGTAGTTTATAATCCTAGACAGAGTAGTTTATACTTCTAGACACATATTTAGACACAGTAGTTTATACTCCTAGACATAGTAGTTTATACTTCTAGACAGTCGTTTATACTTCAGACACAGTAGCTTATACTCTAGACACAGTAGTATTTACTTCTAGACACAGTAGTTTATTCATTAGAGAACAGTAGTTTATGCTTCTAGACACACACAGTTTATACTTTAGACACACATATTTTATACTTATAGACACAGTTTATGCTTCTAGACACAGTAGTTTATACTTCTATACACAGTAGTTCATACTTTAGGCACAGTAGTTTATACTTTAGACACAGTAGTTTATACTTTCAGACAGTAGTTTATAATTCTAGACACAGTAGTTTATACTTTAGACACAGTAGTTTATACTTCGCCTTGACACATTAGTTTATAATCCTAGACAGAGTAGTTTATACTTTCAGACACAGTAGTTTATAACACAGTAGTTTATAACACAGTAGTTTATACTTCTAGACACAGTAGTTTATACTTCTAGACACAGTAGTTCATACTTATAGACACAGTGGTTTATACTTCTAGACACAGTAGTTTATACTTCTAGACACAGTAGTTTATACTTATAGACACAGTAGTTTATACTAGACACAGTAGTTTATACTAGACACAGTAGTTTATACTTATAGACACAGTAGTTTATACTTATAGACACAGTAGTTTATACTACTAGACACAGTAGTTCATACTTATAGACACAGTAGTTTATACTTCTAGACACAGTAGTTTATACTTCTAGACACAGTAGTTTATACTTCTAGACACAGTAGTTTATACTTATATACACAGTAGTTTATACTACTAGACACAGTAGTTCATACTTCTAGACACAGTAGTTTTATACTTATAGACACAGTAGTTTATAATCCTAGACAGAGTAGTTTATACTTCTAGACACATATTTAGACACAGTAGTTTATACTACTATACACAGTAGTTCATACTTATAGACACAGTAGTTTATACTTCTAGAAACAGTAGTTTATACTTTAGACACAGTAGTTTATACTTATAGACACAGTAGTTTATACTTCAAGACACAGTAGTTTATACTTCAAGACAGTAGTTTATACTTTAGACACAGTAGTTTATTCTTCTTGACACATTAGTTTATATTTCTAGAAAAAGTACTTCATACATTTAGACACAGTGGTTTATACTTATAGACACAGTAGTTTATACTACTAGACACAGTAGTTTATTCTTCTTGACACATTAGTTTATATTTCTAGAAAAAGTACTTCATACATTTAGACACAGTGGTTTATACTTATAGACACAGTAGTTTATACTACTAGACACAGTAGTTTATACTTCTAGACACAGTAGTTTATACTTCTAGACACAGTAGTTCATACTTCTAGACACAGTAGTTTATACTTCTAGACACAGTAGTTTATAATTCTAGACACAGTAGTTTATACTTTAGACACAGTAGTTTATACTTCATGACACAGTAGTTTATAATCCTAGACAGAGTAGTTTATACTTTTAGACAGTAGTTTATAATCCTAGGCATAGTAGTTTATACTTCTAGACAGTCGTTTATACTTCAGACACAGTAGCTTATACTCTAGACACAGTAGTATTTACTTCTAGACACAGTAGTTTATACATTAGACACAGTAGTTTATACATTAGACACAGTAGTTTATACTTTAGGCACAGTAGTTTATACTTTAGACACAGTAGTTTATACTTTCAGACAGTAGTTTATACTTCTAGACACAGTACTTTATACTTTCAGACACAGTAGTTTATAATCCTAGACAGAGTAGTTTATACTTTCAGACACAGTAGTTTATACTACTAGACACAGTAGTTTATAATCCTAGACAGAGTAGTTTATACTTTTAGACACAGTAGTTTTATACTCCTAGACATAGTAGTTTATACTTCTAGACACAGTCGTTTATACTTCAGACACAGTAGCTTATACTCTAGACACAGTAGTATTTACTTCTAGACACAGTAGTTTATTCATTAGAAACAGTAGTTTATACTTCTAGACACACACAGTTTATACTTTAGACACACATATTTTATACTTATAGACACAGTTTATACTTCTAGACACAGTAGTTTATACTTCTATACACAGTAGTTCATACTTTAGGCACAGTAGTTTATACTTTAGACACAGTAGTTTATACTACTAGACACAGTAGTTTATTCTTCTTGACACATTAGTTTATATTTCTAGAAAAAGTACTTCATACATTTAGACACAGTGGTTTATACTTATAGACACAGTAGTTTATACTACTAGACACAGTAGTTTATACTTCTAGACACAGTAGTTTATACTTCTAGACACAGTAGTTCATACTTCTAGACACAGTAGTTTATACTTCTAGACACAGTAGTTTATAATTCTAGACACAGTAGTTTATACTTTAGACACAGTAGTTTATACTTCATGACACAGTAGTTTATAATCCTAGACAGAGTAGTTTATACTTTTAGACAGTAGTTTATAATCCTAGGCATAGTAGTTTATACTTCTAGACACAGTAGTTTATACTTCAGACACAGTAGCTTATACTCTAGACACAGTAGTATTTACTTCTAGACACAGTAGTTTATACATTAGACACAGTAGTTTATACATTAGACACAGTAGTTTATACTTTAGGCACAGTAGTTTATACTTTAGACACAGTAGTTTATACTTTCAGACAGTAGTTTATACTTCTAGACACAGTACTTTATACTTTCAGACACAGTAGTTTATAATCCTAGACAGAGTAGTTTATACTTTCAGACACAGTAGTTTATACTACTAGACACAGTAGTTTATAATCCCAGACAGAGTAGTTTATACTTTTAGACACAGTAGTTTATACTCCTAGACATAGTAGTTTATACTTCTAGACAGTGGATTTATACTTCAGACACAGTAGCTTATACTCTAGACACAGTAGTATTTACTTCTAGACACAGTAGTTTATTCATTAGAAACAGTAGTTTATACTTCTAGACACACACAGTTTATACTTTAGACACACATATTTTATACTTATAGACACAGTTTTATGCTTCTAGACACAGTAGTTTATACTTCTATACACAGTAGTTCATACTTTAGGCACAGTAGTTTATACTTTAGACACAGTAGTTTATACTTTCAGACAGTAGTTTATAATTCTAGACACAGTAGTTTATACTTTAGACACAGTAGTTTATACTTATGACACAGTAGTTTATAATCCTAGTTTACACAGTAGTTTATACTTTCAGACACAGTAGTTTATACTACTAGACACAGTAGTTTATAATCCTAGACACAGTAGTTTATACTTCTAGACACAGTAGTTTATGCTTCTAGACACAGTAGTTTATACTTATAGACACAGTAGTTTATACTACTAGACACAGTAGTTCATACTTCTAGACACAGTAGTTTATACTTATAGACACAGTAGTTTTATAATCCTAGACAGAGTAGTTTATGCTTCTAGACACATATTTAGACACAGTAGTTTATACTACTATACACAGTAGTTCATACTTATAGACACAGTAGTTTATACTTCTAGAAACAGTAGTTTATACTTTAGACACAGTAGTTTATACTTATAGACACAGTAGTTTATACTTTAAGACACAGTAGTTTATACTTCAAGACAGTAGTTTATACTTTAGACACAGTAGTTTATTCTTCTTGACACATTAGTTTATATTTCTAGAAAAAGTACTTCATACATTTTAGACACAGTGGTTTATACTTATAGACACAGTAGTTTATACTACTAGACACAGTAGTTTATTCTTCTTGACACATTAGTTTATATTTCTAGAAAAAGTACTTCATACATTTAGACACAGTGGTTTATACTTATAGACACAGTAGTTTATACTACTAGACACAGTAGTTTATACTTCTAGACACAGTAGTTTATACTTCTAGACACAGTAGTTCATACTTCTAGACACAGTAGTTTATACTTCTAGACACAGTAGTTTATAATTCTAGACACAGTTGTTTATACTTTAGACACAGTAGTTTATACTTCATGACACAGTAGTTTATAATCCTAGACAGAGTAGTTTATACTTTTAGACACAGTAGTTTATAATCCTAGGCATAGTAGTTTATACTTCTAGACAGTAGTTTATACTTCAGACACAGTAGCTTATACTCTAGACACAGTAGTATTTACTTCTAGACACAGTAGTTTATACATTAGACACAGTAGTTTATACATTAGACACAGTAGTTTATGCTTTAGGCACAGTAGTTTATACTTTAGACATAGTAGTTTATACTTCTAGACAGTCGTTTATACTTCAGACACAGTAGCTTATACTTTCAGACACAGTAGTTTATAATCCTAGACAGAGTAGTTTATACTTTCAGACACAGTAGTTTATACTACTAGACACAGTAGTTTATAATCCTAGACAGAGTAGTTTATACTTTTAGACACAGTAGTTTATACTCCTAGACATAGTAGTTTATACTTCTAGACAGTCGTTTATACTTCAGACACAGTAGCTTATACTCTAGACACAGTAGTATTTACTTCTAGACACAGTAGTTTATTCATTAGAAACAGTAGTTTATACTTCTAGACACACACAGTTTATACTTTAGACACACATATTTTATACTTATAGACACAGTTTATACTTCTAGACACAGTAGTTTATACTTCTATACACAGTAGTTCATACTTTAGGCACAGTAGTTTATACTTTAGACACAGTAGTTTATACTACTAGACACAGTAGTTTATTCTTCTTGACACATTAGTTTATATTTCTAGACAAAGTAGTTTCATACATTTAGACACAGTGGTTTATACTTATAGACACAGTAGTTTATACTACTAGACACAGTAGTTTATACTTCTAGACACAGTAGTTTATACTTCTAGACACAGTAGTTCATACTTCTAGACACAGTAGTTTATACTTCTAGACACAGTAGTTTATAATTCTAGACACAGTAGTTTATACTTTAGACACAGTAGTTTATACTTCATGACACAGTAGTTTATAATCCTAGACAGAGTAGTTTATACTTTTAGACAGTAGTTTATAATCCTAGGCATAGTAGTTTATACTTCTAGACAGTCGTTTATACTTCAGACACAGTAGCTTATACTCTAGACACAGTAGTATTTACTTCTAGACACAGTAGTTTATACATTAGACACAGTAGTTTATACATTAGACACAGTAGTTTATACTTTAGGCACAGTAGTTTATACTTTAGACACAGTAGTTTATACTTTCAGACAGTAGTTTATACTTCTAGACACAGTACTTTATACTTTCAGACACAGTAGTTTATAATCCTAGACAGAGTAGTTTATACTTTCAGACACAGTAGTTTATACTACTAGACACAGTAGTTTATAATCCTAGACAGAGTAGTTTATACTTTTTAGACACAGTAGTTTATACTCCTAGACATAGTAGTTTATACTTCTAGACAGTCGTTTATACTTCAGACACAGTAGCTTATACTCTAGACACAGTAGTATTTACTTCTAGACACAGTAGTTTATTCATTAGAAACAGTAGTTTATACTTCTAGACACACACAGTTTATACTTTAGACACACATATTTTATACTTATAGACACAGTTTATGCTTCTAGACACAGTAGTTTATGCTTCTATACACAGTAGTTCATACTTTAGGCACAGTAGTTTATACTTTAGACACAGTAGTTTATACTTTCAGACAGTAGTTTATAATTCTAGACACAGTAGTTTATACTTTAGACACAGTAGTTTATACTTCATGACACAGTAGTTTATAATCCTAGACAGAGTAGTTTATACTTTCAGACACAGTAGTTTATACTACTAGACACAGTAGTTTATAATCCTAGACAGAGTAGTTTATACTCTCCAGACACAGTAGCTTATACTCTAGACACAGTAGTATTTACTTCTAGACACAGTAGTTTATTCATTAGAAACAGTAGTTTATACTTATATACACAGTAGTTTATACTACTAGACACAGTAGTTTATAACACAGTAGTTTATAACACAGTAGTTTATACTTCTAGACACAGTAGTTTATACTTCTAGACACAGTAGTTCAATACTTATAGACAGTGTTTATATGCTTCTAGACACAGTAGTTTATACTCTAGACACAGTAGTTTATACTTATAGACACAGTAGTTTATACTAGACACAGTAGTTTATACTTTAGACACAGAAGTTTATGCTTATGGACACAGTAGTTTATACTTATAGACACAGTAGTTTATACTACTAGACACAGTAGTTCATACTTATAGACACAGTAGTTTATACTTCTAGACACAGTAGTTTATGCTTCTAGACACAGTAGTTTATGCTTCTAGACACAGTAGTTTATACTTATATACACAGTAGTTTTATACTACTAGACACAGTAGTTCATACTTCTAGACACAGTAGTTTATAATCTTATAGACACAGTAGTTTATAATCCTAGACAGAGTAGTTATATCTTAGACACATATTTAGACACAGTAGTTTATACTACTATACACAGTAGTTCATACTTATAGACACAGTAGTTTATGCTTCTAGAAACAGTAGTTTTATACTTTAGACACAGTAGTTTATACTTATAGACACAGTAGTTTATACTTCAAGACACAGTAGTTTATACTTCAAGACAGTAGTTTATGCTTTAGACACAGTAGTTTATTCTTCTTGACACATTAGTTTATATTTCTGAAAAAGTACTTCATACATTTAGACACAGTGGTTTATACTTATAGACACAGTAGTTTATACTACTAGACACAGTAGTTTATTCTTCTTGACACATTAGTTTATATTTTCTAGAAAAAGTACTTCATACATTTAGACACAGTGGTTTATGCTTATAGACACAGTAGTTTTATACTACTAGACACAGTAGTTTATACTTCTAGACACAGTAGTTTATACTTCTAGACACAGTAGTTCATGCTTCTAGACACAGTAGTTTATACTTCTAGACACAGTAGTTTATAATTCTAGACACAGTAGTTTATACTTTAGACACAGTAGTTTATACTTCATGACACAGTAGTTTATAATCCTAGACAGAGTAGTTTATACTTTTAGACAGTAGTTTATAATCCTAGGCATAGTAGTTTATACTTCTAGACAGTCGTTTATACTTCAGACACAGTAGCTTATACTCTAGACACAGTAGTATTTACTTCTAGACACAGTAGTTTATACATTAGACACAGTAGTTTATACATTAGACACAGTAGTTTATACTTTAGGCACAGTAGTTTATACTTTAGACACAGTAGTTTATACTTTCAGACAGTAGTTTATACTTCTAGACACAGTACTTTATACTTTCAGACACAGTAGTTTATAATCCTAGACAGAGTAGTTTATACTTTCAGACACAGTAGTTTATACTACTAGACACAGTAGTTTATAATCCTAGACAGAGTAGTTTATACTTTTAGACACAGTAGTTTATGCTCCTAGACATAGTAGTTTATACTTCTAGACAGTCGTTTATACTTCAGACACAGTAGCTTATACTCTAGACACAGTAGTATTTGCTTCTAGACACAGTAGTTTATTCATTAGAAACAGTAGTTTATACTTCTAGACACACACAGTTTATACTTTAGACACACATATTTTATACTTATAGACACAGTTTATACTTCTAGACACAGTAGTTTATGCTTCTATACACAGTAGTTCATACTTTAGGCACAGTAGTTTATACTTCTAGACACAGTAGTTTATACTTTCAGACAGTAGTTTATAATTCTAGACACAGTAGTTTATACTTTAGACACAGTAGTTTATACTTCATGACACAGTAGTTTATAATCCTAGACAGAGTAGTTTATACTTTCAGACACAGTAGTTTATACTACTAGACACAGTAGTTTATAATCCTAGACAGAGTAGTTTATACTTCAGACACAGTAGCTTATACTCTAGACACAGTAGTATTTACTTCTAGACACAGTAGTTTATTCATTAGAAACAGTAGTTTATACTTCTAGACACACACAGTTTATACTTTAGACACACATATTTTATACTTATAGACACAGTTTATACTTCTAGACACAGTAGTTTATACTTCTATACACAGTAGTTCATACTTCTAGACACAGTAGTTCATACTTATAGACACAGTAGTTTATACTTCTATACACAGTAGTTCATACTTATAGACACAGTAGTTCATACTTATAGACACAGTTTATACTTCTAGACACAGTAGTTTATACTTCTATACACAGTAGTTCATACTTATAGACACAGTAGTTCATGCTTATAGACACAGTAGTTCATGCTTCTAGACACAGTGGTTTATACTTCTAGACACAGTAGGTTATGCTTTAGACACAGTAGTTTATAATCCTAGACACAGTAGTTTATAGTAGTTTATACTTCTAGACACAGTAGTTTATGCTTCTAGAGTAGTTCATACTTATAGACACAGTAGTTTATACTCTAGACACAGTAGTTCATACTTATAGACACAGTGGTTTTACTTCTAGACACAGTAGTTTATACTTCTAGACACAGTAGTTTATACTTTAGACACAGTAGTTTATACTTTAAGACACAGTAGTTTATACTTTAGACACAGTAGTTTATACTTTACAGTAGTTTATACTTCTAGACACAGTAGTTTATACTTATAGACACAGTTTCATAATCCTAGTTTATACTTTATAGACACAGTAGTTTATACTTATAGACACAGTAGTTTATACTCTAGACACAGTAGTTTATACTTTAGACACAGTAGTTTATAATCCTTCTAGACACAGTAGTTTATAGCTTCTAGACATATATTTAGACACAGTGGTTTATACTTACTAGACACAGTAGTTTATACTTATAGACACAGTAGTTTATACTAGACAGTTTATACTTTAGACATATACACAGTAGTTTATGCTCTCAGACACAGTAGTTTATACTTCTAGACAGAGTAGTTTATACTTATAGACACAGTAGTTTATACTTATAGACACAGTAGTTTATAATTCTAGACACAGTAGTTTATACTTTTAGACACAGTAGTTTATACTTCTAGACACAGTAGTTTATACTTATAGACACAGTAGTTTTATACTTAGAGACACAGTAGTTTATAATCACTTATAGACACAGTAGTTTATACTTATAGAACACAGACACTAGTTTATACTTCTAGACACAGTAGTTTATACTCTAGACACAGTAGTTTATACTAGACACAGTAGTTTATACTACTAGACACAGTAGTTTATGCTTATAGACACAGTAGTTTATACTTATAGACACAGTAGTTTATACTATAGACACAGTAGTTTATACTTATAGACACAGTAGTTTATGCTTCTAGACACAGTAGTTTATAATATTTAGACACAGTAGTTTATACTTCTCAGACACAGTAGTTATATACTAGACACAGTAGTTTATACTTTCTAGACAGAGTAGTTTATACTACTAGACACAGTAGTTTATACTACTAGACACAGTAGTTTATACTACTAGACACACAGTAGTTTATACTTCTATAGACAGTACAGTTTATAGACACAGTAGTTTATACTTATAGACACAGTAGTTTACTTATATGCATGTAGTTTCACATACACAGTAGTTCATAGTTTATTTAGACACAGTAGTTTATGCTTCTTGACACATTGTTTTATACTAGACACAGTGTAGTTTATACTAGACACAGTAGTTTATACTTATAGACACACAGTAGTTTATACTAGACACAGTAGTTTATACT
>CM059816.1:35187132-35347132 GCA_030435695.1 Brachymystax lenok tsinlingensis
TTAAAGCTTAATAACAGGGATCAGAACCCTTAAAGCTTAGTAAATAGGGAGGTCTAGAACCCTTAAAGCTTGACAACAGGATCAGAATCCTTAGAAAGCCTTAATGAATAGGATCAGAACCCTTAAATGTTAGCAAATATATTAGACCCTTAAAACTGTAAACAGGATCCAGAACACTCAAGAGCTTAAACTTAGGATCAGAACCTCTTAAAGAGGAATCCATAGGATCAGAACCCCTTAAAGCATTAATACTAGGATCAGACATGAAACTGGGAAGCACACACAAACCCTTAGGGATCAGAACCATAGAAATCAAAGAGAACCGTTAAATAAGATATAGGGATCAAGAAACCAAAGCTAATAAATGGGAAACCGCATATAATCAGAACCCTTAAAGCTTAATAAATATGGATCAGAACCCTTGGACTGTGAACCCTTAAATGGTTTAGTAAAACTAGTAAGACAGAGGGATCAAGAACCCTTAAAACTTAATGAATGATGATCAGAACCCTAGTTTAAAAGCTTACAGCAGGATCAGAACCCTTTCAAGAGCTGAATAAATAGGATCAGAGACATGCAGGCTTGCATTCACATGGGATCCAGAACCGTAAAGCTTAATAAATGAGATCAGGCCATAAAGAGGAATACATGAGGATCAAGACACTTGGCTTGTGAAGCGGATCAGACTTAAGATTTAGTGATGAGTCAGAACCCTTAAAGCTTAAAGCTAGTAAATAGGATCAAGAAACCCCCAAAGCAATAATAGAATTCAGAAACCCTTAAAGCTTAATACACAGGGATCAGAACTCTAGCTTAGTAAAGAGGAACTGGGATTACACCCTTAGGCTACTAAATAGATCAGAACCCTTAAATGGGGATCAGACCTTGAGCAATAAATAGGGATCAGAAACCCTTAAAGCTTAATAAATAGGATCAGAACCCTAAAGCTTAATAAGTAAATAGGATCAGAAGTTCCCAAAGCTTAAAGCTTAGTAAATAGGATCAGAACCCTTAAAGCTTTAATAAATAGGACTCAGAACTCCTTAAAGCCGTAAAACATAGGATCAGAACCTCTATGAATAAAGCAATAAATAGGATCAGAACCTCTTAAAGCTTAGTAAATAGGACTCAGAACCCTTAAAAGCTTAATAACATAGGATCAAGAACCCTTAAAAAGCTTAGTAAAAATACATCAGAACCCTCCTAAAGCTTAATAAATAGGATTGAGCCATGAAAGGAGTAAATAGGATCAGAACTCCTTAAAGCTTAATAAATAGGATCAGAAACCTTAAAGCTTAATAAAGCAGGAATACTAAGTAAATGAGGATCAGAACTTAAAGAGAAGAGGGAACAGTACATAGATCCTAAACCAGCATGAATAGGATCAGAACCCTTAAAGCTTAGTAAATAGGATCAGAGCCCAGATAATAGCTTAGATAGGACAACCCTTAAAAGCTTAATGAATATGGGATCAGAACTCCTTAAAGCTTAGGTAAATAGGATCAAGAGCCCAAAGCTAATAAATAGGATCAAAACCCCAAAGCTTAGTAAATAGACCAGAAACCCTTAAAGCTTAGTAATTAGGATCCAGAACCAGCTTAAAGCTTAATAAATAGGAACAGAACCCTTAAAGCTTAATAATTAGGATCAGAACCCTTAAAGCTTAATAAATAGGATCAGAACCCTTAAAGCTTAGTAAATAGATCAGAACCTCTTAAACATTCTTAATACTGTGGATCAGAACCTTGAAAGTCTTACTAAATAGGATCAGCAACCTCAAATCTTAATAAATAGGATCAGAACCCTTAAAGCAATACATAGGATCAGAACCCTTAAAGCTTAATACACAGGATCAGAACCCTTAAAGCTTAATAAATAGGATCAGAACCCTTAAAGCTAATAAATAGGATCAGAACCCTTAAAGCTTAGTAAATAGGATCAGAACCCTCAAAACTTAATGAACATACTCAGAACCCTTAAAGCTTAGTAAATAGGATCAGAACCCTAAAGCTTAGTAAATAGGATCAGAACCCTTAAAGCTTAATAAACAGGACTCAGAACCCTTAAATCTTAGTAAATTGGATCAGAATCCTTAAAGCTTAATAAATAGGATAAGAACCCTTAAAGCTTACTAAATAGAACAGAACCCTTAAAACTTAATAAATAGGATCAGAACCCTTAAAGCTTATTAAATAGGATCAGAACCCTTAAAGCTTAATAAATAGGATCAGAACCCTTAAAGCTTAGTAAATAGGATCAGAACCTTTAATTCTTAATGAAATAGGATCAGAACCCTTAAAGCTTAATAATAGGATCAGAACCCTTAAAGAGGAATACATAGACTGCAGAACCTTAAAGCTTAATAAATAGGATCAGAACCCTTAAAGCTTAATAAAATGGATCAGAACCCTTAAAGCTTAATGAATAGGATCAGAACCCTTAAAGCTTAGTAAATAGGATCAGAACCCTTCTTAAAGCTTAGTAAATAGGATCAAAAAACTAAATGAGCAGATAATCAAAGCTTAAAGTAAATAGGATCAGGAACTCTTAAAGATACAGAGAACCCTTGCTTAATAACAGGGGATCAAGAACCATATTAAAGCTTAGTAAATAGATCAGAATCCTTAAAGCTTAATAAATAGGATCAGAACCCTTAAAGCTTAGTAACAGGATCAGAACCCTTAAAGCTTATTAAATAGGATCAGAACCTCAAAGCTTAACAACAGGATCAGAACCCTTAAAGAGGAATACATAGGATCAGAACCCTTAAAGCTTAATAAATAGGATCAGAACCCTCAAAGCAGTAAATAGGAAGAACCCTTAACAAAGATAGTAAATAGGATCAGAACCCTTAAGCTTAAAGCTTAATAAATAGGATCAGAACCTTAAAGCTTAATAAATAGGAACAGAACCCTTAAAGCTTAGTACAGGATCAGAACCCTTAAAGCTTAAGTAAATAGGATCAGAACCCTTAAAGAGGAATACATAGGATCAGAACCTCAAGCTTAATAAATAGAGGATCAGCCAAAGCTTAAAGCTTAGTAAATAGGATCAGAACCCTTAAAGCTTAATAAATAGGATCAGAACCCTTAAAGCTTAATAAATAGGATCAGAACCCTTAGTTTTAGAACAGGATCAGAGCCTTAAAGCTTAATCAGAACTTAAAGTTTAATAGGATCAGAACCCGTAAAGCTTAATAAATAGGGATCAGAACCCTTAAAGCTTACACATGTGATTAATACCCTTAAAGCCACTACAGATCAGAAACCTTTGTGCTTAGTAAATAGGATCAGAACACTTAAAACTTAATGAACATGATAAGAACCTCTAAAGCTTAGTAAATAGGATCAGAACCCTTAAAGCTTAATAAATAGGATCAGAACCCTTAAAGCTTAATAAATAGGATCAGAACCCGTGAAAGCTTAGTAAATAGGATCAGAAGCCTTAAAACTTAATGAACATGATCAGAACCCTTAAAGAGGAATACATAGGATCAGAACCCTTAAAGCTTAATAAATAGGGTCAGAACCCTTAAAGTTAATAAATAGGATCAGAACCCTTAAGCTTAATAAATAGGACTCAGAACCCTGTAAAGCTTAGTAAATAGGATCAGAACCCTTAAAACTTAATGAACATGATAAGAACCCTTAAAGCTTAGTAAATAGGATCAGAACCTCTTAAAGCTTAATAAATAGGATCAGAACCCTTAAAGCTTAGTAAATTGGATCAGAATCCTTAAAGTTTAATAAATAGGATCAGAACCCTTAAAGCTTAGTAAATAGGAACAGAACTCCTTAAAGCTTAATAAATAGGATCAGAACCCTTAAAGCTTAATAAATAGGATCAGAACCCTTAAAGCTTAATAAATAGGATCAGAACCCTTAAAGCTTAGTAAATAGGATCAGAACCCTTCAAAACTTAATGAACATGATCAGAACCCTTAAAGCTTAATAAATAGGATCAGAACCCTTAAAGCTTAGTAAACAGGATCAGAGCCCTTAAAGCTTAATAAATAGGATCAGAACCCTTAAAGCTTAATAAATAGGATAAGAACCCTTAAAGCTTAGTAAATAGGATCAGAGCCCTTAAAGCTTAATAAATAGATCAGAACCCTTAAAGCTTAATAAACAGGATCAGAACCCTTAAAGCTTAATAAACAGGATCAGAAACCTTAAAGCTTAATAAATAGGGATCAGAACCCGTAAAGCTTAGTAAATAGGATCAGAAACACTTAAAACTTAATGAACATGATAAGAACCCTTAAAGCTTAGTAAACAGGATCAGAACCCTTAAAGAAGAGGAATACATAGGATCCTAACCCCAAAGCTTAATGAATAGGATCAGAACCCTTAAAGCTTAGTAAATAGGATCAGAGCCATAAAGCTTAATAAATAGGATCAGAACCCTTAAAGCTTAATAAATAGGACCAGAACCCTTAAAGCTTAGTAAATAGGATCAGAACCCTTAAAGCTTAATAATTAGGATCAGAACCCTTAAAAGCTAACAAATAGGATCAGAACCCTTAAAGCTTAGTAACAGGATCAGAACCCTTAAAACTTAATCAATATGATCAGAGATCCTTAAAGCTAGTAAATAGGATCAGAACCCTTAAAGAGGAATACATAGGATCCTAACCCTTAAAGCTTAATGAATAGGATCAAGAACCCTTAAAGCTTAGTAAATAGGATCAGAACCCTTAAAACTTAATGAACATGATCAGAACCCTTAAAAGAGGAATACATTGGATCAGAACCCTTAAAGCTTAATAAATAGGATCAGAACCCTTAAAGCTTAGTAAATAGGATCAGAGCCCTTAAAGCTTAATAAATAGGATCAGAACTCTTAAAGCTTAATAAATAGGATCAGAACCCGTAAAGCTTAGTAAATAGGATCAGAACCCTTAAAGAGGAATACATAGGATCCTAACCCTTAAAGGTTAATGAATAGGATCAGAACCCTTAAAGCTTAGTAAATAGGATCAGAGCCCTTAAAGCTTAATAAATAGGATCAGAACCCTTAAAGCTTAATAAATAGGACCAGAACCCTTAAAGCTTAGTAAATAGGATCAGAACCATCAAAGCTTAATAAATAGGATCAGAACCCTTAAAGCTTAGTAAATAGGAACAGAACCCTTAAAGCTTAATAATTAGGATCAGAACCCTTAAAGCTTAACAAATAGGATCAGAACCCTTAAAGCTTAGTAAATAGGATCAGAACCCTTAAAACTTAATCAATATGATCAGAACCCTTAAAGCTTAGTAAATAGGATCAGAACCCTTGAAGAGGAATACATAGGATCAGAACCCTTAAAGCTTAGTAAATAGGATCAGAACCCTTAAAGAGGAATACATAGGATCCTAACCCTTAAAGGTTAATGAATAGGATCAGAACCCTTAAAGCTTAGTAACAAGGATCAGAGCCCTTAAAGCTTAATAAATAGGATCAGAACCCTTAAAGCTTAATAAATAGGATCAGAACCCTTAAAGCTTAATAAATAGGATCAGAACCCTTAAAGCTTAGTAAATTGGATCAGAATCCTTAAAGCTTAATAAATAGGATCAGAACCCTTAAAGCTTACTAAATAGGAACAGAACCCTTAAAGCTTAATAAATAGGATCAGAACCCTTAACGTGTAATAAATAGGATCAGAACCCTTAAAGCTTAATAAATAGGATCAGAACCCTTAAAGCTTAGTAAATAGGATCAGAACCCTTAAAACTTAATGAACATGATCAGAACCCTTAAAGCTTAGTAAATAGGATCAAGAACCCTTAAAACTTAATCAATATGATCAGAACCCTTAAAGCTTAGTAAATAGGATCAGAACCCTTGAAGAGGAATACATAGGATCAGAACCCTTAAAGCTTAGTAAATAAGATCAGAACCCTTAAAGAGGAATACATAGGATCCTAACCCTTAAAGGTTAATGAATAGGATCAAGAACCCTTAAAGCTTAGTAAATAGGATCAGAGCCCTTAAAGCTTAATAAATAGGATCAGAACCCTTAAAGCAATAAATAGGATCAGAACCCTTAAAGCTTAATAAATAGGATCAGAACCCTTAAAGCTTAGTAAATTGGATCAGAATCCTTAAAGCTTAATAAATAGGATCAGAACCCTTAAAGCTTACTAAATAGGAACAGAACCCTTAAAGCTTAATAAATAGGATCAGAACCCTTAACGTGTAATAAATAGGATCAAGAACCCTTAAAGCTTAATAAATAGGATCAGAACCCTTAAAGCTTAGTAAATAGGATCAGAACCCTTAAAACTTAATGAACATGATCAGAACCACTTAAAGCTTAGTAAATAGGATCAGAACCTTAAAGAGGAATACATAGGATCAGAACCCTTAAAGCTTAATAAATAGGATCAGAACCCTTAAAGCTTAGTAAATAGGATCAGAACCCTTAAAGCTTAGTAAATAGGATCAGAACACTTAAAACTTAATGAACATGATAAGAACCCTTAAAGCTTAGTAAATAGGATCAGAACCCTTAAAGAGGAATACATAGGATCCTAACCCTTAAAGCTTAATGAATAGGATCAGAACCCTTAAAGCTTAGTAAATAGGATCAGAGCCCTTAAAGCTTAATAAATAGGGATCAAAACCCTTAAAGCTTAATAAATAGGACCAGAACCCTTAAAGCTTAGTAAATAGGATCAGAACCCTTAAAGCTTAGTAAATAGGAACAGAACCCTTAAAGCTTAATAATTAGGATCAGAACCCTTAAAGCTTAATAAATAGGATCAGAACCCTTAAAGCTTAGTAAATAGGATCAGAACCCTTAATTCTTAATAAATAGGATCAGCACCCTTAAAGCAATAAATAGGATCAGAACCCTTAAACAGGAATACATAGGATCAGAACCCTTAAAGCTTAATACATAGGATCAGAACCCTTAAAGCTTAATAAATAGGATCAGAACCCTTAAAGCTTAGTAAATTGGATCAGAATCCTTAAAGCTTAATAAATAGGATCAGAACCCTTAAAGCTTAGTAAATAGGAACAGAACCCTTAAAGCTTAATAAATAGGATCAGAACCCCTTAAAGTTTAATAAATAGGATCAAGAACCCTTAAAGCTTAATAAATAGGATCAGAACCCTTAAAGCTTAGTAAATAGGATCAGAACCCTTCAAACTTAATGAACATGATCAGAACCCTTAAAGCTTAATAAATAGGATCAGAACCCTTAAAGCTTAGTAAATAGGATCAGAGCCCTTAAAGCTTAATAAATAGGATCAGAACCCTTAAAGCTTAATAAATAGGATAAGAACCCTTAAAGCTTAGTAAATGGGATCAGAGCCCTTAAAGCTTAATAAATAGGATCAGAACCCTTAAAGAAGCAATAAACAGGATCAGAACCCTTAAAGCAATAAACAGGATCAGAAACCTTAAAGCTTAATAAATAGGATCAGAACCCGTAAAGCTTAGTAAATAGGATCAGAACACTTAAAACTTAGTAAATAGGATCAGAACCCTTAAAGCTTAATAATTAGGATCAGAACCCTTAAAAGCTTAACAAATAGGATCAGAACCCTTAAAGCTTAGTAAATAGGATCAGAACCCTTAAAACTTAATCAATATGATCAGAATCCTTAAAGCTTAGTAAATAGGATCAGAACCCTTAAAAGAGGAATACATAGGATCCTAACCCTTAAAAGCTTAATGAATAGGATCAGAACCCTTAAAGCTTAGTAAATAGGATCAGAACCCTTAAAACTTAATGAACATGATCAGAACCCTTAAAGAGGAATACATTGGATCAGAACCCTTAAAGCTTAATAAATAGGATCAGAACCCTTAAAGCTTAGTAAATAGGATCAGAGCCCTTAAAGCTTAATAAATAGGATCAGAACCCTTAAAGCTTAATAAATAGGATCAGAACCCGTAAAGCTTAGTAAATAGGATCAGAACCCTTAAAGAGGAATACATAGGATCCTAACCCTTAAAGGTTAATGAATAGGATCAGAACCCTTAAAGCTTAGTAAATAGGATCAGAGCCCTTAAAGCTTAATAAATAGGATCAGAACCCTTAAAGCTTAATAAATAGGACCAGAACCCTTAAAGCTTAGTAAATAGGATCAGAACCCTTAAAGCTTAATAAATAGGATCAGAACCCTTAAAGCTTAGTAAATAGGAACAGAACCCTTAAAGCTTAATAATTAGGATCAGAACCCTTAAAGCTTAACAAATAGGATCAGAACCCTTAAAGCTTAGTAAATAGGATCAGAACCCTTAAAACTTAATCAATATGATCAGAACCCTTAAAGCTTAGTAAATAGGATCAGAACCCTTGAAGAGGAATACATAGGATCAGAACCCTTAAAGCTTAGTAAATAGGATCAGAACCCTTAAAGAGGAATACATAGGATCCTAACCCTTAAAGGTTAATGAATAGGATCAGAACCCTTAAAGCTTAGTAAATAGGATCAGAGCCCTTAAAGCTTAATAAATAGGATCAGAACCCTTAAAGCTTAATAAATAGGATCAGAACCCTTAAAGCTTAATAAATAGGATCAGAACCCTTAAAGCTTAGTAAATTGGATCAGAATCCTTAAAGCTAATAAATAGGATCAAGAACCCTTAAAGCTTACTAAATAGGAACAGAACCCTTAAAGCTTAATAAATAGGATCAGAACCCTTAACGTGTAATAAATAGGATCAGAACCCTTAAAGCTTAATAAATAGGATCAGAACCCTTAAAGCTTAGTAAATAGGATCAGAACCCTTAAAACTTAATGAACATGATCAGAACCCTTAAAGCTTAGTAAATAGGATCAGAACCCTTAAAGAGGAATACATAGGATCAGAACCCTTAAAGCTTAATAAATAGGATCAGAACCCTTAAAGCTTAGTAAATAGGATCAGAACCCTTAAAGCTTATTAAATAGGATCAGAACACTTAAAACTTAATGAACATGATAAGAACCCTTAAAGCTTAGTAAATAGGATCAGAACCCTTAAGAGAGGAATACATAGGATCCTAACCCTTAAAGCTTAATGAATAGGATCAGAACCCTTAAGAAAGCTTAGTAAATAGGATCAGAGCCCTTAAAGCTTAATAAATAGGATCAAAACCCTTAAAGCTTAATAAATAGGACCAGAACCCTTAAAGCTTAGTAAATAGGATCAGAACCCTTAAAGCTTAGTAAATAGGAACAGAACCCTTAAAGCTTAATAATTAGGATCAGAACCCTTAAAGCTTAATAAATAGGATCAGAACCCTTAAAGCTTAGTAAATAGGATCAGAACCCTTAATTCTTAATAAATAGGATCAGCACCCTTAAAGCAATAAATAGGATCAGAACCCTTTAAACAGGAATACATAGGATCAGAACCCTTAAAGCTTAATACATAGGATCAGAACCCTTAAAGCTTAGTAAATAGGATCAGAACCCTTAAAGCTTAATAAATAGGATCAGAACCCTTAAAGCTTAGTAAATAGGATCAGAACCCTTAAAACTTAATGAACATACTCAGAACCCTTAAAGCTTAGTAAATTGGATCAGAATCCTTAAAGCTTAATAAATAGGATCAGAACCCTTAAAGCTTAGTAAATAGGAACAGAACCCTTAAAGCTTATTAAATAGGATCAGAACCCTTAAAGCTTAGTAAATAGGATCAGAACCCTTAAAGAGGAATACATAGGATCAGAACCCTTAGAAGCTTAATAAATAGGATCCAGAACCCTTAAAGCTTAGTAAAATAGGATCAGAGCCCTTAAAGCTTAATAAATAGGATCAGAACCCTTAAAGCAATAAATAGGATCAGAACCCTTAAAGCTTAGTAAATAGGATCAGAGCCCTTAAAGCTTAATAAACAGGATCAAGAACCCTTAAAGCTTAATAAACAGGATCAGAACCCTTAAAGCTTAATACACAGGATCAGAACCCTTAAAGCTTAATACATAGGATCAGAACCCAGTAAAGCTTAGTAAATAGGATCAGAAGCCTTAAAACTTAATGAACATGATCAGAACCCTTAAAGAGGAATACATAGGATCAGAACCCTTAAAAAGCTTAATAAATAGGATCAGAACCCTTAAAGCTTAATAAATAGGATCAGAGCCCTTAAAGCTTAATAAATAGGATCAGAACCCTTAGAAGCTTAATAAATAGGATCAGAACCCGTAAAGCTTAGTAAATAGGATCAGAACCCTTAAAACTTAATGAACATGATAAGAACCCTTAAAGCTTAGTAAATAGGATCAGAACCCTTAAAGCTTAATAAATAGGATCAGAACCCTTAAAGCTTAGTAAATTGGATCAGAATCCTTAAAGCTTAATAAATAGGATCAGAACCCTTAAAGCTTAGTAAATAGGAACAGAACCCTTAAAGCTTAATAAATAGGATCAGAACCCTTAAAGTTTAATAAATAGGATCAGAACCCTTAAAGCTTAATAAATAGGATCAGAACCCTTAAAGCTTAGTAAATAGGATCAGAACCCTTCAAACTTAATGAACATGATCAGAACCCTTAAAGCTTAATAAATAGGATCAGAACCCTTAAAGCTTAGTAAATAGGATCAGAGCCCTTAAAGCTTAATAAATAGGATCAGAACCCTTAAAGCTTAATAAATAGGATAAGAACCCTTAAAGCTTAGTAAATAGGATCAGAGCCCTTAAAGCTTAATAAATAGGATCAGAAGCCTTAAAACTTAATGAACATGATCAGAACCCTTAAAGAGGAATACATAGGATCCTAACCCTTAAAGGTTAATGAATAGGATCAGAACCCTTAAAGCTTAGTAAATAGGATCAGAGCCCTTAAAGCTTAATAAATAGGATCAGAACCCTTAAAGCTTAATAAATAGGACCAGAACCCTTAAAGCTTAGTAAATAGGATCAGAACCCTTAAAGAGGAATACATAGGATCCTAACCCTTAAAGCTTAATGAATAGGATCAGAACCCTTAAAGCTTAGTAAATAGGATCAGAGCCCTTAAAGCTTAATAAATAGGATCAAAACCCTTAAAGCTTAATAAATAGGACCAGAACCCTTAAAGCTTAGTAAATAGGATCAGAACCCTTAAAGCTTACTAAATAGGAACAGAACCCTTAAAGCTTAATAATTAGGATCAGAACCCTTAAAGCTTAATAAATAGGATCAGAACCCTTGAAGCTTAGTAAATAGGATCAGAACCCTTAATTCTTAATAAATAGGATCAGCACCCTTAAAGCTTAATAAATAGGATCAGAACCCTTAAACAGGAATACATAGGATCAGAACCCTTAAAGCTTAATACATAGGATCAGATCCCTTAAAGCTTAATAAATAGGATCAGAACCCTTAAAGCTTAATAAATAGGATCAGAACCCTTAAAGCTTAGTAAATAGGATCAGAACCCTTAAAACTTAATGAACATACTCAGAACCCTTAAAGCTTAGTAAATTGGATCAGAATCCTTAAAGCTTAATAAATAGGATCAGAACCCTTAAAGCTTAGTAAATAGGAACAGAACCCTTAAAGCTTATTAAATAGGATCAGAACCCTTAAAGCTTAGTAAATAGGATCAGAACCCTTAAAGAGGAATACATAGGATCAGAACCCTTAAAGCTTAATAAATAGGATCAGAACCCTTAAAGCTTAGTAAATAGGATCAGAGCCCTTAAAGCTTAATAAATAGGATCAGAACCCTTAAAGCTTAATAAATAGGATCAGAACCCTTAAAGCTTAGTAAATAGGATCAGAGCCCTTAAAGCTTAATAAATAGGATCAGAACCCTTAAAGCTTAATAAACAGGATCAGAACCCTTCAAGCTTAATACACAGGATCAGAACCCTTAAAGCTTAATACATAGGATCAGAACCCGTAAAGCTTAGTAAATAGGATCAGAACACTTAAAACTTAATGAACATGATAAGAACCCTTAAAGCTTAGTAAATAGGATCAGAACCCTTAAAGCTTAATAAATAGGATCAGAACCCTTAAAGCTTAATAAATAGGATCAGAACCCGTAAAGCTTAGTAAATAGGATCAGAAGCCTTAAAACTTAATGAACATGATCAGAACCCTTAAAGAGGAATACATAGGATCAGAACCCTTAAAGCTTAATAAATAGGATCAGAACCCTTAAAGCTTAATAAATAGGATCAGAACCCTTAAAGCTTAATAAATAGGATCAGAACCCTTAAAGCTTAATAAATAGGATCAGAACCCGTAAAGCTTAGTAAATAGGATCAGAACCCTTAAAACTTAATCAATATGATCAGAATCCTTAAAGCTTAGTAAATAGGATCAGAACCCTTAAAACTTAATGAACATGATCAGAACCCTTAAAGAGGAATACATTGGATCAGAACAATTAAAGCTTAATAAATAGGATCAGAACCCTTAAAGCTTAGTAAATAGGATCAGAGCCCTTAAAGCTTAATAAATAGGATCAGAACCCTTAAAGCTTAATAAATAGGATCAGAACCCGTAAAGCTTAGTAAATAGGATCAGAACCCTTAAAGAGGAATACATAGGATCCTAACCCTTAAAGGTTAATGAATAGGATCAGAACCCATAAAGCTTAGTAAATAGGATCAGAGCCCTTAAAGCTTAATAAATAGGATCAGAACCCTTAAAGCTTAATAAATAGGACCAGAACCCTTAAAGCTTAGTAAATAGGATCAGAACCCTTAAAGCTTAATAAATAGGATCAGAACCCTTAAAGCTTAGTAAATAGGAACAGAACCCTTAAAGCTTAATAATTAGGATCAGAACCCTTAAAGCTTAACAAATAGGATCAGAACCCTTAAAGCTTAGTAAATAGGATCAGAACCCTTAAAACTTAATGAATAGGATCAGAACCCTTAAAGCTTAACAAATAGGATCAGAACCCTTAAAGCTTAGTAAATAGGATCAGAACCCTTGAAGAGGAATACATAGGATCAGAACCCTTAAAGCTTAGTAAATAGGATCAGAACCCTTAAAGAGGAATACATAGGATCCTAACCCTTAAAGGTTAATGAATAGGATCAGAACCCTTAAAGCTTAGTAAATAGGATCAGAGCCCTTAAAGCTTAATAAATAGGATCAGAACCCTTAAAGCTTAATAAATAGGACCAGAACCCTTAAAGCTTAGTAAATAGGATCAGAACCTTTAAAGAGGAATACATAGGATCCTAACCCTTAAAGCTTAATGAATAGGATCAGAACCCTTAAAGCTTAGTAAATAGGATCAGAGCCCTTAAAGCTTAAGCAATAAATAGGATCAAAACCTCATAAAGCTTAATAAATAGGACCAGAACCCTTAAAGCTTAGTAAATAGGATCAGAACCCTTAAAGCTTAGTAAATAGGAACAGAACCCTTAAAGCTTAATAATTAGGATCAGAACCCTTAAAGCTTAATAAATAGGATCAGAACCCTTAAAGCTTAGTAAATAGGATCAGAACCTTAATTCTTAATAAATAGGATCAGCACCCTTAAAGCTTAATAAATAGGATCAGAACCCTTAAACAGGAATACATAGGATCAGAACCCTTAAAGCAATACATAGGATCAGAACCCTTAAAGCTTAATAAATAGGATCAGAACCCTTAAAGCTTAATAAATAGGACTCAGAACCCTTAAAGCTTAGTAAATAGGATCAGAACCCTTAAAACTTAATGAACATACTCAGAACCCTTAAAGCTTAGTAAATTGGATCAGAATCCTTAAAGCTTAATAAATAGGATCAGAACCCTTAAAGCTTAGTAAATAGGAACAGAACCCTTAAAGCTTATTAAATAGGATCAGAACCCTTAAAGCTTAGTAAATAGGATCAGAACCCTTAAAGAGGAATACATAGGATCAGAACCCTTAAAGCTTAATAAATAGGATCAGAACCCTTAAAGCTTAGTAAATAGGATCAGAGCCCTTAAAGCTTAATAAATAGGATCAGAACCCTTAAAGCTTAATAAATAGGATCAGAACCCTTAAAGCTTAGTAAATAGGATCAGAGCCCTTAAAGCTTAATAAATAGGATCAGAACCCTTAAAGCTTAATAAACAGGATCAGAACCCTTAAAGCTTAATACACAGAATCAGAACCCTTAAAGCTTAATACATAGGATCAGAACCCGTAAAGCTTAGTAAATAGGATCAGAACACTTAAAACTTAATGAACATGATAAGAACCCTTAAAGCTTAGTAAATAGGATCAGAACCCTTAAAGCTTAATAAATAGGATCAGAACCCTTAAAGCTTAATAAATAGGATCAGAACCCGTAAAGCTTAGTAAATAGGATCAGAAGCCTTAAAACTTAATGAACATGATCAGAACCCTTAAAGAGGAATACATAGGATCAGAACCCTTAAAGCTTAATAAATAGGATCAGAACCCTTAAAGCTTAATAAATAGGATCAGAGCCGTTAAAGCTTAATAAATAGGATCAGAACCCTTAAAGCTTAATAAATAGGACCAGAACCCTTAAAGCTTAGTAAATAGGATCAGAACCCTTAAGGCTTAGTAAATAGGATCAGAACCCTTAAAGCTTAATAATTAGGATCAGAACCCTTAAAGCTTAACAAATAGGATCAGAACCCTTAAAGCTTAGTAAATAGGATCAGAACCCTTAAAACTTAATCAATATGATCAGAATCCTTAAAGCTTAGTAAATAGGATCAGAACCCTTAAAGAGGAATACATAGGATCCTAACCCTTAAAGCTTAATGAATAGGATCAGAACCCTTAAAGCTTAGTAAATAGGATCAGAACCCTTAAAGCTTAGTAAATAGGATCAGAGCCCTTAAAGCTTAATAAATAGGATCAGAACCCTTAAAGCTTAATAAATAGGATCAGAACCCTTAAAGCTTAGTAAATAGGATCAGAGCCCTTAAAGCTTAATAAATAGGATCAGAACCCTTAAAGCTTAATAAATAGGATCAGAACCTGTAAAGCTTAGTAAATAGGATCAGAACCCTTAAAGAGGAATACATAGGATCCTAACCCTTAAAGGTTAATGAATAGGATCAGAACCCTTAAAGCTTAGTAAATAGGATCAGAGCCCTTAAAGCTTAATAAATAGGATCAGAACCCTTAAAGCTTAATAAATAGGACCAGAACCCTTAAAGCTTAGTAAATAGGATCAGAACCCTTAAAGCTTAATAAATAGGATCAGAACCCTTAAAGCTTAGTAAATAGGAACAGAACCCTTAAAGCTTAATAATTAGGATCAGAACCCTTAAAGCTTAACAAATAGGATCAGAACCCTTAAAGCTTAGTAAATAGGATCAGAACCCTTAAAACTTAATCAATATGATCAGAACCCTTAAAGCTTAGTAAATAGGATCAGAACCCTTAAAACTTAATCAATATGATCAGAACCCTTAAAGCTTAATAAATAGGATCAGAACCCTTAAAGCTTAGTAAATAGGATCAGAGCCCTTAAAGCTTAATAAATAGGATCAGAACCCTTAAAGCTTAGCAAATAGGATCAGAACCCTTAAAACTTAATGAACATGATCAGAACCCTTAAAGAGGAATACATAGGATCAGAACCCTTAAAGCTTAATAAATAGGATCAGAACCCTTAAAGCTTAATAAATAGGATCAGAGCCCTTAAAGCTTAATCAATATGATCAGAACCCTTAAAGCTTAGTAAATAGGATCAGAACCCTTAAAGAGGAATACATAGGATCAGAACCCTTAAAGCTTAATAAATAGGATCAGAACCCTTAAAGCTTAGTAAATAGGATCAGAGCCCTTAAAGCTTAATAAATAGGATCAGAACCCTTAAAGCTTAGCAAATAGGATCAGAACCCTTAAAACTTAATGAACATGATCAGAACCCTTAAAGAGGAATACATAGGATCAGAACCCTTAAAGCTTAATAAATAGGATCAGAACCCTTAAAGCTTAATAAATAGGATCAGAGCCCTTAAAGCTTAATAGATAGGATCAGAACCCTTAAAGCTTAATAAATAGGATCAGAAACCTTAATTCTTAATAAATAGGATCAGAACCCTTAAGAAGCAATAAATAGGATCAGAACCCTTAAAGTGGAATATATAGGATCAGAACCCTTAAAGCTTAGTAAATAGGATCAGAGCCCTTAAAGCTTAATAAATAGGATCAGAACCCTTAAAGCTTAATAAATAGGATCAGAACCCTTAAAGCTTAATAAATAGGATCAGAACCTGTAAAGCTTAGTAAATAGGATCAGAACCCTTAAAACTTAATGAACATGATCAGAACCCTTAAAGCTTAGTAATTAGGATCAGAACCCTTAAAGAGGAATACATAGGATCCTAACCCTTAAAGCTTAATGAATAGGATCAGAACCCTTAAAGCTTAGTAAATAGGATCAGAACCCTTAAAGCTTAATAAATAGGATCAGAAAACTTAAAGCTTAATAAATAGGATCAGAACCCTTAAAGCTTAGTAAATAGGATCAGAACCCTTAAATCTTAATGAACATACTCAGAACCCTTAAAGCTTAGTCAATAGGATCGAACCCTTAAAGCTTAGTAAATTGGATCAGATCCCTTAAAGCAATAAATAGGATCAGAACCCTTAAAGCTTAGTAAATTGGATCAGAATCCTTAAAGCTTAATAAATAGGATCAGAACCCTTAAAGCTTAGTAAATAGGAACAGAACCCTTAAAGCTTAATAAATAGGATCAGAACCCTTAAAGTTTAATAAATAGGATCAGAACCCTTAAAGCTTAAGAAATAGGATCAGAACCCTTAAAGCTTAATAAATAGGATCAGAGCCCTTAAAGCTTAATAAATAGGATCAGAACCCTTAAAGCTTAATAAATAGGATCAGAACCCTTAAAGCTTAATAAATAGGATCAGAACCCTTAAAGTGGAATACATAGGATCAGAACCCTTAAAGCTTAGTAAATAGGATCAGAGCCCTTAAAGCTTAATAAATAGGATCAGAACCCTTAAAGCTTAATAAATAGGACCAGAACCCTTAAAGCTTTGTAAATAGGATCAGAACCCTTAAAGCTTAATAAATAGGATCAGAACCCTTAAAGCTTAGTAAATAGGACCAGAACCCTTAAAGCTTAGTAAAAAGGATCAGAACCCTTAAAACTTAATGAACATGATCAGAACCCTTAAAGAGGAATACATAGGATCAGAACCCTTAAAGCTTAATAAATAGGATCAGAACCCTTAAAGCTTAATAAATAGGATCAGAACCCTTAAATCTTAATAAATAGGATCAGAACCCTTAAAGAGGAATACATAGGATCAGAACCCTTAAAACTTAATGAACATGATCAGAACCCTTAAAGAGGAATACATAGGATCAGAACCCTTAAAGCTTAATAAATAGGATCAGAACCCTTAAAGCTTAATAAATAGGATCAGAGCCCTTAAAGCTTAATAAATAGGATCAGAACCCTTAAAGCTTAATAAATAGGATCAGAACCCTTAAAGCTTAGTAAATAGGATCAGAATCCTTAAAGCTTAGTAATTAGGATCAGAACCCTTAAAGAGGAATACATAGGATCCTAACCCTTAAAGCTTAATGAATAGGATCAGAACCCTTAAAGCTTAGTAAATAGGATCAGAACCCTTAAAGCTTAATAAATAGGATCAGAAAACTTAAAGCTTAATAAATAGGATCAGAACCCTTAAAGCTTAGTAAATAGGATCAGAACCCTTAAATCTTAATGAACATACTCAGAACCCTTAAAGCTTAGTAAATAGGATCGGAACCCTTAAAGCTTAGTAAATTGGATCAGATCCCTTAAAGCTTAATAAATAGGATCAGAACCCTTAAAGCTTAGTAAATTGGATCAGAATCCTTAAAGCTTAATAAATAGGATCAGAACCCTTAAAGCTTAGTAAATAGGAACAGAACCCTTAAAGCTTAATAAATAGGATCAGAACCCTTAAAGCTTAATAAATAGGATCAGAAACCTTAATTCTTAATAAATAGGATCAGAACCCTTAAAGCTTAATAAATAGGATCAGAACCCTTAAAGCTTAATAAATAGGATCAGAAACCTTAATTCTTAATAAATAGGATCAGAACCCTTAAAGCTTAATAAATAGGATCAGAACCCTTAAAGTGGAATACATAGGATCAGAACCCTTAAAGCTTAGTAAATAGGATCAGAGCCCTTAAAGCTTAATAAATAGGATCAGAACCCTTAAAGCTTAATAAATAGGATCAGAACCCTTAAAGCTTAATAAATAGGATCAGAACCCTTAAAGCTTAATAAATAGGATCAGAACCCTTAAAGCTTAGTAAATTGGATCAGAATCCTTAAAGCTTAATAAATAGGATCAGAACCCTTAAAGCTTAGTAAATAGGAACAGAACCCTTAAAGCTTAATAAATAGGATCAGAACTCCTTAAAGTTTAATAAATAGGATCAGAACCCTTAAAGCTTAATAAATAGGATCAGAACCCTTAAAGCTTAATAAATAGGATCAGAGCCCTTAAAGCTTAATAAATAGGATCAGAACCCTTAAAGCTTAATAAATAGGATCAGAACCCTTAAAGCTTAATAAATAGGATCAGAACCCTTAAAGTGGAATACATAGGATCAGAACCCTTAAAGCTTAGTAAATAGGATCAGAGCCCTTAAAGCTTAATAAATAGGATCAGAACCCTTAAAGCTTAATAAATAGGACCAGAACCCTTAAAGCTTAGTAAATAGGATCAGAACCCTTAAAGCTTAATAAATAGGATCAGAACCCTTAAAGCTTAGTAAATAGGACCAGAAGCCTTAAAGCTTAGTAAAAAGGATCAGAACCCTTAAAACTTAATGAACATGATCAGAACCCTTAAAGAGGAATACATAGGATCAGAACCCTTAAAGCTTAATAAATAGGATCAGAACCCTTAAAGCTTAATAAATAGGATCAGAGCCCTTAAAGCTTAATAAATAGGATCAGAACCCTTAAAGCTTAATAAATAGGATCAGAAACCTTAATTCTTAATAAATAGGATCAGAACCCTTAAAGCTTAATAAATAGGATCAGAACCCTTAAAGTGGAATACATAGGATCAGAACCCTTAAAGCTTAGTAAATAGGATCAGAGCCCTTAAAGCTTAATAAATAGGATCAGAACCCTTAAAGCTTAATAAATAGGATCAGAACCCTTAAAGCTTAATAAATAGGATCAGAACCCTTAAAGCTTAATAAATAGGATCCAGAACCCGTAAAGCTTAGTAAATAGGATCAGAACCCTTAAAACTTAATGAACATGATCAGAACCCTTAAAGCTTAGTAATTAGGATCAGAACCCTTAAAGAGGAATACATAGGATCCTAACCCTTAAAGCTTAATGAATAGGATCAGAACCCTTAAAGCTTAGTAAATAGGATCAGAACCCTTAAAGCTTAATAAATAGGATCAGAAAACTTAAAGCTTAATAAATAGGATCAGAACCCTTAAAGCTTAGTAAATAGGATCAGAACCCTTAAATCTTAATGAACATACTCAGAACCCTTAAAGCTTAGTAAATAGGATCGGAACCCTTAAAGCTTAGTAAATTGGATCAGATCCCTTAAAGCTTAATAAATAGGATCAGAACCCTTAAAGCTTAGTAAATTGGATCAGAATCCTTAAAGCAATAAATAGGATCAGAACCCTTAAAGCTTAGTAAATAGGAACAGAACCCTTAAAGCTTAATAAATAGGATCAGAACCCTTAAAGTTTAATAAATAGGATCAGAACCCTTAAAGCTTAATAAATAGGATCAGAACCCTTAAAGCTTAATAAATAGGATCAGAGCCCTTAAAGCTTAATAAATAGGATCAGAACCCTTAAAGCTTAATAAATAGGATCAGAACCCTTAAAGCTTAATAAATAGGATCAGAACCCTTAAAGTGGAATACATAGGATCAGAACCCTTAAAGCTTAGTAAATAGGATCAGAGCCCTTAAAGCTTAATAAATAGGATCAGAACCCTTAAAGCTTAATAAATAGGACCAGAACCCTTAAAGCTTAGTAAATAGGATCAGAACCCTTAAAGCTTAATAAATAGGATCAGAACCCTTAAAGCTTAGTAAATAGGACCAGAACCCTTAAAGCTTAGTAAAAAGGATCAGAACCCTTAAAACTTAATGAACATGATCAGAACCCTTAAAGAGGAATACATAGGATCAGAACCCTTAAAGCTTAATAAATAGGATCAGAACCCTTAAAGCTTAATAAATAGGATCAGAACCCTTAAATCTTAATAAATAGGATCAGAACCCTTAAAGAGGAATACATAGGATCAGAACCCTTAAAACTTAATGAACATGATCAGAACCCTTAAAGAGGAATACATAGGATCAGAACCCTTAAAGCTTAATAAATAGGATCAGAACCCTTAAAGCTTAATAAATAGGATCAGAGCCCTTAAAGCTTAATAAATAGGATCAGAACCCTTAAAGCTTAATAAATAGGATCAGAAACCTTAATTCTTAATAAATAGGATCAGAACCCTTAAAGCTTAATAAATAGGATCAGAACCCTTAAAGTGGAATACATAGGATCAGAACCCTTAAAGCTTAGTAAATAGGATCAGAGCCCTTAAAGCTTAATAAATAGGATCAGAACCCTTAAAGCTTAATAAATAGGATCAGAACCCTTAAAGCTTAATAAATAGGATCAGAACCCTTAAAGCTTAATAAATAGGATCAGAACCCGTAAAGCTTAGTAAATAGGATCAGAACCCTTAAAACTTAATGAACATGATCAGAACCCTTAAAGCTTAGTAATTAGGATCAGAACCTTAAAGAGAGGAATACATAGGATCCTAACCCTTAAAGCTTAATGAATAGGATCAGAACCCTTAAAGCTTAGTAAATAGGATCAGAACCCTTAAAGCTTAATAAATAGGATCAGAAAACTTAAAGCTTAATAAATAGGATCAGAACCCTTAAAGCTTAGTAAATAGGATCAGAACCCTTAAAACTTAATGAACAGTCTCAGAACCCTTAAAGCTTAGTAAATAGGATCGGAACCCTTAAAGCTTAGTAAATTGGATCAGATCCCTTAAAGCTTAATAAATAGGATCAGAACCCTTAAAGCTTAGTAAATTGGATCAGAATCCTTAAAGCTTAATAAATAGGAACAGAACCCTTAAAGCTTAATAAATAGGATCAGAACCCTTAAAGTTTAATAAATAGGATCAGAACCCTTAAAGCTTAATAAATAGGATCAGAACACTTAAAGCTTAATAAATAGGATCAGAGCCCTTAAAGCTTAATAAATAGGATCAGAACCCTTAAAGCTTAATAAATAGGATCAGAACCCTTAAAGCAATAAATAGGATCAGAACCCTTAAAGTGGAATACATAGGATCAGAACCCTTAAAGCTTAGTAAATAGGATCAGAGCCCTTAAAGCTTAATAAATAGAATCAGAACCCTTAAAGCTTAATAAATAGGACCAGAACCCTTAAAGCTTAGTAAATAGGATCAAAACCCTTAAAGCTTAGTAAATAGGACCAGAACCCTTAAAGCTTAGTAAAAAGGATCAGAACCCTTAAAACTTAATGAACATGATCAGAACCCTTAAAGAGGAATACATAGGATCAGAACCCTTAAAGCTTAATAAATAGGATCAGAACCCTTAAAGCTTAATAAATAGGATCAGAACCCTTAAAGAGGAATACATAGGATCAGAACCCTTAAAGCTTAATAAATAGGATCAGAGCCCTTAAAGCAATAAATAGGATTAGAACCCTTAAAGCTTAATAAATAGGATCAGAACCCTTAAAGCTTAATAAATAGGATCAGAACCCTTAAAGTGGAACACATAGGATCAGAACCCTTAAAGCTTAGTAAATAGGATCAGAGCCCTTAAAGCTTAATAAAGAGGATCAGAACCCTTAAAGCTGAATAAATAGGACCAGAACCCTTAAAGCTTAGTAAATAGGATCAGAACCCTTAAAGCTTAATAAATAGCATCAGAACCCTTAAAGCTTAGTAAATAGGACCAGAACCCTTAAAGCTTAGTAAATAGGATCAGAACCCTTAAAACTTAATGAACATGATCAGAAGCCTTAAAGCTTAATAAATAGGATCAGAACCCTTAAAGCTTAATAAATTGGATCAGAACCCTTAAAGAGGAATACATAGGATCAGAACCCTTAAAGCTTAATAAATAGGATCAGAACCCTTAAAGAGGAATACATAGGATCAGAACCCTTAAAGCTTAATACATAGGATCAGAACCCTTAAAGCTTAATAAATAGGATCAGAACCCTTAAAGCTTAATAAATAGGATCAGAACCCTTAAAGCTTAGTAAATAGGATCAGAACCCTTAAAACTTAATGAACATACTCAGAACCCTTAAAGCTTAGTAAATAGGATCAGAACCCTTAAAGCTTAGTAAATAGGATCAGAGCCCTTAAAGCTTAATAAATAGGATCAGAACCCTTAAAGCTTAGTAAATAGGATCAGAACCCTTAAAGCTTAATAAATAGGATCAGAACCCTTAAAGCTTAGTAAATAGGAACAGAACCCTTAAAGCTTAGTAAATAGGATCAGAGCCCTTAAAGCTTAATAAATAGGACCAGAACCCTTAAAGCTTAGTAAATAGGATCAGAGCCCTTAAAGCAATAAATAGGATCAGAATCCTTAAAGCTTAGTAACAGGATCAGCACCCTTAAAACTTAATGAACATGATCAGAACCCTTAAAGAGGAATACATAGGATCAGAACCCTTAAAGCTTAATAAATACGATCAGAACCCTTAAAGCTTAATAAAAAGGATCAGAGCCCTTAAAGCTTAATAAATAGGATCAGAACCCTTAAAGCTTAATAAATAGGATCAGAACCCTTAAAGCTTAATAAATAGGACCAGAACCCTTAAAGCTTAGTAAATAGGATCAGAACCCTTAAAGCTTAACAAATAGGATCAGAACCCTTAAAGCTTAGTAAATAGGATCAGAACCCTTAAAGAGGAATACATAGGATCCTAACCCTTAAAGCTTAATGAATAGGATCAGAACCCTTAAAGCTTAGTAAATAGGATCAGAACCCTTAAAGCTTAATAAATAGGATCAGAAAACTTAAAGCTTAATAAATAGGATCAGAACCCTTAAAGCTTAGTAAATAGGATCAGAACCCTTAAAACTTAATGAACATACTCAGAACCCTTAAAGCTTAGTAAATAGGATCGGAACCCTTAAAGCTTAGTAAATTGGATCAGATCCATTAAAGCTTAATAAATAGGATCAGAACCCTTAAAGCTTAATAAATAGGATCAGAACCCTTAACGCTTAATAAATAGGATCAGAACCCTTAAAGCTAAATAAATAGGACCAGAGCCCTTAAAGCTTAATAAATAGGATCAGAACCCTTAAAGCTTAATAAATAGGACCAGAACCCTTAAAGCTTAGTAAATAGGATCAGAACCCTTAAAGCTTAATAAATAGGATCAGAACCCTTAAAGCTTAGTAAATAGGACCAGAACCCTTAAAGCTTAGTAAAAAGGAACAGAACCCTTAAAACTTAATGAACATGATCAGAACCCTTAAAGAGGAATACATAGGATCAGAACCCTTAAAGCTTAATAAATACGATCAGAACCCTTAAAGCTTAATAAATAGGATCAGAGCCCTTAAAGCTTAATAAATAGGATTAGAACCCTTAAAGCTTAATAAATAGGATCAGAACCCTTAAAGCTTAGTAAATAGGATCAGAATCCTTAAAGCTTAGTAAATAGGATCAGCACCCTTAAAACTTAATGAACATGATCAGAACCCTTAAAGAGGAATACATAGGATCAGAACCCTTAAAGCTTAATAAATACGATCAGAACCCTTAAAGCTTAATAAAAAGGATCAGAGCCCTTAAAGCTTAATAAATAGGATCAGAACCCTTAAAGCTTAATAAATAGGATCAGAACCCTTAAAGCTTAGTAAATTGGATCAGAATCCTTAAAGCTTAATAAATAGGATCAGAACCCTTAAAGCTTAGTAAATAGGAACAGAACCCTTAAAGCTTAATAAATAGGATCAGAACCCTTAAAGCTTAATAAATAGGATCAGAAACCTTAATTCTTAATAAATAGGATCAGAACCCTTAAAGCTTAATAAATAGGATCAGAACCCTTAAAGCTTAATAAATAGGATCAGAAACCTTAATTCTTAATAAATAGGATCAGAACCCTTAAAGCTTAATAAATAGGATCAGAACCCTTAAAGTGGAATACATAGGATCAGAACCCTTAAAGCTTAGTAAATAGGATCAGAGCCCTTAAAGCTTAATAAATAGGATCAGAACCCTTAAAGCTTAATAAATAGGATCAGAACCCTTAACGCTTAATAAATAGGATCAGAACCCTTAAAGCTAAATAAATAGGACCAGAGCCCTTAAAGCTTAATAAATAGGATCAGAACCCTTAAAGCTTAATAAATAGGACCAGAACCCTTAAAGCTTAGTAAATAGGATCAGAACCCTTAAAGCTTAATAAATAGGATCAGAACCCTTAAAGCTTAGTAAATAGGACCAGAACCCTTAAAGCTTAGTAAAAAGGAACAGAACCCTTAAAACTTAATGAACATGATCAGAACCCTTAAAGAGGAATACATAGGATCAGAACCCTTAAAGCTTAATAAAAAGGATCAGAACCCTTAAAGCTTAATAAATAGGATCAGAGCCCTTAAAGCTTAATAAATAGGATTAGAACCCTTAAAGCTTAATAAATAGGATCAGAACCCTTAAAGCTTAGTAAATAGGATCAGAATCCTTAAAGCTTAGTAAATAGGATCAGCACCCTTAAAACTTAATGAACATGATCAGAACCCTTAAAGAGGAATACATAGGATCAGAACCCTTAAAGCTTAATAAATACGATCAGAACCCTTAAAGCTTAATAAAAAGGATCAGAGCCCTTAAAGCAATAAATAGGATCAGAACCTTAAAGCTTAATAAATAGGATCAGAACCCTTAAAGCTTAGTAAATTGGATCAGAATCCTTAAAGCTTAATAAATAGGATCAGAACCCTTAAAGCTTAGTAAATAGGAACAGAACCCTTAAAGCTTAATAAATAGGATCAGAACCCTTAAAGCTTAATAAATAGGATCAGAACCCTTAAAGCTTAATAAATAGGATCAGAAACCTTAATTCTTAATAAATAGGATCAGAACCCTTAAAGCTTAATAAATAGGATCAGAACCCTTAAAGTGGAATACATAGGATCAGAACCCTTAAAGCTTAGTAAATAGGATCAGAGCCCTTAAAGCTTAATAAATAGGATCAGAACCCTTAAAGCTTAATAAATAGGATCAGAACCCTTAAAGCTTAATAAATAGGATCAGAACCCTTAAAGCTTAATAAATAGGATCAGAACCCTTAAAGCTTAGTAAATTGGATCAGAATCCTTAAAGCTTAATAAATAGGATCAGAACCCTTAAAGCTTAGTAAATAGGAACAGAACCCTTAAAGCTTAATAAATAGGATCAGAACCCTTAAAGTTTAATAAATAGGATCAGAACCCTTAAAGCTTAATAAATAGGATCAGAACCCTTAAAGCTTAATAAATAGGATCAGAGCCCTTAAAGCTTAATAAATAGGATCAGAACCCTTAAAGCTTAATAAATAGGATCAGAACCCTTAAAAGCAATAAATAGGATCAGAACCCTTAAAGTGGAATACATAGGATCAGAACCCTTAAAGCTTAGTAAATAGGATCAGAGCCCTTAAAGCTTAATAAATAGGATCAGAACCCTTAAAGCTTAATAAATAGGACCAGAACCCTTAAAGCTTAGTAAATAGGATCAGAACCCTTAAAGCTTAATAAATAGGATCAGAACCCTTAAAGCTTAGTAAATAGGACCAGAAGCCTTAAAGCTTAGTAAAAAGGATCAGAACCCTTAAAACTTAATGAACATGATCAGAACCCTTAAAGAGGAATAAATAGGATCAGAGCCCTTAAAGCTTAATAAATAGGATCAGAACCCTTAAAGCTTAATAAATAGGATCAGAAACCTTAATTCTTAATAAATAGGATCAGAACCCTTAAAGCTTAATAAATAGGATCAGAACCCTTAAAGTGGAATACATAGGATCAGAACCCTTAAAGCTTAGTAAATAGGATCAGAGCCCTTAAAGCTTAATAAATAGGATCAGAACCCTTAAAGCTTAATAAATAGGATCAGAACCCTTAAAGCTTAATAAATAGGATCAGAACCCTTAAAGCTTAATAAATAGGATCAGAACCCGTAAAGCTTAGTAAATAGGATCAGAACCCTTAAAACTTAATGAACATGATCAGAACCCTTAAAGCTTAGTAATTAGGATCAGAACCCTTAAAGAGGAATACATAGGATCCTAACCCTTAAAGCTTAATGAATAGGATCAGAACCCTTAAAGCTTAGTAAATAGGATCAGAACCCTTAAAGCTTAATAAATAGGATCAGAAAACTTAAAGCAATAAATAGGATCAGAACCCTTAAAGCTTAGTAAATAGGATCAGAACCCTTAAATCTTAATGAACATACTCAGAACCCTTAAAGCTTAGTAAATAGGATCGGAACCCTTAAAGCTTAGTAAATTGGATCAGATCCCTTAAAGCTTAATAAATAGGATCAGAACCCTTAAAGCTTAGTAAATTGGATCAGAATCCTTAAAGCTTAATAAATAGGATCAGAACCCTTAAAGCTTAGTAAATAGGAACAGAACCCTTAAAGCTTAATAAATAGGATAAGAACCCTTAAAGTTTAATAAATAGGATCAGAACCCTTAAAGCTTAATAAATAGGATCAGAACCCTTAAAGCTTAATAAATAGGATCAGAGCCCTTAAAGCTTAATAAATAGGATCAGAACCCTTAAAGCTTAATAAATAGGATCAGAACCCTTAAAGCTTAATAAATAGGATCAGAACCCTTAAAGTGGAATACATAGGATCAGAACCCTTAAAGCTTAGTAAATAGGATCAGAGCCCTTAAAGCAATAAATAGGATCAGAACCCTTAAAGCTTAATAAATAGGACCAGAACCCTTAAAGCTTAGTAAATAGGATCAGAACCCTTAAAGCTTAATAAATAGGATCAGAACCCTTAAAGCTTAGTAAATAGGACCAGAACCCTTAAAGCTTAGTAAAAAGGATCAGAACCCTTAAAACTTAATGAACATGATCAGAACCCTTAAAGAGGAATACATAGGATCAGAACCCTTAAAGCTTAATAAATAGGATCAGAACCCTTAAAGCTTAATAAATAGGATCAGAACCCTTAAATCTTAATAAATAGGATCAGAACCCTTAAAGAGGAATACATAGGATCAGAACCCTTAAAACTTAATGAACATGATCAGAACCCTTAAAGAGAGGAATACATAGGATCAGAACCCTTAAAGCTTAATAAATAGGATCAGAACCCTTAAAGCTTAATAAATAGGATCAGAGCCCTTAAAGCTTAATAAATAGGATCAGAACCCTTAAAGCTTAATAAATAGGATCAGAAACCTTAATTCTTAATAAATAGGATCAGAACCCTTAAAGCTTAATAAATAGGATCAGAACCCTTAAAGTGGAATACATAGGATCAGAACCCTTAAAGCTTAGTAAATAGGATCAGAGCCCTTAAAGCAATAAATAGGATCAGAACCCTTAAAGCTTAATACATAGGATCAGAACCCTTAAAGCTTAATAAATAGGATCAGAACCCTTAAAGCTTAATAAATAGGATCAGAACCCGTAAAGCTTAGTAAATAGGATCAGAACCCTTAAAACTTAATGAACATGATCAGAACCCTTAAAGCTTAGTAATTAGGATCAGAACCCTTAAAGAGGAATACATAGGATCCTAACCCTTAAAGCTTAATGAATAGGATCAGAACCCTTAAAGCTTAGTAAATAGGATCAGAACCCTTAAAGCTTAATAAATAGGATCAGAAAACTTAAAGCTTAATAAATAGGATCAGAACCCTTAAAGCTTAGTAAATAGGATCAGAACCCTTAAAACTTAATGAACAGTCTCAGAACCCTTAAAGCTTAGTAAATAGGATCGGAACCCTTAAAGCTTAGTAAATTGGATCAGATCCCTTAAAGCTTAATAAATAGGATCAGAACCCTTAAAGCTTAGTAAATTGGATCAGAATCCTTAAAGCTTAATAAATAGGATCAGAACCCTTAAAGCTTAGTAAATAGGAACAGAACCCTTAAAGCTTAATAAATAGGATCAGAACCCTTAAAGTTTAATAAATAGGATCAGAACCCTTAAAGCTTAATAAATAGGATCAGAACACTTAAAGCTTAATAAATAGGATCAGAGCCCTTAAAGCTTAATAAATAGGATCAGAACCCTTAAAGCTTAATAAATAGGATCAGAACCCTTAAAGCTTAATAAATAGGATCAGAACCCTTAAAGTGGAATACATAGGATCAGAACCCTTAAAGCTTAGTAAATAGGATCAGAGCCCTTAAAGCTTAATAAATAGAATCAGAACCCTTAAAGCTTAATAAATAGGACCAGAACCCTTAAAGCTTAGTAAATAGGATCAAAACCCTTAAAGCTTAGTAAATAGGACCAGAACCCTTAAAGCTTAGTAAAAAGGATCAGAACCCTTAAAACTTAATGAACATGATCAGAACCCTTAAAGAGGAATACATAGGATCAGAACCCTTAAAGCTTAATAAATAGGATCAGAACCCTTAAAGCTTAATAAATAGGATCAGAACCCTTAAAGAGGAATACATAGGATCAGAACCCTTAAAGCTTAATAAATAGGATCAGAGCCCTTAAAGCTTAATAAATAGGATTAGAACCCTTAAAGCTTAATAAATAGGATCAGAACCCTTAAAGCTTAATAAATAGGATCAGAACCCTTAAAGTGGAACACATAGGATCAGAACCCTTAAAGCTTAGTAAATAGGATCAGAGCCCTTAAAGCTTAATAAAGAGGATCAGAACCCTTAAAGCTGAATAAATAGGACCAGAACCCTTAAAGCTTAGTAAATAGGATCAGAACCCTTAAAGCTTAATAAATAGCATCAGAACCCTTAAAGCTTAGTAAATAGGACCAGAACCCTTAAAGCTTAGTAAATAGGATCAGAACCCTTAAAACTTAATGAACATGATCAGAAGCCTTAAAGCTTAATAAATAGGATCAGAACCCTTAAAGCTTAATAAATTGGATCAGAACCCTTAAAGAGGAATACATAGGATCAGAACCCTTAAAGCTTAATAAATAGGATCAGAACCCTTAAAGAGGAATACATAGGATCAGAACCCTTAAAGCTTAATACATAGGATCAGAACCCTTAAAGCTTAATAAATAGGATCAGAACCCTTAAAGCTTAATAAATAGGATCAGAACCCTTAAAGCTTAGTAAATAGGATCAGAACCCTTAAAACTTAATGAACATACTCAGAACCCTTAAAGCTTAGTAAATAGGATCAGAACCCTTAAAGCTTAGTAAATAGGATCAGAGCCCTTAAAGCTTAATAAAGAGGATCAGAACCCTTAAAGCTGAATAAATAGGACCAGAACCCTTAAAGCTTAGTAAATAGGATCAGAACCCTTAAAGCTTAATAAATAGCATCAGAACCCTTAAAGCTTAGTAAATAGGACCAGAACCCTTAAAGCTTAGTAAATAGGATCAGAACCCTTAAAACTTAATGAACATGATCAGAAGCCTTAAAGCTTAATAAATAGGATCAGAACCCTTAAAGCTTAATAAATTGGATCAGAACCCTTAAAGAGGAATACATAGGATCAGAACCCTTAAAGCTTAATAAATAGGATCAGAACCCTTAAAGAGGAATACATAGGATCAGAACCCTTAAAGCTTAATACATAGGATCAGAACCCTTAAAGCTTAATAAATAGGATCAGAACCCTTAAAGCTTAATAAATAGGATCAGAACCCTTAAAGCTTAGTAAATAGGATCAGAACCCTTAAAACTTAATGAACATACTCAGAACCCTTAAAGCTTAGTAAATAGGATCAGAACCCTTAAAGCTTAGTAAATAGGATCAGAGCCCTTAAAGCTTAATAAATAGGATCAGAACCCTTAAAGCTTAGTAAATAGGATCAGAACCCTTAAAGCTTAATAAATAGGATCAGAACCCTTAAAGCTTAGTAAATAGGAACAGAACCCTTAAAGCTTAGTAAATAGGATCAGAGCCCTTAAAGCTTAATAAATAGGACCAGAACCCTTAAAGCTTAGTAAATAGGATCAGAGCCCTTAAAGCTTAATAAATAGGATCAGAATCCTTAAAGCTTAGTAAATAGGATCAGCACCCTTAAAACTTAATGAACATGATCAGAACCCTTAAAGAGGAATACATAGGATCAGAACCCTTAAAGCTTAATAAATACGATCAGAACCCTTAAAGCTTAATAAAAAGGATCAGAGCCCTTAAAGCTTAATAAATAGGATCAGAACCCTTAAAGCTTAATAAATAGGATCAGAACCCTTAAAGCTTAATAAATAGGACCAGAACCCTTAAAGCTTAGTAAATAGGATCAGAACCCTTAAAGCTTAACAAATAGGATCAGAACCCTTAAAGCTTAGTAAATAGGATCAGAACCCTTAAAGAGGAATACATAGGATCCTAACCCTTAAAGCTTAATGAATAGGATCAGAACCCTTAAAGCTTAGTAAATAGGATCAGAACCCTTAAAGCTTAATAAATAGGATCAGAAAACTTAAAGCTTAATAAATAGGATCAGAACCCTTAAAGCTTAGTAAATAGGATCAGAACCCTTAAAACTTAATGAACATACTCAGAACCCTTAAAGCTTAGTAAATAGGATCGGAACCCTTAAAGCTTAGTAAATTGGATCAGATCCATTAAAGCTTAATAAATAGGATCAGAACCCTTAAAGCTTAGTAAATTGGATCAGAATCCTTAAAGCTTAATAAATAGGATCAGAACCCTTAAAGCTTAGTAAATAGGAACAGAACCCTTAAAGCTTAATAAATAGGATCAGAACCCTTAAAGTTTAATAAATAGGATCAGAACCCTTAAAGCTTAATAAATAGGATCAGAACCCTTAAAGCTTAATAAATAGGATCAGAGCCCTTAAAGCTTAATAAATAGGATCAGAACCCTTAAAGCTTAATAAATAGGATCAGAACCCTTAACGCTTAATAAATAGGATCAGAACCCTTAAAGCTAAATAAATAGGACCAGAGCCCTTAAAGCTTAATAAACAGGATCAGAACCCTTAAAGCTTAATAAATAGGACCAGAACCCTTAAAGCTTAGTAAATAGGATCAGAACCCTTAAAGCTTAATAAATAGGATCAGAACCCTTAAAGCTTAGTAAATAGGACCAGAACCCTTAAAGCTTAGTAAAAAGGAACAGAACCCTTAAAACTTAATGAACATGATCAGAACCCTTAAAGAGGAATACATAGGATCAGAACCCTTAAAGCTTAATAAAAAGGATCAGAACCCTTAAAGCTTAATAAATAGGATCAGAGCCCTTAAAGCTTAATAAATAGGATTAGAACCCTTAAAGCTTAATAAATAGGATCAGAACCCTTAAAGCTTAATAAATAGGATCAGAACCCTTAAAGTGGAATACATAGGATCAGAACCCTTAAAGCTTAGTAAATAGGATCAGAGCCCTTAAAGCTTAATAAAGAGGATCAGAACCCTTAAAGCTTAATAAATAGGACCAGAACCCTTAAAGCTTAGTAAATAGGATCAGAACCCTTAAAGCTTAATAAATAGCATCAGAACCCTTAAAGCTTAGTAAATAGGACCAGAACCCTTAAAGCTTAGTAAATAGGATCAGAACCCTTAAAGCTTAATAAATAGGTTCAGAACCCTTAAAGCTTAATAAATAGGTTCAGAACACTTAAAGCTTAGTAAATAGGATCAGCACCCTTAAAACTTAATGAACATGATCAGAACCCTTAAAGAGGAATACATAGGATCAGAACCCTTAAAGCTTAATAAAAAGGATCAGAGCCCTTAAAGCTTAATAAATAGGATCAGAACCCTTAAAGCTTAATAAATAGGACCAGAACCCTTAAAGTTTAATAAATAGGATCAGAACCCTTAAAGCTTAGTAAATAGGATCAGAATCCTTAAAGCTTAGTAAATAGGATCAGCACCCTTAAAACTTAATGAACATGATCAGAACCCTTAAAGAGGAATACATAGGATCAGAACCCTTAAAGCTTAATAAATACGATCAGAACCCTTAAAGCTTAATAAAAAGGATCAGAGCCCTTAAAGCTTAATAAATAGGATCAGAACCCTTAAAGCTTAATAAATAGGACCAGAACCCTTAAAGCTTAATAAATAGGATCAGAACACTTAAAGCTTAGTAAATAGGATCAGAACCCTTAAAGCTTATTAAATAGGATCAGAACCCTTAAAGCTTAACAAATATGATCAGAACCCTTAAAGCTTAATAAATAGGATCAGATCCCTTAAAGCTTAGTGAATAGGATCAGAACCTTAAAGATTAAAAATTAGGATCAGAACCCTTAAAGTTTAGTAAACAGGATCCGAAACCTTAAAGAGGAATACATAGGATCAGAACACTTAAAGCTTAATAAATAGGATCAGAACCCTTAAAGAGGAATACATAGGATCAGAACCCTTAAAGCTTAGTAAATAGGATCAGAACCCTTAAAGCCTAATAAATAGGATCAGAACCCTTAAAGCTTAATAAATAGGATCAGAACCCTTAAAGCTTAATAAATAGGATCAGAACCCTTAAAGCTTAATAAATAGGATCAGAACCCTTAAAGCTTAGTAAATAGGATCAGAACCCTTAAAGCTTAATAAATAGGATCAGAATCCTTAAAGCTTAGTAAATAGGATCAGATCCCTTAAAGCTTAATAAATAGGATCAGATCCCTTAAAGCTTAGTGAATAGGATCAGAACCTTAAAGATTAAAAATTAGGATCAGAACCCTTAAAGTTTAGTAAACAGGATCCGAAACCTTAAAGAGGAATACATAGGATCAGAACACTTAAAGCTTAATAAATAGGATCAGAACCCTTAAAGAGGAATACATAGGATCAGAACCCTTAAAGCTTAGTAAATAGGATCAGAACCCTTAAAGCCTAATAAATAGGATCAGAACCCTTAAAGCTTAATAAATAGGATCAGAACCCTTAAAGCTTAATAAATAGGATCAGAACCCTTAAAGCTTAATAAATAGGATCAGAACCCTTAAAGCTTAGTAAATAGGATCAGAACCCTTAAAGCTTAATAAATAGGATCAGAATCCTTAAAGCTTAGTAAATAGGATCAGATCCCTTAAAGCTTAATAAATAGGATCAGAATCCTTAAAGCTTAGTAAATAGGATCAGAACCCTTAAAACTTAATGAACATGATCAGAACCCTTAAAGAGGAATACATAGGATCAGAACCCTTAAAGCTTAATAAATAGGATAAGAACCCTTAAAGCTTAATAAATAGGACCAGAACCCTTAAAGCTTAATAAATAGGATCAGAACCCTTAAAGCAATAAATAGGATCAGAACCCTTAAAGCTTAATAAATAGGATCAGAACCCTTAAAGCTTAGTAAATAGGATCAGAACCCTTAACGCTTAATAAATAGGATCAGAACCCTTAAAGCTTAACAAATAGGATCAGAACCCTTAAAGCTTAATAAATAGGATCAGAACCCTTAAAGCTTAATAAATAGGACCAGAACCCTTAAAGCTTAATAAATAGGATCAGAACCCTTAAAGCTTAGTAAATAGGATCAGAACCCTTAACGCTTAATAAATAGGATCAGAACCCTTAAAGCTTAACAAATAGGATCAGATCCCTTAAAGCTTAATAAATAGGATCAGATCCCTTAAAGCTTAGTATGTAGGATCAGAACCTTAAAGCTTAATAATTAGGATCAGAACCCTTAAAGCTTGACAAATAGGATCAGAACCCTTAAAGCTTAATAAATAGGAACAGATCCCTTAAAGCTTAGTAAATAGGATCAGAACCCTTAAAGCTTAATAATTAGGATCAGATCCCTTAAAGCTTAGTAAATAGGATCAGAGCCCTTAAAGAGGAATACATAGGATCAGAACCCTTAAAGCTTAATAAATAGGATCAGAACCCTTATAGAGAAATACATAGGATCAGAAACCTTAAAGCTTAGTAAATAGGATCAGAACCCTTAAAGCCTAATAAATAGGATCAGAACCCTTAAAGCTTAATAAATAGGATCAGAACCCTTAAAGCTTAATACATAGGATCAGAACCCTTAAAGAGGAATACATAGGATCAGAACCCTTAAAGCTTAGTAAATAGGATCAGAACCCTTAAAGCCTAATAAATAGGATCAGAACCCTTAAAGCTTAGTAAATACGATCAGAACCCTTAAAGCTTAGTAAATAGGATCGGAACCCTTAAAGCTTAATAAATAGGATGAGAACCCTTAAAGAGGAATACATAGGATCAGAACCCCTAAAGCTTATTAAATAGGATCAGAACCCTTAAAGCTTAGTAAATAGGATCGGAACCCTTAAAGCTTAATAAATAGGATGAGAACCCTTAAAGGTTAGTAAATAGGATCGGAACCCTTAAATCTGAATAAATAGGATGAGAACCCTTAAAGAGGAATACATAGGATCAGAACCCTTAAAGGTTAGTAAATAGGATCGGAACCCTTAAAGCTTAATAAATAGGATCAGAACACTTAAAGCTTAGTAAATAGGATCGGAACCCTTAAAGCTTAATCAATAGGATGAGAACCCTTAAAGTTTAGTAAATAGGATCGGAACCCTTAAAGCTTAATAAATAGGATGAGAACCCTTAAAGAGGAATACATAGGATCAGAACCCTTAAAGCTTAGTAAATAGGATCGGAACCCTTAAAGCTTAATAAATAGGATGAGAACCCTTAAAGAGGAATACATAGTATCAGAGCAAAGACTCAATCATGGACACTCTTACTGACAGCTGTGGCTGTGTTGCGTAATGTATTGTTACCTTCTTGTGCTTTGTGCTGTTGTCTGTGCTACCATCTTGTCTTGCTACCATGTTGTTCTGCTACCATGTTGTGTTGCTACCATGTTGTTGTCATGTTGTGGCTTCGAATACGTAGGATCAGAAGCCTTAAAGAGGAATACAGTGCATTCAGAAAGTATTCAGAACCCTTGACTTTCTCCACATTTTGTTAAGTTACAGCCTTATTCTAAAATGGATTCAAAAAATGTTTTCCTCATTAATCGACACACAATATCCCATAATGACAAAGTGAAAACAGTTTTTTGGAAACATTTGCAAATGTATAAAAAAATACCTTTATTACATAGGTATTCAGACCCTTTGCTATGAGACTCGAAATTGAGCTCAGGTGCATCCTGTTTCCGTTGATCATCCTTGAGATGTTTCTACAACTTGATTGCAGTCCACCTGTGGTAAATTCAATTGATTGAACATGATTTGGAAAGGCACACACCTGTCTATATTAAGTCCCATAGTTGACAGTGCATGTCAGAGCAAACACCAAGCCATGAGGTCGAAGGAATTGTCCGTAGAGAACCGAGACAGGATTGTGTCGAGTCACAGATCTGTCAAAGTCAAAGTCACCATTATTAGTCAGTTGTACAACCGAATGCCTTCAACTGAAATGTGTCTTCCGCATTTAACCCAACCCCTCTGAATCAGAGAGGTGCAGGGGGCTGCCTTAATCGACATCCACGTCTTCGGCGCCCGGGGAACAGTGGGTTAACTGCGTTGTTCAGGGGCGGAACGACAGATTTTTACCTCGGGGATTCAAACTTGCAACCCTCCGGTTACAAGTCCAACGCTCTAACCACTAGGCTACCTGCCGCACCGGGGGGGAAGGGTACCAAAACTATACTGCATTGAAGAATACAGTGGCCTCCATCACTCTTAAATTGAAGAAGTTTGGAACCACCAAGAGGATCAGAACCCTGGCCGCCGGGCCAAACTGAGCAATTGGGGGAGAAGGGCCTTGGTCAGAGAGTTGACTAAGAACCCAATGGTCACTCTGACAGAGCTCCAGAGTTCCTCTGTGGAGATGGGAGAACCTTCCAGAAGGACAACCATCTCTGCAGCATTCCACCAATTAGGCCTTTATGGTAGAGTGGCCAGACTGAAGCCACTCCTCAGTAAAAGGCACATGACAGCCTGCTTGGAGTTTTCCAAAAGGCACCTAAAGGTCTCGACCTAGGTTGGGCAAAACTAAACATGGCGGTGTTCGCCTTAGCAATCTCACTGGAACAAACACCTCCTCCATTCCTGTCATTATTGAAAGAGATTGTGATATCTCACATCTCAAAATAGGGCTACTTAATGTTAGATCCCTCACTTCCAAGGCAGTCATGGTCAATTAACTAATCACTGATCATAATCTTGATGTGATTGGCCTGACTGAAACATGGTTTAAGCCTGATGTTTTACTGTGTTAATTGAGGCCTCTCCTCCTGGTTACACTAGTGACCATATCCCCCGCGCATCCCGCAAAGGCGGAGGTGTTGCAAACATTTACGATAGCAAATTTCAATTTACAAAAAACCCCAGACGTTTTTGTCTTTTGAGCTTCTAGTCATGAAATCTATGCAGCCAACTCAATCACTTTTTATAGCTACTGTATACAGGCCTCCTGGGCCGTAGACAGCGTTTCTCACTGAGTTCCCTGAATTCCTATCAGACCTTGTAGTCATGGCAGATAGTATTCTAATTTTTGGTGACTTTAGTATTCACATGGAAAAGTCCACAGACCCAGTCCAAAAGGCTTTCGGAACCATCATCAACTCAGTGGGTTTTGTCCAACATGTCTCCGGACCTACTCACTGCCACAGTCATACTCTGGACCTAGTTTTGTCCCGTGGAATAAATGTTGTGGATCTTAATGTTTTTCCTCATAATCCTGCACCATTTTATTACGTTTGCAATCGCAACAAATAATCTGCTCAGAACCCAACCTAGGATCATCAAAATCGTGCTATAAATTCTCGGACAACCCAAAGATTCCTAGATGCCCTTCCAGACTCCCTCTGCCTACCCAAGGACGTCAGAGTACAAAAATCAGATAACCACCTAACTGAGGAACTCAATTTAACCTTGCGCAATGCCCTAGATGCAGTCGCACTCCTAGAAACAAAAAACATTTGCCATAAGAAACTAGCTCCCTGGTATACAGAAAATACCCGAGCTCTGAAGCAAGCTTCCAGAAAATTGGAACGTAAATGGCGCTACACCAAACTGGAAGTCTTCCGACTAGCTTGGAAAGACAGTACCGTGCAGTATCGAAGAGCCCTCTCTGCTGCTCGATCATCCTATTTTTCCAACTTAATTGAAGAAAATAAGAACAATCCAACATTTATTTTTGATACCGTTGCAAAGCTAACTAAAAAGCAGCATTCCCCAAGAGAGGATGGCTTTCACTTCAGCAGTGATACATTCATGAACTTCTTTGAGGAAAAGATCATGATCATTAGAAAGCAAATTACGGACTCTTCTTTAAATCTGTGTATTTCTCCAAAGCTCAGTTGTCCTGAGTCTGCACAACGTTGCCAGGACCTAGGATCAAGGGAGACACTCAAGTTTTTTAGTACTATATCTCTTGACACATTGATGAAAATAATCATGGCCTCTAAACCTTCAAGCTGCATACTGGACACTATTCCAACTAAACTACTGAAAGAGCTGCTTCCTGTGCTTGGCCCTCCTATGTTGAACATAATAAATGGCTCTCTATCCACCGGATGTGTACCAAACTCACTAAAAGTGGCAGTAATAAAGCCTCTCTTGAAAAAGCCAAACCTTGACCTAGAAAATATAAACAACTATCGGCCTATATCGAAATGCTTCAGTCTGGTTTTAGACCCCATCATAGCACTGAGACTGCACATGTGAAGGTAGTAAATTACCTTTTAATGGTGTCAGACTGAGGCTCTGCATCTGTCCTCGTGCTCCTAGACCTTAGTGCTGCTTTTGATACCATCGATCACCACATTATTTTGGAAAGATTGGAAACCCAAAGTCGTCTACATGGACAAGTTCTGGCCTGGTTTAGATCTTATATGTCGGAAAGATATCAGTTTGTGTCTGTGGATGGTTTGTCCTCTGACAAATCAACTGTACATTTTGGTGTTCCTCAAGGCTCCGTTTTAGGACCACTATTGTTTTCACTATATATTTTACCTCTTGGTGATGTCATTCGTAAAAAAACACAATGTTAATTTTCACTGCTATGCGGATGACACACAGCTGTACATTTCGATGAAACATGGTGAAGCCCCAAAGTTGTCCTCCGTGGCGGCCTGTGTTTCAGACATAAGGAAGTGGATGGCGGAAAATGTTCTACTTTTAAACTCTGACAACAGAGATGCTAGTTCTAGGTCCCAAGAAACAAAGAGATCTTCTGTTGAATCTGACAATTAATCTTGATGGTTGTACAGTCGTCTCAAATAAAACTGTGAAGGACCTCGTCGTTACTCTGGACCCTGATCTTTCTTTTGACGAACATATCAAGACTGTTTCAAGGACAGCTTTTTTCCATTTACGTAACATTGTAAAAATCAGAAACTTTCTGTCCAAAAATTATGCAGAAAAGTTAATCCATGCGTTTGTAACTTCTAGGTTAGACTACTGCAATGCTTTACTTTCCGGCTACCCCGGATAAAGCACTAAATAAACTTCAGTTAGTGCTAAACACGGCTGCTAGAATCTTGACTAGAACCCCAAAATTTGATCATATTACTCCAGTACTAGCCTCTCTACACTGGCTTCCTGTTAAGGCAAGGGCTGATTTCAAGGTTTTACTGCTAACCTACAAAGCATTACATGGGCTTGCTCCTACCTATCTTTCCGATTTGGTCCTGCCGTACATACCTACACGTACGCTACGGTCACAAGACGCAGGCCTCCTTACTGTCCCTAGAATTTCTAAGCAAACAGCTGGAGGCAGGGCTTTCTCCTATAGAGCTCCATTTTTATGGAATAGTCTGCCTATCCAAGTGAGAGACGCAGACTCGGTCTCAACCTTTAAGTCTTTATTGAAGACTCGTCTCTTCAGTAGGTCCTATGATTGAGTGTAGTCTGGCCCAGGGGTGTGAAGGTGAACGGAAAGGCACTGGAGCAACGAACCACCCTTGCTGTCTCTGCTTTGCCGGTTCCCTTCTCTCCACTGGGATTCTCTGCCTCTAATCCTATTACAGGGGCTGAGTCACTAGCTTACTGGTGCTCTTCCATGCTGTCCCTAGGGATGGGTGCATCGCTTGATTGGGTTGAGTCACTGACGTGATCTTCCTGTCCGGGTTGGCGCCCCCGGCTCGGGTTCATGCCGTGGGGGAGATCTTTGTGAGCTATACTCGGCCTTGTCTCAGGATGGTAAGTTGGTGGTTGAAGATATCCCTCTAGTGGTGTGGGGGCTGTGCTTCGGCAGAGTGGGTGGGGTTATATCCTGCCTGTTTGGCCCTGTCCGGGGGTATCGTCAGACGGGGCCACAGTGTCTCCCGACCCCTCCTGTCTCAGCCTCCAGTATTTATGCTGCAGTAGTTTATGTGTCGGGGGGCTAGGGTCCATCTGTTATATCTGGAGTATTTCTCATGTATTATCCGGTGTTCTCTCTCTCTCTCTCTCTCTCTCTCTCTCTCTCTCTCTCTCTCTCTCTCTCTCTCTCTCTCTCTCTCTCTCTCTCTCTCTCTCTCTCTCTCTCTCTCTCTCTCTCTCTCTCTCTCTCTCTCTCTCTCTCTCTCTCTCTCTCTCTCTCTCTCTCTCTCTCTCTCTCTGAGCCCTAGGACCATTCCTCAGGACTACCTGGGCTGATGACTCCTTGCTGTCCCCAGTCCACCTGGCCATGCTGCTGCTCCAGTTTCAACTGTTCTGCCTGCGGCTATGGAACCCTGACCTGTTCACCAGACGTGCTACCTGTACCAGACCTGCTGTTTTCAACTCTCTAGAGACAGCAGGGGCGGTAGAGATACTCTGAATGATCGGCTGTTCTGTTATAATCTCCACCCGGCACAGCCAGAAGAGGACTGGCCACCCCTCATAGCCTGGTTCCTCTCTAGGTTTCTTCCTAGGTTCTGGCCTTTCTATGGAGTTTTCCTAGCCACCGTGCTTCTACACCTGCATTGCTTGCTGTTTTAGGCTGGGTTTCTGCTCCAGAGCACTCAGGACCTCAGACTGGGGCGAAAGTTCACCTTCCAACAGGACAACGACCCTAAGCACACAGCCAAGACAATGCAGGAGTGGCTTTAGGACAAATCTCTGAATGTCCTTGAGTGGCCCAGCCAGAGGCAGGACTTGAACCCGATCGAACATTTCTAGAAAGACCTGATGTAAGCTTTGTAGCAACGCTCCCCATCGAACCTGACAGAGCTTGAGAGGATCTGCAGAGAAGAATGGGAGAAACTCCACCAAATACAGGTGTGCCAAGCTTGTAGCGTCATACCCAAGAAGACTCAAGGCTCTAATCGCTGACAAAGGTGCTTCAACAAAGTACTGAGGAAATGGTCGGAAAACTAAATGTGATTTTAAAAAAGAAATCTTCATAAATGTGAAAAAAAATCTAAAAACCACTTTTGCTTTGCCATCATTTATTTAACTAACTAGGCAAGTCAGTGAAGAACAAATTCTTACTTACAATGACAGCCTAGGAACAGTGGGTTTAACTGCCTTGTTCAGGGGCAGAACGACAGATTTTTACTTTGTCAGCTCGGGGGATTCAATCTAGCAACCTTTCGGCTACTGGCCCAACACTCTGACCACTAGGCTACCTGCCGCCCCTGTGTACACTGCATCATGGGGTATTGTGTGTAGATTGACGAGGGAAAATAGCTATTTAAACAATTTTAGAGTAAGGCTGTAAAGTAACAAAATGTGGTAAACAATCAAGACGGTCTGGATATTTTCCGAATGCACTGTACACAGGATTAGAACTCTTAAGGAGGAATACATGGGATCAGAAGCCAGTGGAATACAGTTTTAGTGGGAGAAATAGTGAGGTGTATATTTCCATAGGAAACAAGCCCTATTGTCTCTCCCACATCTGGTGTTGAGTTTAGGGAGAGGGTAGGAGGGAGGGTAGGGAGAGGGTAGGAGGGAAGGGGACAGGGTAAGAGAGAGAGGATAGGAGGGGGGGACAGGGTAAGAGGGAGAGGGTGGGAGAGAGGGTAAGAGAGAGAGGGTAGGAGGGGGGGACAGGGTAAGAGAGAGAGGGTAGGAGGGGGGGACAGGGTAAGAGGGAGCGGGTACTTTTGTTGCTAGCTAACTGTCCGTCCTGAGCTCTAGTAGAGGAGATGGAAGACCTGGTCTGTGTGTCTGTCTGTCTGTCTGTGTGTGTGTGTGTGTGTGTGTGTGTGTGTGTGTGTGTGTGTGTGTGTGTGTGTGTGTGTGTGTGTGTGTGTCTGTGCGTGTGTCTTTCTGTGTATAAATGTGTAATAATGACCGGCCACATGGATTGCAGCCTACCGCAGATGAGAAAATCTATTTGTTTTGAGCATTTACAGTAGCCTAATTATTAGACTCAGCCACAGTCAGAGAGAGAAGAAACACAATGAGATATGGCTTGTGATAGGATCCACGAAGGAAGCCGAAAACACCATTTCCCTTTACTGATTAATGTTTCACAGTGGAAATATGATGGACACTGATGAATACATTTTGGATGCAGCTCTCAGTCCTTCCCTTTTGAGGTAATTTTCTGATTATCAATTATCTGGAGCTGGTGTATGTGTTTGTACCAAGCAGAGGAGTGCGATTAATAAAGTGAGGAAATGACAGAGGGAGAGATGGAGGGAAGGAGGGATGGAGGCACCAGTGAGACATGAAGAGAAATAAAATGAGACCTAGGAGGAAGGTCAATAACAGAAGTAGGAAACAATGGGAAATGAAAGAGAGATCCTGAGGCAGAGAGAGAGCTACGGAGAGGAGAGAGAGAGAGAGATCCTGAGGTAGAGAGAGAGAAGGAGAGAGGGAGAGAGAGAGATCCTGAGGTAGAGAGAGAGAAGGAGAGAGGGAGAGAGAGAGAGATCCTGAGGTAGAGAGAGAGAAGGAGAGAGGGAGAGAGAGAGAGATCCTGAGGTAGAGAGAGAGAAGGAGAGGAGAGAGAGATCCTGAGGCAGAGAGAGAGCAATGGAGAGGAGAGAGAGAGATCCTGAGGTAGAGAGAGAGAAGGAGAGAGGGAGAGATCCTGAGGCAGAGAGAGAAGGAGAGAAGGAGAGGAGAGAGAGATCCTGAGGTAGAGAGAGAGCAACGGAGAGGAGAGAGAGAGATCCTGAGGTAGAGAGAGAGAAGGAGAGGGAGAGAGAGAGATCCTGAGGTAGAGAGAGAGAGAAGGAGAGGAGAGAGAGAGAAGGAGGTAGAGAGAGGAGAGAGGGAGAGAGAGAGAGATCCTAAGGTAGAGAGAGAAGGAGAGAAGGAGAGGAGAGAGAGATCCTGAGGTAGAGAGAGAAGGAGAGGAGAGAGAGATCCTGAGGCAGAGAGAGAGCAATGGAGAGGAGAGAAAGAGATCCTGAGGTAGAGAGAGAGAAGGAGAGAGGGAGAGGAGAGAGAGATCCTGAGGTAGAGAGAGAAGGAGAGGAGAGAGAGATCCTGAGGCAGAGAGAGAGCAATGGAGAGGAGAGAAAGAGATCCTGAGGTAGAGAGAGAGAAGGAGAGAGGGAGAGAGAGAGAGATCCTGAGGTAGAGAGAGAGAGAGGAGAGAGGGAGAGAGAGAGAGATCCTGAGGTAGAGAGGGAGAAGGAGAGGAGAGAGAGAGAGAGAAGGAGAGAGGAAGAGAGAGAGAGGGGGGAGAAAAATATAAATCTGTGTTGTCATGGAAACTGGAAAGGATCTGAGCAAAACAAGAATGTAAATTAGTTTACCCTCTGAGACTGGGGCAGAATTGGTTTACCCTCTGAGACTGGGGCAGAACTGGTTTACCCTCTGAGACTGGGACAGAACTGGTTTACCCTCTGAGACTGGGACAGAACTGGTTTACCCTCTGAGACTGGGGCAGAACTGGTTCACCCTCTGAGACTGGGGCAGAACTAGTTTACCCTCTGAGACTGGGACAGAACTGGTTTACCCTCTGAGACTGGGACAGAACTGGTTTACCCTCTGAGACTGGGACAGAACTGGTTTACCCTCTGAGACAGGGACAGAACTGGTTTACCCTCTGAGACTGGGACAGAACTGGTTTACCCTCTGAGACTGGGACAGAACTGGTGAAATGGAGAATGGTGGTAAAGAGAGAAGAGGGATAGAGAGGAGGGAGGAAGGGCGAGATGAGGGAGGAAGGGCGAGATGAGGGATTAAGAGCGAGATGAGGGTGGAAGAAATTGAGGAGAATAAGTATAGCAGTGAGAAGGAAGAGGGGGAAATTGAAGAGATGGACTGAGGAATGAAGAGAGAAAGGGAATATTATATTTTTTTATGAAGAAGGAAGTAAGAGACAAAAGAAAGAGAGAGACTAAGAGGGAGAGCAAGTGAGAGTGAGGTAGTTTACGCTAGGAAAGAGAGAGACTAGGAGGGAGAGCAAGTGAGAGTGAGGTAGTTTACGCTAGGAAAGAGAGAGACTAGGAGGGAGAGCAAGTGAGAGTGAGGTAGTTTACGCTAGGAAAGAGAGAGACTAGGAGGGACAGCAAGTGAGAGTGAGGTAGTTTACGCTAGGAAAGAGAGAGACTAGGAGGGACAGCAAGTGAGAGGGAGGTAGTTTACGCTAGGAAGAGAGAGACTAGGAGGGAGAGCAAGTGAGAGTGAGGTAGGTTACGCTAGGAAGAGAGAGACTAGGAGGGTGAGCAGAGTGAGAGTGAGGTAGTTTACGCTAGGAAAGAAAGAGACTAAGAGGGAGAGCAAGTGAGAGTGAGGTAGTTTACGCTAGGAAAGAGAGAGACTAGGAGGGAGAGCAAGTGAAAGTGAGGTAGTTTACGCTAGGAAAGAGAGAGACTAGGAGGGACAGCAAGTGAGAGTGAGGTAGTTTACGCTAGGAAGAGAGAGAGACTAGGAGGGACAGCAAGTGAGAGGAGGTAGTTTACGCTAGGAAAGAGAGAGAGACTAGGAGGGAGAGCAAGTGAGAGTGAGGTAGTTTACGCTAGGAAAGAGAGAGAGACTAGGAGGGTGAGCAAGTGAGAGGTGAGGTAGAATACGCTAGGAAGAGAGAGACTAGGAGGGAGAGCAAGTGAGAGTGAGGTAGTTTACGCTAGGAAAGAGAGAGACTAGGAGGGACAGCAAGTGAGAGGGAGGTAGTTTACGCTAGGAAAGAGAGAGACTAGGAGGGACAGCAAGTGAGAGGGAGGTAGTTTACGCTAGGAAAGAGAGAGACTAGGAGGGACAGCAAGTGAGAGGGAGGTAGTTTACGCTAGGAAAGAGAGAGACTAGGAGGGAGAGCAAGTGAGAGTGAGGTAGTTTACGCTAGGAAAGAGAGAGACTAGGAGGGACAGCAAGTGAGAGTGAGGTAGTTTACGCTAGGAAAGAGAGAGACTAGGAGGGACAGCAAGTGAGAGGGAGGTAGTTTACGCTAGGAAAGAGAGAGACTAGGAGGGAGAGCAAGTGAGAGTGAGGTAGTTTACGCTAGGAAAGAGAGAGACTAGGAGGGTGAGCAAGTGAGAGTGAGGTAGTTTACGCTAGGAAAGAAAGAGACTAAGAGGGAGAGCAAGTGAGAGTGAGGTAGTTTACGCTAGGAGAAGAGAGACTAGGAGGGAGAGCAAGTGAAAGTGAGGTAGTTTACGCTAGGAAGAGAGAGACTAGGAGGGACAGCAAGTGAGAGTGAGGTAGTTTACTAGGAAAGAGAGAGACTAGGAGGGACAGCAAGTGAGAGGGAGGTAGTTTACGCTAGGAAAGAGAGAGACTAGGAGGGAGAGCAAGTGAGAGTGAGGTAGTTTACGCTAGGAAAGAGAGAGACTAGGAGGGTGAGCAAGTGAGAGTGAGGTAGTTTACGCTAGGAAAGAAAGAGACTAAGAGGGAGAGCAAGTGAGAGTGAGGTAGTTTACGCTAGGAAAGAGAGAGACTAGGAGGGAGAGCAAGTGAAAGTGAGGTAGTTTACGCTAGGAAAGAGAGAGACTAGGAGGGAGAGCAAGTGAGAGTGAGGTAGAATACGCTAGGAAAGAGAGAGACTAGGAGGGAGAGCAAGTGAGAGTGAGGTAGTTTACGCTAGGAAAGAGAGAGACTAGGAGGGAGAGCAAGTGAGAGTGAGGTAGTTTACGCTAGGAAAGAGAGAGACTAGGAGGGACAGCAAGTGAGAGGGAGGTAGTTTACGCTAGGAAAGAGAGAGACTAAGAGGGAGACCAAGTGAGAGTGAGGTAGTTTACGCTAGGAAAGAGAGAGACTAGGAGGTAGAGCAAGTGAGAGTGAGGTAGTTTACGCTAGGAAAGAGAGAGACTAGGAGGGTGAGCAAGTGAGAGTGAGGTAGTTTACGCTAGGAAAGAAAGAGTCAAAACGCTCACAAAATTACTAAGAAACAACCATACATCTCTGTGGATAATTAACATATTAATAATCACAGACTCATAATAAATTAGACAGTCAGAGTAGAAACAGATTGGAACCGAGAGGGTATGAAAAGCAACAGACACACAGGCGATTGGAAGGGGCCTCTTCTCATGCATTGCAGCCCTCCTTGAGTGACGTTAGTAATTAAGAACGGATTTAATTATATTGGGGAGCAACTGTGCTGGGCTGGGGAGGGTGTGTGGTGGCTGGGGAGGGTGTGTGGTGGCTGGGGAGGGTGTGTGGTGGGCTGGGGAGGGTGTGTGGTGTCTGGGGAGGGTGTGTGCTGGGCTGGGGAGGGTGTGTGGTGTCTGGGGAGGGTGTGTGCTGGGCTGGGGAGGGTGTGTGGTGGCTGGGTAGGGTGTGTGGTGGGCTGGGGAGGGTGTGTGCTGGGCTGGGGAGGGTGTGTGGTGGCTGGGAGGGTGTGTGGTGGCTGGGGAGGGTGTGTGGTGGGCTGGGGAGGTGTGTGGTGGCTGGGGAGGGTGTGTGGTGGGCTGGGGAGGGTGTGTGGTGGGCTGGGGAGGGTGTGTGGTGGGCTGGGGAGGGTGTGTGTGGTGGCTGGGGAGGGTGTGTGGTGGGCTGGGAGGGGTGTGTGGTGGGCTGGGGAGGGTGTGTGGTGGCTGGGGAGGGTGTGTGGTGGGCTGGGGAGGGTGTGTGGTGGCTGGGGAGGGTGTGTGGTGGCTGGGGAGGGTGTGTGCTGGGCTGGGGAGGGTGTGTGGTGGCTGGGGAGGGTGTGTGGTGGGCTGGGGAGGGTGTGTGCTGGGCTGGGGAGGGTGTGTGGTGGCTGGGGAGGGTGTGTGCTGGGCTGGGAGGGTGTGTGGTGGCTGGGGAGGGTGTGTGGTGGCTGGGGAGGTGTGTGTGGGTGGTGGCTGGGGAGGGTGTGTGGTGGGCTGGGGAGGGTGTGTGGTGGGCTGGGGAGGTGTGTGGTGGGCTGGGGAGGGTGTGTGGTGGGCTGGGGAGGGTGTGTGGTGGGCTGGGGAGGGTGTGTGGTGGCTGGGGAGGGTGTGTGGTGGCTGGGAGGGGTGTGTGGTGGCTGGGGAGAGGGTGTGTGGTGGCTGGGGAGGGTGTGTGTGGTGGGCTGGGGAGGGTGTGGTGGTGGCTGGGAGGTGTGTGGTGGCTGGGGAGGGTGTGTGGTGGGCTGGGGAGGGTGTGTGGTGGGCTGGGGAGGGTGTGTGGTGGCTGGGAGAGGTGTGTGGGTGGCTGGGGAGGGGTGTGTGGTGGGCTGGGGAGGTGTGTGTGGTGGCTGGGGAGGGTGTGTGGTGGGCTGGGGAGGGGTGTGTGCTGGGCTGGGGAGGGTGTGTGGTGGGCTGGGGAGGGTGTGTGGTGGGCTGGGGAGGGTGTGTGGTGGGCTGGGGAGGGTGTGTGGTGGGCTGGGGAGGGTGTGTGGTGGGCTGGGGAGGGTGTGTGGTGGGCTGGGGGAGGGTGTGTGCTGGGCTGGGAGGTGTGTGGTGGCTGGGGAGGGTGTGTGGTGGCTGGGGAGGGTGTGTGGTGGGCTGGGGAGGGTGTGTGCTGGGCTGGGAGTGTGCTGTGTGTGCTGGCTGGGGAGGGTGTGTGGTGGGCTGGGGGGAGGTGTGTGGTGGCTGGGGAGGGTGTGTGGCTGGCTGGGGAGGGTGTGTGGTGGGCTGGGGAGGGTGTGTGGTGGCTGGGGAGGGTGTGTGGTGGCTGGGGAGGGTGTGTGGCTGGGCTGGGAGGGTGTGTGGTGGCTGGGGAGGGTGTGTGCTGGGCTGGGGAGGGTGTGGTGGCTGGGGAGGTGTGTGGTGGCTGGGGATGGCTGGGAGGGTGTGTGGTGGGCTGGGGAGGGTGTGTGGTGGCTGGGAGGGTGTGTGCTGGGCTGGGAGGGTGTGTGGTGGGCTGGGGAGGGTGTGTGCTGGGCTGGCTGGGAGGGTGTGTGGTGGCTGGGGAGGTGTGTGCTGGCTGGGGAGGGTGTGTGCTGGGCTGGGGAGGGTGTGTGCTGGGCTGGGGAGGGTGTGTGCTGGGCTGGGAGGGTGTGTGGTGGGCTGGGGAGGGTGTGTGGTGGCTGGGGAGGGTGTGGTGGTGGCTGGGGAGGGTGTGTGCTGGGCTGGGGAGGGTGTGTGTGGTGGCTGGGGAGGGTGTGTGGTGGCTGGGGAGAGGGTGTGTGGTGGCTGGGGAGGGGGTGTGTGCTGGGCTGGGAGGGTGTGTGGTGGCTGGGGAGGGTGTGTGGTGGCTGGGGAGGTGTGTGGTGGCTGGGGAGGTGTGTGGTGGGCTGGGGAGGGTGTGTGGTGGCTGGGGAGGGTGTGTGGCTGGGCTGGGGAGGGTGTGTGGTGGGCTGGGGAGGGTGTGGTGGCTGGGGGAGGGTGTGTGGTGGCTGGGGAGGAGGTGTGTGCTGGGCTGGGGAGGGTGTGTGGTGGCTGGGGAGGGTGTGCTGGTGGCTGGGGAGGTGTGTGCTGGGCTGGGGGGAGGTGTGTGTGGTGGCTGGGAGGGTGTGTGGTGGGCTGGGAGGGTGTGTGGTGGCTGGGGAGGGTGTGTGGTGGCTGGGGAGGGTGTGTGCTGGGCTGGGGAGGGTGTGTGCTGGGCTGGGGAGGGGTGTGTGGTGGCTGGGGAGGGTGTGTGGTGGCTGGGGAGGTGTGTGGTGGCTGGGGAGGGTGTGTGCTGGGCTGGGGAGGGTGTGTGGTGGCTGGGGAGGGGTGTGTGGTGGCTGGGGAGGGTGTGTGGTGGCTGGGGAGGGTGTGTGGTGGCTGGGGAGGTGTGTGCTGGTGGCTGGGAGGGTGTGTGCTGGGCTGGGGAGGGTGTGTGTGGGCTGGGGAGGGTGTGTGGTGGCTGGGAGGGTGTGTGGTGGCTGGGGAGGGTGTGTGGTGGCTGGGGAGGGTGTGTGGTGGCTGGGGAGGGTGTGTGTGGTGGCTGGGGAGGGTGTGTGGTGGCTGGGGAGGTGTGTGGTGGGCTGGGGGAGGGTGTGTGGTGGCTGGGGAGGGTGTGTGGTGGGCTGGGGAGGTGTGTGTGGTGGCTGGGGAGGGGGTGTGTGGTGGCTGGGAGGGTGTGTGGTGGCTGGGAGGGGTGTGTGGTGGCTGGGGAGGGTGTGTGGTGGCTGGGGAGGGTGTGTGTGCTGGGGAGGGTGTGTGCTGGGCTGGGAGAGGTGTGTGGTGGCTGGGAGGTGTGTGCTGGGCTGGGAGGTGTGTGGTGGCTGGGGGAGGGTGTGTGGTGGGCTGGGGAGGGTGTGTGGTGGCTGGGGAAGGGTGTGTGGTGGCTGGGGAGGGTGTGTGGTGGGCTGGGGAGGGTGTGTGCTGGGCTGGGGGTGTGTGTGCTGGGCTGGGAAGGTGTGTGGTGGGTGGGGAGGGTGTGTGTGGTGGCTGGGGAGGTGTGTGGTGGGCTGGGAAGGGTGTGTGGTGGCTGGGGAGGGTGTGTGCTGGGCTGGGGAGGGTGTGTGGTGGGCTGGGGGGAGGGTGTGTGGTGGCTGGGGAGGGTGTGTGCTGGGCTGGGGAGGTGTGTGTGCTGGGCTGGGGAGGGTGTGTGCTGGGCTGGGGAGGGTGTGTGGTGGGCTGGGAGGGTGTGTGTGGTGGCTGGGGAGAGGTGTGTGGTGGCTGGGGAGGGTGTGTGCTGGGCTGGGGGAGGGTGTGTGGTGGCTGGGGAGGTGTGTGGTGGCTGGGGAGGGTGTGTGCTGGGCTGGGGAGGTGTGTGTGCTGGGCTGGGGAGGGGTGTGTGGTGGCTGGGGAGGGTGTGTGGTGGCTGGGAGGGTGTGTGTGGTGGCTGGGAGGGTGTGTGGTGGGCTGGGGAGGGTGTGTGTGCTGGGCTGGGGAGGGAGGGTGTGTGCTGGGCTGGGGAGGGTGTGTGGTGGGCTGGGGAGGAGGTGTGTGTGCTGGGCTGGGAGGGTGTGTGGTGGCTGGGAGGGGTGTGTGGTGGGCTGGGAAGGGTGTGTGGTGGCTGGGGAGGGTGTGTGCTGGGCTGGGGAGGGGTGTGTGGTGGCTGGGGAGGTGTGTGTGGTGGCTGGGGAGGGTGTGTGGTGGCTGGGGAGGGGTGTGTGCTGGGCTGGGGAGGGTGTGTGGTGGCTGGGGAGGGGTGTGTGGTGGCTGGGGAGGGTGTGTGCTGGGCTGGGAGGGGTGTGTGGTGGGCTGGGAAGGGTGTGGTGGCTGGCTGGGGAGGAGTTGTGTGTGCTGGGCTGGGAGGGTATGTGGTGGCTGGGGAAAGGTGTGTGCTGGGCTGGGGAGGGTGTGTGCTGGGCTGGGAAAGGTGTGTGGTGGGTGGAGGGGTGTGTGTGCTGGGCTGGGAGGGTGTGTGGTGGGCTGGGAAAGGGTGTGTGGTGGCTGGGGAGGGGTGTGTGCTGGGCTGGGAGGGGTGTGTGCTGGGCTGGGAGTGTGTGTGCCGGGCTGGGAGGAGGTGTGTGCTGGGCTGGGGAGGGTGTGTGGTGGGCTGGGGAGGGTGTGTGCTGGGCTGGGGAGGGTGTGTGCTGTGCTGGGCTGGGGAGGGTGTGTGGTGGCTGGGAGGGTGTGTGGTGGCTGGGGAGGGTGTGTGCTGTGCTGGGCTGGGGAGGGTGTGTGGTGGCTGGGGAGGGTGTGTGGTGGCTGGGGAGGGTGTGTGGTGGCTGGGGAGGGGTGTGTGCTGGGCTGGGGAGGGTGTGTGATGGGCTGGGGGTGTGTGCTGGGCTGGGGAGGGTGTGTGCTGGACTTGGGAGGGTGTGTGGTGGCTGGGGAGGGTGTGTGCTGGGCTGGGGAGGGTGTGTGCTGGGCTGGGGAGGGTGTGTGGTGGCTGGGGAGGGTGTGTGGTGGCTGGGGAGGGTGTGTGCTGGGCTGGGGAGGTTGTGTGGTGGCTGGGAAGGGTGTTTTGTTTGTCTCTCACCAGCTTGATTAAGCTCGGTAGTTGTTATTTGTAGAGACAGCCTTCCCTTCCCCACGTTCATGTTTTATAAAATAACTAGCTAAGCAATGGGAGCTTAACAAACCAATTTGTGTCCCAAATCTAACCCTGTTTCTACCTAGTTCTCTACCTCTGACCAGAGCCCTATAGACCCGGTACACATCTGTGCACTACATAGGGAATTCGGTACCATTGTGGGCGCACTTACACCTCTGCAATGAGTCACCCTTGCATGGGTAGGGAGAGATTAGATAGACAGGCTAACTACCTCAGGAGTGAGACACCCACGCATGGCCTCCCCATCTCCTCTCCTCCCCATCTCCTCTCCTCCCCTTCCCCTCTCCTCCTCATCCCCTCTCCTCCTCCTCCCCATCCCCTCTCTCCTCATCATCCCCTCTCTCCTCCCCATCCCCTCTCCTCCTCTTCTCTTCTCTCCTCCCCATCCCCTCTCCTCCCCATCCCCCCTCTCCTCCCAATCCCCTCTCCTCCCCATCCCCTCTCTCCTCATCATCCCCTCTCTCCTCCCCATCCCCTCTCCTCCTCTTCTCTTCTCTCCTCCCAATCCCCTCTCCTCCCCGTCCCATCCCCTCTCCTCCTCTTCTCTTCTCTCCTCCCCATCCCCTCTCTCCTCATCATCCCCTCTCTCCTCCCCATCCCCCTCCTCTCCTCTCCTCTCCAAGTGTTTTAACTGGCTGTTGGAATCCCATCATTAGCTGTGATTTTAGACTCCACTACAGACTCTCTGGATGATATGTGTGTTGCCTAGCAACTAATGGTTGTTTCCGTGGTGACAACAATACCCCAGCCCATTGTTTCTGTAATAGAGTAGTCGGCTCAACACACTGTGTGGTCCACAAACTCCACTTATAGACGCACGCAACACACAAACACACACACTGTTATGAAACACAGACTGAAATACAGTATGATGATGGATCCTAAACCACAGTCATATGTTAAAAGTATCCTGTATTCGGTAGGTATGCTTACAATAATACTATTTATCTGTAATATCTACAATTGAATATCAGTACATGAGACAAATGTTTTATTTGTCTCACTGTCTGTGGACAGGTTGAATGTGTAGTGGGAACAGTGTGAACAGCCTTCATCACAGACACTGTTTATCTACTGTATACACACATACTACAGACACTGTTTATCTACTGTATATACACATACTACAGATACTGTTTATCTACTGTATATACACATACTACAGATACTGTTTATCTACTGTATATACCCATACTACAGATACTGTTTATCTACTGTATATACACATACTACAGATACTGTTTATCTACTGTATATACACATACTACAGATACTGTTTATCTACTGTATATACACATACTACAGATACTGTTTATCTACTGTATATACACATACTACAGATACTGTTTATCTACTATATACACATACTACAGATACTGTTTATCTACTACAGATACTGTTTATCTACTGTATATACACATACTACAGATACTGTTTATCTACTGTATATACACATACTACAGACACTGTTTATCTACTGTATATACACATACTACAGATACTGTTTATCTATTGTATATACACATACTACAGATACTGTTTATCTACTGTATACACACATACTACAGACACTGTTTATCTACTGTATATACACATACTACAGATACTGTTTATCTACTGTATATACACATACTACAGATACTGTTTATCTACTGTATATACACATACTACAGATACTGTTTATCTACTGTATATACACATACTACAGATACTGTTTATCTACTGTATATACACATACTACAGATACTGTTTATCTACTATATACACATACTACAGATACTGTTTATCTACTACAGATACTGTTTATCTACTGTATATACACTAACTACAGATACTGTTTATCTACTGTATATACACATACTACAGATACTGTTTATCTACTATATACACATACTACATATACTGTTTATCTACTGTATACACATACTACAGACACTGTTAATCCACTGTATATACACATACTACAGACACTGTTTATCTACTGTATATACACATACTACAGATACTGTTTATCTACTACAGATACTGTTTATCTACTGTATATACACATACTACAGATACTGTTTATCTACAACAGATACTGTTTATCTACTGTATATACACATACTGCAGATACTGTTTATCCACTGTATATACACATACTACAGATACTGTTTATCTACTGTATATACACATACTACAGATACTGTTTATCTACTACAGCTACTGTTTATCCACTGTATATACACATACTGCAGATACTGTTTATCCACTGTATATACACATACTACAGATACTGTTTATCTACTGTATATACACATACTACAGATACTGTTTATCTACTACAGATACTGTTTATCTACTGTATATACACATACTACAGATACTGTTTATCTACAACAGATACTGTTTATCTACTGTATATACACATACTACAGATACTGTTTATCTACTACAGATACTGTTTATCTACTGTATATACACATACTACAGATACTGTTTATCCACTGTATATACACATACTACAGATACTGTTTATCTACTGTATACACATACTACAGATACTGTTTATCTACTATATACACATACTACAGATACTGTTTATCTACTACAGATACTGTTTATCTACTGTATATACACATACTACAGATACTGTTTATCTACTGTATACACATACTACAGACACTGTTAATCAACTGTATATACACATACTACAGACACTGTTAATCCACTGTATATACACATACTACAGATACTGTTTATCTACTACAGCTACTGTTTATCCACTGTATATACACATACTGCAGATACTGTTTATCCACTGTATATACACATACTACAGATACTGTTTATCTACTACATATACTGTTTATCTACTGTATACACATACTACAGATACTTTTTATCCACTGTATATACACATACTACAGATACTGTTTATCTACTGTATACACATACTACAGATACTGTTTATCTACTGTATACACATACTACAGATACTGTTTATTTACTATATACACATACTACAGACACTGGTTATCTACTGTATATACACATACTACAGATACTGTTTATCTACTACAGATACTGTTTATCTACTGTATATACACATACTACAGATACTGTTTATCTACTACAGATACTGTTTATCTACTGTATACACATACTACAGATACTGTTTATCTACTTCAGATACTGTTAATCCACTGTATATACACATACTACAGGTACTGTTTATCTAACATATATACACAAACTACAGATACTGTTTATCTACTATATATACACATACTTCAGATACTGTTTATCTACTGTATACACATACTACAGATACTGTTTATCTACTACAGCTACTGTTAATCCACTGTATATACACATACTACAGATACTGTTTATCTACTGTATACACACATACTACAGATACTGTTTATCCACTGTATATACACATACTACAGATACTGTTTATCTACTGTATATACACAAACTACAGATACTGTTTATCTAATGTATTTACACATACTACAGATACTGTTTATCTACTGTATATACATATACTACAGATACTGTTTATCTACTATATACACACATACTACAGATACTGTTTATCTACTATATCTACACATACTACATATACTGTTTATTTACTGTATGTATACATACTACAGATACTGTTTATCAACTATATACACATACTACAGATACTGTTTATCAACAATATACACATACTACAGATACTGTTTATCTTCTACAGATACTGTTTATCTACTGTATATACACATACTACAGATACTGTTTATCTACTGTATATACACATACTACAGATACTGTTTATCTACTACAGATACTGTTTATCTACTGTATATACACATACTACAGATACTGTTTATCTACTACATATACTGTTTATCCACTGTATATACACATACTACAGATACTGTTTATCTACTACAGATACTGTTTATCTACTGTATATACACATACTACAGATACCGTTTATCTACTACAGATACTTGTTTATCTACTGTATATACACATACTACAGATACTGTTTATCTACTATATATACACATACTACAGATACTGTTTATCTACTACAGATACTGTTTATCTACTACAGATACTGTTAGTCTACTGTATATACACATACTACAGATACTGTTTATCTACTTTATATACACATACTACAGATACTGTTTATCTACTACAGATGCTGTTTATCTACTGTATATACACATACTACAGATACTGTTTATCTACTGTATATACACATACTACAGATACTGTTTATCTACTATATATACACATACTAAAGATACTGTTTATCTACTGTATATACACATACTACAGATACTGTTTATCTACTATATACACATACTACAGATACTGTTTATCTACTGTATATACACATACTACAGACACTGTTTATCTACTATATACACATACTACAGATACTGTATACTGTTTATCTACTGTATATACACATACTACAGATACTGTTTATCTACTGTATATACACATACTAAAGACACTGTTTATATACTATATACACATACTACAGCTACTGTTTATCTACTGTATATACACATACTACAGATACTGTTTATCTACTACAGATACTGTGTATCTACTGTATATACACATACTACAGATACTGTTTATCTACTACAGATACTGTTTATCTACTGTATATACACATACTACAGATACTGTTTATCTACTACAGATACTGTTTATCTACTGTATATACACATACTACAGATCTGTTTATCTACTACAGATGCTGTTTATCTACTGTATATACACATACTACAGATACTGTTTATCTACTGTATATACACATACTACAGATACTGTTTGTCTACTATATATACACATACTACAGATCTGTTTATCTACTACAGATACTGTTTATCTACTGTATATACACATACTACAGATACTGTTTATCTACTGTATATACACATACTACAGATACTGTTTATCTACTGTATATACACATACTACAGATACTGTTTATCTACTATATACACATACTACAGATACTGTTTATCTACTGTATATACACATACTACAGATACTGTTTATCTACTGTATATACACATACTACAGATACTGTTTATCTACTATATACACATACTAGATACTGTTTATCTACTGTATACACATACTACAGACACTGTGTATCTACTACAGATACTGTTTATCTACTGTATATACACATACTACAGATACTGTTTATCTACTGTATATACACATACTACAGATACTGTTTATCTACTGTATATACACATACTACAGATACTGTTTATCTACTGTATATAGACATACTACAGCTACTGTTTATCTACTGTATATACACATACTACAGATACTGTTTATCTACTACAGATACTGTTTATCTACTGTATATACACATACTACAGATACTGTTTATCTACTGTATATACACATACTAAAAGATACTGTTTATCTACTGTATACACACATACTACAGATACTGTTTATCTACTATATACACATACTACAGATACTGTTTATCTACTGTATATACACATACTACAGACACTGTTTATCTACTATATACACATACTACAGATACTGTTTATCTACAGTATACACATACTACAGACACTGTGTATCTACTACAGATACTGTTTATCTACTGTATATACACATACTACAGATACTGTTTATCTACTATATACACATACTACAGATACTGTTTATCTACTGTATATACACATACTAAAGACACTGTTTATCTACTATATACACATACTGCAGATACTGTTTATCTACTGTATACACATACTACAGACACTGTGTATCTACTACAGATACTGTTTATCTACTGTTCATACACATACTACAGATACTGTTTATCTACTGTATATACACATACTACAGATACTGTTTATCTACTGTATAAACACATACTACAGACACTGTTTATCTACTATATACACATACTACAGACACTGTGTATCTACTACTGATACTGTTTATCTACTGTATATACACATACTACAGATACTGTTTATCTACTGTATGTACACATACTACAGATACTGTTTATCTACTGTATGTACACATACTACAGATACTGTTTATCTACTGTATGTACACATACTACAGATACTGTTTATCTATTGTATATACACATACTACAGATACTGTTTATCTACTGTATATACACATACTACAGATACGGTTTATCTACTGTATGTACACATACTACAGATACTGTTTATCTATTGTATATACACATACTACAGATACTGTTTATCTACTGTATATACACATACTACAGATACTGTTTATCTACTGTATATACACATACTACAGATACTGTTTATCTACTACAGATACTGTTTATCTACTGTATATACACATACTACAGATACTGTTTATCTACTATATATACACATACTACAGATACTGTTTATCTACTGTATTTACACATACTACAGATACTGTTTATCTACTATATATACATACTACAGATACTGTTTATCTACTGTATTTACACATACTACAGATACTGTTTATCTACTATATACACATACTACAGATACTGTTTATCTACTATATACACATCCTACAGATACTGTTTATCTACTGTATATACACATACTATAGATACTGTTTATCTACTGTATATACACATACTAGACACTGTTTATCTACTGTATACATATACTACAGACACTGTGTATCTACTACAGATACTGTTTATCTACTGTATATACACATACTACAGATACTGTTTATCTACTGTATATAGACATACTACAGCTACTGTTTATCTACTGTATATACACATACTACAGATACTGTTTATCTACTACAGATACTGTTTATCTACTGTATATACACATACTACAGATACTGTTTATCTACTACAGATACTGTTTATCTACTGTATATACACATACTACAGATACTGTTTATCTACTACAGATACTGTTTATCTACTGTATACACACATACTACAGATACTGTTTATCTACTGTATACACATACTACAGATACTGTTTATCTACTATATACACATACTACAGATACTGTTTATCTACTGTATATACACATACCACAGATACTGTTTATCTACTGTATATACACATACTACAGACACTGTTTATCTGTATATACACATACTACAGATACTGTTTATCTACTATATACACATGCTACAGATACTGTTTATCTACTGTATATACACATACTACAGATACTGTTTATCTACTATATACACATACTACAGATACTGTTTATCTACTGTATATACACATACTACAGATACTGTTTAGTTGTATATACACATACTACAGATACTGTTTATCTACTGTATATACACATACTACAGATACTGTTTATCTACTGTATACACATACTACAGATACTGTTTATCTACTGTATATACACATACTACAGATACTGTTTATCTGTACTGTATACACATACTACAGATACTGTTTATCTACTGTATATACACATACTACAGATACTGTTTATCTACTGTATATACACATACTACAGATACTGTTTATCTACTGTATATACACATACTACAGATACTGTTTATCTACAGTATACACATACTACAGACACTGTGTATCTACTACAGATACTGTTTATCTACTGTATATACACATACTACAGATACTGTTTATCTACTGTATATACACATACTACAGATACTGTTTATCTACTGTATATACACATACTACAGATACTGTTTATCTACTGTATATACACATACTACAGATACTGTTTATCTCACTGTATACACATACTACTGTTTATCTACTGTTATCTACTACAGATACTGTTTATCTACTGTATATACACATACTACAGATACTGTTTATCTACTGTATATACACATACTACAGATACTGTTTATCTACTATATACACATACTACAGATACTGTTTATCTACTGTATATACACATACTACAGATACTGTTTATCTACTGTATATACACATACTACAGATACTGTTTATCTACTGTATGTACACATACACAGATACTGTTTATCTACTGTATATACACATACTACAGATACTGTTTATCTACTGTATATACACATACTACAGATACTGTTTATCTACTGTATATACACATACTACAGATACTGTTTATCTACTGTATATACACATACTACAGATACTGTTTATCTACTGTATACACATACTACAGATACTGTTTATCTACTGTATATACTACTACAGATACTGTTTATCTACTACAGATACTGTTTATCTACTGTATATACACATACTACAGATACTGTTTATCTACTGTATATACACATACTACAGATACTGTATATCTACTACAGATACTGTTTATCTACTGTATACACATACTACAGATACTGTTTATCTACTGTATATACACATACTACAGATACTGTTTATCTACTGTATATACACATACCACAGATACTGTTTATCTACTGTATATAAACATACTACAGACACTGTTTATCTACTATATACACATACTACAGATACTGTTTATCTACTGTATATACACATACTACAGATACTGTTTATCTACTGTATATACACATACTACAGATACTGTTTATCTACTGTATATACACATACTACAGATACTGTTTATCTACTGTATATACACATACTACAGATACTGTTTATCTACTGTATATATACACATACTACAGATACTGTTTATCTACTGTATATACACATACTACAGATACTGTTTATCTACTGTATATACACATACTACAGATACTGTTTATCTACTGTATATACACATACTACAGATACTGTTTATCTACTGTATACACATACTACAGATACTGTTTATCTACTGTATATACACATACTACAGATACTGTTTATCTACTGTATATACACATACTACAGATACTGTTTATCTACTGTATATACACATACTACAGATACTGTTTATCTACTGTATACACATACTACAGATACTGTTTATCTACTGTATATCTACATACAGATACTGATACTGTATTGTTTATCTACTGTATATACACATACTACAGATACTGTTTATCTACTGTATATACACATACTACAGATACTGTTTATCTACTGTATATACACATACTACAGATACTGTTTATCTACTGTATTTACACATACTACAGATACTGTTTATCTACTGTATACACATACTACATACTACTACAGATACTGTTTATCTACTGTATATACACATACTACAGATACTGTTTATCTACTGTATATACACATACTACAGATACTGTTTATCTACTGTATATACACATACTACAGATACTGTTTATCTACTGTATATACACATACTACAGATACTGTTTATCTACTGTATACATACTACTGTTTATACTGTATACACATACTACAGATAACTGTACTGTATACACATACTACAGATACTGTTTATCTACTGTATATACACATACTACAGATACTGTTTATCTACTGTATATACACATACTACAGATACTGTTTATCTACTGTATATACACATACTACAGATACTGTTTATCTACTGTATACACACATACTACAGATACTGTTTATCTACTATATACACATACTACAGATACTGTTTATCTACTATATACACATACTACAGATACTGTATCTACATACTACAGATACTGTTTATACTATACACATACTACAGATACTGTTTATCTACTGTATATACACATACTACAGATACTGTTTATCTACTGTATATACACATACTACAGATACTGTTTATCTACTGTATATACACATACTACAGATACTGTTTACCTACTATATACACACATACTACAGATACTGTTTATCTACTGTATATACACATACTACAGATACTGTTTATCTACTGTATATACACATACTACAGATACTGTTTATCTACTGTATATACACATACTACAGATACTGTTTATCTACTATATACACATACTACAGATACTGTTTATCTACTATATACACATACTACAGATACTGTTTATCTACTGTATATACACATACTACAGACACTGTTTATCTACTGTATATACACATACTACAGACACTGTTTATCTACTGTATACACATACTACAGATACTGTTTATCTACTGTATACACATACTACACACTGTGTATCTATTACAGATACTGTTTATCTACTGTATATACACATACTAAATACTGTTTATCTACTGTATATACACATACTACAGATACTGTTTATCTACTACAGATACTGTGTATCTACTGTATATACACATACTACAGATACTGTTTATCTACTACAGATACTGTTTATCTACTGTATATACACATACTACAGATACTGTTTATCTACTACAGATACTGTTTATCTACTGTATATACACATACTACAGATACTGTTTATCTACTGTATATACACATACTAAAGACACTGTTTATCTACTGTATATACACATACTACAGATACTGTTTATCTACTATATATACACATACTACAGATACTGTTTATCTACTGTATACACACATACTACAGATACTGTTTATCTACTATATACACATACTACAGATACTGTTTATCTACTGTATATACACATACTACAGATACTGTTTATCTACTGTATATACACATACTAAAGACACTGTTTATCTACTATATACACATACTACAGATACTGTTTATCTACTGTATACACACATACTACAGATACTGTGTATCTACTACAGATACTGTTTATCTACTGTATATATCCCATACTACAGATACTGTTTATCTACTATATACACACATACTACAGATACTGTTTATCTACTATATACACACATACTACAGATACTGTTTATCTACTATATACACATACTACAGATACTGTTTATCTACAGTATTCACATACTACAGACACTATCTACTACAGATACTGTTTATCTACTGTATATACACATACTACAGATACTGTTTATCTACTGTATATACACATACTACAGATACTGTTTATCTACTGTATATACACATACTACAGATACTGTGTACTACAGATACTGTTTATCTACTGTATATACACATACTACAGATACTGTTTATCTACTGTATTTACCCATACTACAGATACTGTTTATCTACTATATACACATACTACAGATACTGTTTATCTACTATATACACATACTACAGATAATGTTTATCTACTGTATATACACATACTACAGATACTGTTTATCTACTGTATATACACATACTACAGACACTTTATCTACTGTATACACATACTACAGATACTGTTTATCTAATGTATACACATACTACAGACACTGTGTATCTATTACAGATACTGTTTATCTACTGTATATACACATACTAAAGCTACTGTTTATCTACTGTATATACACATACTACAGATACTGTTTATCTACTACAGATACTGTGTATCTACTGTATATACACATACTACAGATACTGTTTATCTACTACAGATACTGTTTATCTACTGTATATACACATACTACAGATACTGTTTATCTACTACAGATACTGTTTATCTACTGTATATACACATACTACAGATACTGTTTATCTACTGTATATACACATACTAAAGACACTGTTTATCTACTGTATATACACATACTACAGATACTGTTTGTCTACTATATATACACATACTAAAGATACTGTTTATCTACTGTATACACACATACTACAGATACTGTTTATCTACTATATACACATACTACAGATACTGTTTATCTACTGTATATACACATACCACAGATACTGTTTATCTACTGTATATACACATACTAAAGACACTGTTTATCTACTATATACACATACTACAGACACTGTTTATCTACTGTATACACACATACTACAGATACTGTGTATCTACTACAGATACTGTTTATCTACTGTATATACCCATACCACAGATACTGTTTATCTACTATATAAACACATACTACAGATACTGTTTATCTACTATATACACACATACTACAGATACTGTTTATCTACTATATACACATACTACAGATACTGTTTATCTACAGTATTCACATACTACAGACACTATCTACTACAGATACTGTTTATCTACTGTATATACACATACTACAGATACTGTTTATCTACTGTATATACACATACTACAGATACTGTTTATCTACTATATACACATACTGTTTATCTACTGTATATACACATACTACAGACACTGTTTACCTACTATATACACACATACTACAGATACTGTTTATCTACTGTATATACACATACTACAGATACTGTTTATCTACTGTATTTACCCATACTACAGATACTGTTTATCTACTATATACACATACTACAGATACTGTTTATCTACTATATACACATACTACAGATAATGTTTATCTACTGTATATACACATACTACAGATACTGTTTATCTACTACAGATACTGTTTATCTACTGTATATACACATACTACAGATACTGTTTATCTACTGTATATACACATACTAAAGACACTGTTTATCTACTGTATATACACATACTACAGATACTGTTTGTCTACTATATATACACATACTAAAGATACTGTTTATCTACTGTATACACACATACTACAGATACTGTTTATCTACTATATACACATACTACAGATACTGTTTATCTACTGTATATACACATACTACAGATACTGTTTATCTACTGTATATACACATACTAAAGACACTGTTTATCTACTATATACACATACTACAGATACTGTTTATCTACAGTATACACATACTACAGACACTGTGTATCTACTACAGATACTGTTTATCTACTGTATATACACATACTACAGATACTGTTTATCTACTATATACACATACTACAGATACTGTTTATCTACTATATACACATACTGCAGATACTGTTTATCTACTGTATACACATACTACAGATACTGTTTATCTACTGTATATAGACATACTACAGATACTGTTTATCTACTGTATATACACATACTACAGATACTGTTTATCTACTGTATAAACACATACTACAGACACTGTTTATCTACTATATACACATACTACAGACACTGTTTATCTACTATACACACATACTACAGACACTGTGTATCTACTACAGATACTGTTTATCTACTGTATATACACATACTACAGATACTGTTTATCTACTGTATAAACACATACTACAGATACTGTTTATCTATTGTATATACACATACTACAGATACTGTTTATCTACTGTATATACACATACTACAGATACTGTTTATCTACTGTATGTACACATACTACAGATACTGTTTATCTATTGTATATACACATACTACAGATACTGTTTATCTACTGTATATACACATACTACAGATACTGTTTATCTACTGTATATACACATACTACAGATACTGTTTATCTACTGTATTTACACATACTACAGATATTGTTTATCTACTATATACACATACTACAGATACTGTTTATCTACTATATACACATGCTACAGATACTGTTTATCTACTGTATATACACATACTATAGATACTGTTTATCTACTGTATATTCACATACTAGACACTGTTTATCTACTGTATACATATACTACAGATACTGTTTATCTACTGTATACACATACTACAGACACTGTGTATCTACTACAGATACTGTTTATCTACTGTATATACACATACTACAGATACTGTTTATCTACTGTATATAGACATACTACAGCTACTGTTTATCTACTGTATATACCCATACTACAGATACTGTTTATCTACTACAGATACTGTGTATCTACTGTATATACACATACTACAGATACTGTTTATCTACTGTATATACACATACTACAGATACAGTTTATCTACCATATACACATACTACAGATACTGTTTATCTACTGTATACACATACTACAGACACTGTGTATCTACTACAGATACTGTTTATCTACTGTATTTACACATACTACAGATACTGTTTATCTACTATATACACATACTACAGATACTGTTTATCTACTGTATAAACACATACTACAGATACTGTTTATCTACCGTATGTACACATACTACAGATACTGTTTATCTATTGTATATACACATACTACAGATACTGTTTATCTACAGTATATACACATACTACAGATACTGTTTATCTACTATATATACACATACTACAGATACTGTTTATCTACTGTATTTACACATACTACAGATACTGTTTATCTAATGTATTTACACATACTACAGATACTGTGTATCTACTACAGATACTGTTTATCTAATGTATATACACATACTACAGATACTGTTTATCTACTGTATATATACATACTACAGCTACTGTTTATCTACTGTATATACCCATACTACAGATACTGTTTATCTACTACAGATACTGTGTATCTACTGTATATACACATACTACAGATACTGTTTATCTACTGTATATACACATACTACAGACACTGTTTATCTACCATATACACATACTACAGATACTGTTTATCTACTGTATACACATACTACAGACACTGTGTATCTACTACAGATACTGTGTATCTACTGTATATACACATACTACAGATACTGTTTATCTACTATATATACACATACTACAGATACTGTTTATCTACTGTATTTACACATACTACAGATACTGTTTATCTACTGTATTTACACATACTACAGATACTGTTTATGTACTATATACACATACTACAGATACTGTTTATCTACTGTATATACACATACTACAAATACTGTTTATCTACTGTATATACACATACTACAGACACTGTTTATCTACTGTATACACATACTACAGATACTGTTTATCTACTGTATACACATACTACAGACACTGTGTATCTACTACATATACTGTTTATCTACTGTATACAAACATACTACAGATTCTGTTTATCTACTATATAAACACATACTACAGATACTGTTTATCTACTATATACACACATACTACAGATACTGTTTATCTACAGTATACACATACTACAGATACTGTTTATCTACAGTATACACATACTACAGACACTATCTACTACAGATACTGTTTATCTACTGTATATACACATACTACAGATACTGTTTATCTACTGTATATACACATACTACAGATACTGTTTATCTACTATATACACATACTGTTTATCTACTGTATATACACATACTACAGACACTGTTTACCTACTATATACACACATACTACAGATACTGTTTATCTACTGTATATACACATACTACAGATACTGTTTATCTACTATATACACATACCACAGATACTGTTTATCTACTATATACACATACTACAGATACTGTTTATCTACTGTATATACACATACTACAGATACTGTTTATCTACTGTATATACACATACTACAGACACTTTATCTACTGTATACACATACTACAGATACTGTTTATCTACTGTATACACATACTACAGACACTGTGTATCTACTACAGATACTGTTTATCTACTGTATATACACATACTAAAGCTACTGATTATCTACTGTATATACACATACTACAGATACTGTTTATCTACTACAGATACTGTGTATCTACTGTATATACACATACTACAGATACTGTTTATCTACTACAGATACTGTTTATCTACTGTATATACACATACTACAGATACTGTTTATCTACTACAGATACTGTTTATCTACTGTATATACACATACTACAGATACTGTTTATCTACTACAGATGCTGTTTATCTACTGTATATACACATACTACAGATACTGTTTATCTACTGTATATACACATACTACAGATACTGTTTATCTACTATATATACACATACTAAAGATACTGTTTATCTACTGTATACACACATACTACAGATACTGTTTATCTACTATATACACATACTACAGATACTGTTTATCTACTGTATATACACATACTACAGACACTGTTTATCTACTATATACACATACTACAGATACTGTTTATCTACAGTATACACATACTACAGACACTGTGTATCTACTACAGATACTGTTTATCTACTGTATATACACATACTACAGATACTGTTTATCTACTGTATATACACATACTACAGATACTGTTTATCTACTATATACACATACTACAGATACTGTTTATCTACTGTATATACACATACTAAAGACACTGTTTATCTACTATATACACATACTGCAGATACTGTTTATCTACTGTATACACATACTACAGACACTGTGTATCTACTACAGATACTGTTTATCTACTGTATATACACATACTACAGATACTGTTTATCTACTGTATAAACACATACTACAGATACTGTTTATCTACTATATACACATACTACAGACACTGTTTATCTACTGTATATACACATACTACAGATACTGTTTATCTACTGTATATACACATACTACAGATACTGTTTATCTACTGTATATACACATACTACAGACACTGTTTATCTACTATATACACATACTACAGATACTGTTTATCTACTGTATACACATACTACAGACACTGTGTATCTACTACAGATACTGTTTATCTACTGTATATACACATACTACAGATACTGTTTTTATCTACTATATAAACACATACTACAGATACTGTTTATATACTGTATGTACACATACTACAGATACTGTTTATCTATTGTATATACACATACTACAGATACTGTTTATCTACTGTATATATACACATACTACAGATACTGTTTATCTACTGTATGTTCACATACTACAGATACTGTTTATCTATTGTATATACAGATACTACAGATACTGTTTATCTACTGTATGTACACATACTACAGCTACTGTTTATCTACTGTATATACACATACTACAGATACTGTTTATCTACTACAGATACTGTTTATCTACTGTATGTACACATACTACAGATACTGTTTATCTACTGTATATACACATACTACAGATACTGTTTATCTACTGTATGTACACATACTACAGCTACTGTTTATCTATTACTGATACTGTTTATCTCCTGTACATACACATACTACAGACACTGTTTATCTACTGTATACACATACTACAGATACTGTTTATCTACAGTATACACATACTACAGACACTGTGTATCTACTACAGATACTGTTTATCTACTGTATATACACATACTATAGATACTGTTTATCTACTGTAAACACACATACTACAGATTATGTTTATCTACTGTATACACATACTACAGATAATGTTAATCCACTGTATATACACATACTACAGATACTGTTTTATCTACTGTATATACACATACTACAGATATTGTTTATCTACTGTATATACACATACTACAGATACTGTTTATCTACTGTATACACATACTACAGACACTGTTTATCTACTGTATATACACACATACTACAGATACTGTGTATCTACTACTGTATTGTTTATCTACTGTATATACACATACTACAGATACTGTTTATCTACTATATAAACACATACTACAGATACTGTTTATCTACTGTATACACACATACTACAGATACTGTTTATCTACTATATACACATACTACAGATACTGTTTATCTACAATATACACATACTACAGAAACTATCTACTACAGATACTGTTTATCTACTGTATGTACACATACTACAGATACTGTTTATCTACTGTATATACACATACTACAGATACTGTTTATCTACTGTATGTACACATACTACAGACACTGTTTATCTCTGTATATTACTGATACTGTTTACCTACTATATACATACACATACTACAGACACTGTTTATCTACTGTATACACATACTACAGATACTGTTTATCTACTGTATACACATACTACAGACACTGTGTATCTACTACAGATACTGTTTATCTACTGTATATACACATACTATAGATACTGTTTATCTACTGTAAACACACATACTACAGATTATGTTTATCTACTGTATACACATACTACAGATAATGTTAATCCACTGTATATACACATACTACAGATACTGTTTATCTACTGTATATACACATACTACGGATACTGTTTATCTACTGTATATACACATACTACAGATACTGTTTATCTACTGTATACACATACTACAGACACTGTTTATCTACTGTATACACACATACTACAGATACTGTGTATCTACTACAGATATTGTTTATCTACTGTATATACACATACTACAGATACTGTTTATCTACTATATAAACACATACTACAGATACTGTTTATCTGCTGTATACACACATACTACAGATACTGTTTATCTACTATATACACATACTACAGATACTGTTTATCTACAATATACACATACTACAGAAACTATCTACTACAGATACTGTTTATCTACTGTATATACACATACTACAGATACTGTTTATCTACTGTATATACACATACTACAGATACTGTTTATCTACTGTATATACACATAATACAGACACTGTTTATCTACTGTATATACACATACTACAGACACTGTTTACCTACTATATACACACATACTACAGATACTGTTTATCTACTGTATATACACATACTACAGATACTGTTTATCTACTGTATATACACATACTACAGACACTTTATCTACTGTATACACATACTACAGATACTGTTTATCTACTTTATACACATACTACAGACACTGTGTATCTACTACAGATACTGTTTATCTACTGTATACACATACTACAGCTACTGTTTATCTACTGTATATACACATACTACAGATACTGTTTATCTACTTCAGATACTGTGTATCTACTGTATATACACATACAACAGATACTGTTTATCTACTACAGATACTGTTTATCTACTGTATATACACATACTACAGATACTGTTTATCTACTACAGATACTGTTTATCTACTGTATATACACATACTACAGATACTGTTTATCTACTACAGATGCTGTTTATCTACTGTATATACACATACTACAGATACTGTTTATCTACTGTATATACACATACTACAGATGCTGTTTGTCTACTATATATACACATACTACAGATACTGTTTATCTACTGTATACACACATACTACAGATACTGTTTATCTACTATATACACATACTACAGATACTGTTTATCTACTGTATATACACATACTACAGACACTGTTTATCTACTATATACACATACTACAGATACTGTTTATCTACAGTATACACATACTACAGACACTGTGTATCTACTACAGATACTGTTTATCTACTGTATATACACATACTACAGATACTGTTTATCTACTGTATATACACATACTAAAGACACTGTTTATCTACTATATACACATACTACAGATACTGTTTATCTACTGTATATACACATACTACAGATACTGTTTATCTACTACAGATACTGTGTATCTACTGTATATACACATACTACAGATACTGTTTATCTACTACAGATACTGTTTATCTACTGTATATACACATACTACAGATACTGTTTATCTACTACAGATACTGTTTATCTACTGTATATACACATACTACAGATACTGTTTATCTACTACAGATGCTGTTTATCTACTGTATATACACATACTACAGATACTGTTTATCTACTGTATATACACATACTACAGATACTGTTTATCTACTATATATACACATACTAAAGATACTGTTTATCTACTGTATACACACATACTACAGATACTGTTTATCTGCTATATACACATACTACAGATACTGTGTATCTACTACAGATACTGTTTATCTACTGTATACACATACTACAGCTACTGTTTATCTACTGTATATACACATACTACAGATACTGTTTATCTACTTCAGATACTGTGTATCTACTGTATATACACATACAACAGATACTGTTTATCTACTACAGATACTGTTTATCTACTGTATATACACATACTACAGATACTGTTTATCTACTACAGATACTGTTTATCTACTGTATATACACATACTACAGATACTGTTTATCTACTACAGATGCTGTTTATCTACTGTATATACACATACTACAGATACTGTTTATCTACTGTATATACACATACTACAGATGCTGTTTGTCTACTATATATACACATACTACAGATACTGTTTATCTACTGTATACACACATACTACAGATACTGTTTATCTACTATATACACATACTACAGATACTGTTTATCTACTGTATATACACATACTACAGACACTGTTTATCTACTATATACACATACTACAGATACTGTTTATCTACAGTATACACATACTACAGACACTGTGTATCTACTACAGATACTGTTTATCTACTGTATATACACATACTACAGATACTGTTTATCTACTGTATATACACATACTAAAGACACTGTTTATCTACTATATACACATACTACAGATACTGTTTATCTACTGTATATACACATACTACAGATACTGTTTATCTACTACAGATACTGTGTATCTACTGTATATACACATACTACAGATACTGTTTATCTACTACAGATACTGTTTATCTACTGTATACACACATACTACAGATACTGTTTATCTACTACAGATACTGTTTATCTACTGTATATACACATACTACAGATACTGTTTATCTACTACAGATGCTGTTTATCTACTGTATATACACATACTACAGATACTGTTTATCTACTGTATATACACATACTACAGATACTGTTTATCTACTATATATACACATACTAAAGATACTGTTTATCTACTGTATACACACATACTACAGATACTGTTTATCTGCTATATACACATACTACAGATACTGTTTATCTACTGTATACACATACTACAGACACTGTTTATCTACTGTATACACACATACTACAGTTACTGTGTATCTACTACAGATATTGTTTATCTACTGTATATACACATACTACAGATACTGTTTATCTACTATATAAACACATACTACAGATACTGTTTATCTACTGTATACACACATACTACAGATACTGTTTATCTACTATATACACATACTACAGATACTGTTTATCTACAATATACACATACTACAGAAACTATCTACTACAGATACTGTTTATCTACTGTATATACACATACTACAGATACTGTTTATCTACTGTATATACACATACTACAGATACTGTTTATCTACTGTATATACACATAATACAGACACTGTTTATCTACTGTATATACACATACTACAGACACTGTTTACCTACTATATACACACATACTACAGATACTGTTTATCTACTGTATATACACATACTACAGATACTGTTTATCTACTGTATATACACATACTACAGACACTTTATCTACTGTATACACATACTACAGATACTGTTTATCTACTGTATACACATACTACAGACACTGTGTATCTACTACAGATACTGTTTATCTACTGTATACACATACTACAGCTACTGTTTATCTACTGTATATACACATACTACAGATACTGTTTATCTACTTCAGATACTGTGTATCTACTGTATATACACATACAACAGATACTGTTTATCTACTACAGATACTGTTTATCTACTGTATATACACATACTACAGATACTGTTTATCTACTACAGATACTGTTTATCTACTGTATATACACATACTACAGATACTGTTTATCTACTACAGATGCTGTTTATCTACTGTATATACACATACTACAGATACTGTTTATCTACTGTATATACACATACTACAGATGCTGTTTATCTACTATATATACACATACTACAGATACTGTTTATCTACTGTATACACACATACTACAGATACTGTTTATCTACTATATACACATACTACAGATACTGTTTATCTACTGTATATACACATACTACAGACACTGTTTATCTACTATATACACATACTACAGATACTGTTTATCTACAGTATACACATACTACAGACACTGTGTATCTACTACAGATACTGTTTATCTACTGTATATACACATACTACAGATACTGTTTATCTACTGTATATACACATACTAAAGACACTGTTTATCTACTATATACACATACTACAGATACTGTTTATCTACTGTATATACACATACTACAGATACTGTTTATCTACTACAGATACTGTGTATCTACTGTATATACACATACTACAGATACTGTTTATCTACTACAGATACTGTTTATCTACTGTATATACACATACTACAGATACTGTTTATCTACTACAGATACTGTTTATCTACTGTATATACACATACTACAGATACTGTTTATCTACTACAGATGCTGTTTATCTACTGTATATACACATACTACAGATACTGTTTATCTACTGTATATACACATACTACAGATACTGTTTATCTACTGTATATACACATACTACAGATACTGTTTATCTACTACAGATACTGTTTATCAACTGTATATACACATACTACAGATACTGTTTATCTACTACAGATACTGTTTATCTACTGTATACACACATACTACAGATACTGTTTATCTACTGTATACACATACTACAGATACTGTTTATCTACTATATACAGATGCTACAGATACTGTTTATCTACTGTATATACACATACTACAGATACTGTTTATCTACTGTATATACACATACTACAGATACTGTTTATCTACTACAGATACTGTTTATCTACTGTATATACACATACTACAGATACTGTTTATCTATTGTATATACACATACTACAGATACTGTTTATCTACTGTATACACACATACTACAGATACTGTTTATCTACTATATACACATACTACAGATACTGTTTATCTACTACAGATACTATTCATCCACTGTATATACACATACTACAGATACTGTTTATCTACTACAGATACTGTTTATGTACTGTATATATACATACTACAGATACTGTTTATCTACTGTATAAACACATACTACAGATACTGTTTATCTACTATATACACATACTACAGATACTGTTTATCTACTACAGATACTATTCATCCACTGTATATACACATACTACAGATACTGTTTATCTACTACAGATACTGTTTATGTACTGTATATATACATACTACAGATACTGTTTATCTACTGTATAAACACATACTACAGATACTGTTTATCTACTGTATATACACATACTACAGATACTGTTTATCTACTGTATATACACATACTACAGATACTGTTTATCTACTACAGATACTGTTTATCTACTATATACACATACTACAGATACTGTTTATTTACTATATACACATACTACAGATACTGTTTATCTACTATATACACATACTACAGATACTGTTTATCTACTGTATACACATACTACAGACACTGGGTATCTACTACAGATACTGTTTATCCACTGTATATACACATACTACAGATATTGTTTATCTACTACAGATACTATTCATCCACTGTATATACACATACTACAGATACTGTTTATCTACTATATACACATACTACAGATACTGTTTATCTACTGTATACACATACTACAGACACTGTGTATCTACTACAGATACTGTTTATCTACTGTATATACACATACTACAGACACTGTTTATCTACTGTATACACATACTACAGACACTGTTTATCCACTGTATATACACATACTACAGATACTGTTTATCTACTACAGATACTATTCATCCACTGTATATACACACACTACAGATACTGTTTATCTACTACAGATTCTGTTTATCCACTGTATATACACATACTACAGATACTGTTTATCTACTGTATATACACATACTACAGATACTGTTTATCTACTGTATATACACATACTACAGATTCTGTTTATCTACTGTATATACACATACAGATATAGACACTGCAGATATAGACACTGCAGATACAGACACCACATATACAGATACAGACACTACAGATACAGACACTACAGATACATATACAGACACTCCAGATAGAGATACAGATATAGACACTACAGATACAGACATTACAGATACAAACACTACAGATACAGATATAGACACTACAGATACAGACACTACAGATACAGACACTACAGATAGAGATACAAATATAGACACTACAGATACAGACACTACAGATACAGACACTACAGATACAGACACTACAGATATAGACACTACATATACAGATACAGAACCTACAGATACAGACACTACAGATATAGACACTGCAGATACAGATAAAGACACTACAGATACAGACACTACAGATACAGACACAGACACTACAGATACATACACTACAGATACAGACACTACAGCTACAGACACTACATATAGAGTTATAGACTGTACAGATACAGATACAGACACTACATATACAGACACTAGAGATTCAGTTAAAGACACTACAGATACAAACACAGACACTACAGATACAGACACAACAGATACAGATACAGCCACTACAGATACAGATACAGACACTACATATACAGACACTACAGATACAGACACTACAAATACAGACACTGCAGATACAGATTCAGACACTACATATACAGACACTACAGATACAGACACTACAGATACAGACACTACAGATACAGACACTACAGATACAGATACAGACACTACAGATACAGACACTGCAGATAGAGATACAGATATAGACACTGCAGATACAGACACTGCAGATACAGACACTCCAGATACAGACACTCCAGATACAGACACTCCAGATACAGACACTCCAGATAGAGATACAGATACAGACACTACAGATACAGACACTACAGATACAGACACTGCAGATATAGACACTACATATACAGATACAGACACTACAAAAACAGACACTACAGATACAGACACTGCAGATACAGACACTGCAGATACAGACACTGCAGATACAGACACTCCAGATAGAGATACAGATACAGACACTACAGATACAGACACTACAGATACAGACACTACAGATACAGACACTGCAGATATAGACACTACATATACAGATACAGACACTACAAAAACAGACACTACAGATACAGACACTGCAGATACAGACATTACAGATATAGGCACAGCAGATACAGTTAAAGACACAACAGATACAAACACAGACACAACAGATACATACACTACAGATACAGACACAACAGATACAGATACAGACACTACATAAACAGATACAGATACAGCCACTTCAGATAAAGACACTACAGGTACAGACACTACAGACACAGATACAGACACTACATATACAGATACAGACACTACAGATACAGACACTACAGATCCAGACTACAGATACAGACACTACCGATACAGACACAGATACAGACACTATGTGTACAGATACAGCCACTACAGATACAGACACTACAATTATAGATTCAGACACTACAGACACAGCTACAGACACTACATATACAGATACAGACACCACAGATACAGACACTACAGATCCAGATATAGACACTACAGATACAGATACTGACACTACAGATACAGACACTACAGATACAGATATAGACACTACAGATAAAGATATAGACACTACAGATACAGACACTACAGATACAGACACAGACACTACAGATATAGACACTACAGATACAGACACTACAGATACAGATACAGACACTACAGATACAGACACTACAGCTATAGACACTTCAGATATAGACACTACAGATACTGATACAGACACTACAGATACAGATACAGACACTACAGATACAGACACTACATATACAGACACTACAGATACAGACACTACAGATCCAGATATAGACACTACAGATACAGATACTGACACTACAGATTTAGACACTACAGATACAGACACTATAGATACAGATATAGACACTAAAGATATAGACACTACAGATACAGACACTACAGATACAGATACTGACACTACAGATACAGATACTGACACTACAGATACAGACACTACAGATACAGATATAGACACTACAGATACAGACACTACAGATACAGATATAGACACTACAGATACAGATACTGACTCTACAGATACAGATACTGACACGACAGATACTGACACTACAGATACAGACACTACAGATACAGACACTACAGATCCAGATATAGACACTACAGATACAGATACTGACACTACAGATACTGACACTACAGATACAGACACTACAGATACAGACACTACAGATACAGACACTACAGATACAGACACTACAGATACAGATATAGACACTACAGATACAGATACTGACACTACAGATACAGATACTGACACTACAGATACAGACCCTACAGATACAGATATATACACTACAGATACAGACACTACAGATACAGATATAGACACTACAGATACAGATACTGACACTACAGATACAGACACTACAGATACAGACACTACAGATACAGATATAGACACTACAGATACAGATATAGACACTACAGATACAGATACTTACACTACAGATACAGATACTGACACTACAGATACAGACACTACAGATACAGACACTACAGATACAGACACTACAGATACAGACACTACAGATACAGACACTACAGATCCAGATATTGACACTGCAGATATAGATACTGACTCTACAGATACAGACACTACAGATACAGACACTACAGATAGACACTACAGATACAGAAACTACAGATTCAGACACTACAGATATAGACACTACAGATACAGATACAGACACTACAGATACAGACACTACAGATACAGACACTACAGACACAGACACTACCAATACAGACACTACAGACACAGATACAGACACTATGTGTACAGATACAGCCACTACAGATACAGACACTACAATTATAGATTCCGACACTACAGACACAGCTACAGACACTACATATACAGCTACAGATACAGACTCTACAGATACAGACACTACAGATACAGACACTACAGATACAGATGCAGACACTACAGATACAGATACAGACACTACAGATACTGACACTACAGATATAGACACTACAGATATAGACACTACAGATACAGACACTACAGATATAGACACTGCAGATATAGACACCACAGGTATAGAAACTACAGATACATACACTACAGATACAGACACTACAGATATAGACACTGATACAGATACAGACACTACAGATATAGGCACTACAGATATAGACACTACAGATATAGACACTACAGATACAGACACTACAGATACAGACACTACAGATACAGACATAGACACTACAGATACATATACAGACACTACAGATACAGACACTACAGATCCAGATATAGACACTACAGATACAGATACTGACACTACAGATTTAGACACTACAGATACAGACACTATAGATACAGATATAGACACTAAAGATATAGACACTACAGATACAGACACTACAGATACAGATATCGACACTACAGATACAGATACTCACACTACAGATACAGATACAGACACTACAGATACAGATATAGACACTACAGATACAGACACTACAGATACAGATATAGACACCTTAGATACAGATACTGACACTACAAATACAGATACTGACACTACAGATACAGATATAGACACTACAGATACAGACACTACAGATACAGATATAGACACTACAGATACAGATACTGACACTACAGATACAGACGCTACAGATACAGATATAGACACTACAGATACAGACACTACAGATACAGATATAGGCACTACAGATACAGATACTGACAGTACAGATACAGATACTGACACTACAGATACTGACACTACAGATACAGACACTACAGATACTGACACTACAGATACAGACACTACAGATACAGATATAGACACTACAGATAAAGATATAGACACTACAGATACAGACACTACAGATACAGACACAGACACTACAGATACAGTCACTACAGATATAGACATTACAGATACAGACACTACAGATACAGATACTGACACTACAGATATAGACACAACAGATACAGACACTACATATACAGACACTACAGATACAGACACTACAGATCCAGATATAGACACTACAGATCCAGATTTAGACACTACAGATACAGACACTATAGATACAGATATAGACACTAAAGATATAGACACTACAGATACAGACACTACAGATACAGATACTGACACTACAGATACAGATACTGACACTACAGATACAGACACTACAGATACAGATATAGACACTACAGATACAGACACTACAGATACAGATATAGACACTACAGATACAGATACTGACTCTACAGATACAGATACTGACACGACAGATACTGACACTACAGATACAGACACTACAGATACAGACACTACAGATCCAGATATAGACACTACAGATACAGATACTGACACTACAGATACTGACACTACAGATACAGACACTACAGATACAGACACTACAGATACAGACACTACAGATACAGATATAGACACTACAGATACAGATACTGACACTACAGATACAGATACTGACACTACAGATACAGACCCTACAGATACAGATATATACACTACAGATACAGACACTACAGATACAGATATAGACACTACAGATACAGATACTGACACTACAGATACAGACACTACAGATACAGACACTACAGATACAGATATAGACACTACAGATACAGATATAGACACTACAGATACAGATACTTACACTACAGATACAGATACTGACACTACAGATACAGACACTACAGATACAGACACTACAGATACAGACACTACAGATACAGACACTACAGATCCAGATATTGACACTGCAGATATAGATACTGACTCTACAGATACAGACACTACAGATACAGACACTACAGATAGACACTACAGATACAGAAACTACAGATTCAGACACTACAGATATAGACACTACAGATACAGATACAGACACTACAGATACAGACACTACAGATACAGACACTACAGACACAGACACTACCAATACAGACACTACAGACACAGATACAGACACTATGTGTACAGATACAGCCACTACAGATACAGACACTACAATTATAGATTCCGACACTACAGACACAGCTACAGACACTACATATACAGCTACAGATACAGACTCTACAGATACAGACACTACAGATACAGACACTACAGATACAGATGCAGACACTACAGATACAGATACAGACACTACAGATACTGACACTACAGATATAGACACAACAGATATAGACACTACAGATACAGACACTACAGATACAGACACTACAGATATAGACACTGCAGATATAGACACCACAGGTATAGAAACTACAGATACATACACTACAGATACAGACACTACAGATATAGACACTGATACAGATACAGACACTACAGATATAGGCACTACAGATATAGACACTACAGATATAGACACTACAGATACAGACACTACAGATACAGACACTACAGATACAGACATAGACACTACAGATACATATACAGACACTACAGATACAGACACTACAGATCCAGATATAGACACTACAGATACAGATACTGACACTACAGATTTAGACACTACAGATACAGACACTATAGATACAGATATAGACACTAAAGATATAGACACTACAGATACAGACACTACAGATACAGATATCGACACTACAGATACAGATACTCACACTACAGATACAGATACAGACACTACAGATACAGATATAGACACTACAGATACAGACACTACAGATACAGATATAGACACCTTAGATACAGATACTGACACTACAAATACAGATACTGACACTACAGATACAGATACTGACACTACAGATACAGACACTACAGATACAGATATAGACACTACAGATACAGATACTGACACTACAGATACAGACACTACAGATACAGACACTACAGATACAGATATAGGCACTACAGATACAGATACTGACAGTACAGATACAGATACTGACACTACAGATACTGACACTACAGATACAGACACTACAGATACTGACACTACAGATACAGACACTACAGATACAGACACTACAGATACAGATATAGACACTACAGATAAAGATATAGACACTACAGATACAGACACTACAGATACAGACACAGACACTACAGATACAGTCACTACAGATATAGACATTACAGATACAGACACTACAGATACAGATACTGACACTACAGATATAGACACAACAGATACAGACACTACATATACAGACACTACAGATACAGACACTACAGATCCAGATATAGACACTACAGATCCAGATTTAGACACTACAGATACAGACACTATAGATACAGATATAGACACTAAAGATATAGACACTACAGATACAGACACTACAGATACAGATATAGACACTACAGATACAGATACTCACACTACAGATACAGATACAGACACTACAGATACAGATATAGACACTACAGATACAGACACTACAGATACAGATATAGACACCTTAGATACAGATACTGACACTACAAATACAGATACTGACACTACAGATACAGATTCTGACACTACAGATACAGACGCTACAGATACAGATATAGACACTACAGATACAGACACAACAGATACAGATATAGGCACTACAGATACAGATACTGACACTACAGATACAGATACTGACACTACAGATACTGACACTACAGATACAGACACTACAGATACAGACACTACAGATACAGACACTACAGATACAGATACTACAGATACAGATATAGACACTACAGATACTGAAACTGACACTACAGATACAGATACTGACGCTACAGATACAGACACTACAGATACAGACACTACAGATACAGACACTACAGATCCAGATATTGACACTGCAGATATAGATACTGACTCTACAGATACAGACACTACAGATATAGACACTACAGATACAGATACAGAAACTACATATTCAGACACTACAGATATAGACACTACAGATACAGATACAGACACTACATATACAGCCACTACAGATACAGATACTACAGATACAGACACTACAGATACAGACACTACCGATACAGACACTACAGACACAGATACAGACACTATGTGTACAGATACAGCCACTACAGATACAGACACTACAATTATAGATTCAGACACTACAGACACAGCTACAGACACTACATATACAGCTACAGATACAGACACTACAGATACAGACACTACAGATACAGATATAGACACTACAGATACAGACACTACAGATACAGACACTACAGATTAAGACACTACAGATACAGAAACTACAGATACAGACACTACAGATACAGACACTACAGATACAGATGCAGACACTACAGATACAGATACAGACACTACAGATACATACACTACAGATATAGACACTACAGATGCAGACACTACAGATACAGATACAGACACTACAGATACATACACTACAGATATAGACACTACAGATACAGACACTACAGATACAGATACAGACACTACAGCTATTGACACTGCAGATATAGACACTGCAGATACAGACACAGACACTACAGATACAGACACTACAGATACAGATACAGACACTACAGATATAGACACTACAGATACAGATACAGACACTACAGATACAGACACTACAGATATAGACACTACAGATACAGACACTACAGATACAGATACAGACACTACAGATACATACACTACAGATATAGACACTACAGATACAGACACTACAGATACAGATACAGACACTACAGCTATTGACACTGCAGATATAGACACTGCAGATACAGACACAGACACTACAGATACAGACACTACAGATACAGATACAGACACTACAGATATAGACACTACAGATACAGATACAGACACTACAGATACAGACACTACAGATATAGACACTACAGATACAGACACTACAGATATAGACACTACAGATACAGACACTACAGATATAGACACTACAGATACAGACACTACAGATACAGACACTACAGACACAGATACAGACACTAGAATTATAGATGCAGACACTACAGACACAGCTACAGACACTACATATACAGATACAGCCACTACAGATAAAGACACTACAGGTACAGACACTACAGACACAGGTACATACACTACATATACAGATACAGACACTACAGATACAGACCCTACAGATACAGACACTACAGATATAGACACTACAGATACAGATACAGAAACTACAGATACAGACACTACAGATACAGACACTACATATACAGATACAGAAACTACAGATTCAGACACTACAGATATAGACACTACAGATACAGATACAGACACTACAGATACAGACACTACAGATACAGACACTACCGATACAGACACAGATACAGACACTATGTGTACAGATACAGCCACTACAGATACAGACACTACAATTATAGATTCAGACACTACAGACACAGCTACAGACACTACATATACAGATACAGATACAGACACTACAGATACAGACACTACAGATACAGACACTACAGATATAGACACTACAGATACAGACACTACAGATACAGACACTACAGACACAGATACAGACACTAGAATTATAGATGCAGACACTACAGACACAGCTACAGACACTACATATACAGATACAGCCACTACAGATAAAGACACTACAGGTACAGACACTACAGACACAGGTACAGACACTACATATACAGATACAGACACTACAGATACAGACCCTACAGATACAGACACTACAGATATAGACACTACAGATACAGATACAGAAACTACAGATACAGACACTACAGATACAGACACTACATATACAGATACAGAAACTACAGATTCAGACACTACAGATATAGACACTACAGATACAGATACAGACACTACAGATACAGACACTACAGATACAGACACTACAGATACAGACACTACCGATACAGACACAGATACAGACACTATGTGTACAGATACAGCCACTACAGATACAGACACTACAATTATAGATTCAGACACTACAGACACAGCTACAGACACTACATATACAGATACAGATACAGACACTACAGATACAGACACTACAGATACAGATATAGACACCACAGATACAGACACTACAGATAAAGACACTACATACACATACACTACAGACACAGATACAGACACTACAGACACAGATACAGACACTACAGATACAGACACTACAGATACAGCCACTGCAGATAAAGACACTACATACACAGACACTACAGACACAGATACAGACACTACAGATACAGACACTACAGCTACAGCTACAGACACTACAGATACAGGCACTACATATACAGATACAGATACAGACACTACAGATACAGAGACTACATATACAGACACAGACACAGCCACTGCAGCTACAGACAATACAGATACAGACACTACAGATACAGATACAGACACTACAGATACAGACACTACAGATACAGATACAGATACTACAGATACAGACACTACAGATACAGACACTACAGATACAGATACATACACTACAGATACAGACACTACAGATACAGACACTACAGATATAGATACAGACACTACAGATACAGACACTACAGACACAGATACAGATACTACAGATACAGACACTACAGATACAGACACTACAGACACAGATACAGACACCACAGATACAGATACAGATACTACAGATACAGATACTACAGATACAGACACTACAGATACAGACACCACAGACACAGATACAGACACTACAGATACAGACACTACAGATACAGACACTACAGACACAGATACAGACACTACAGATACAGACACTTCTGATACAGACACACCGAAACTGCTATGGATTTGCCCTTGTGTGTGAGGTCAGGTGTACTATCACATGTTGACCACTAGATGGCACCGTAACCATTCTGTTGAATTGTCGAGTTGTAAATGTCTGCCAGAGGAACTCAAACCTACACACACTCTAAGTCTGGCTTTATCACATTATCAATATTTGTAAATACTGTTCCAAAGAAATTGTTTATCATGACTTAATTTCTGTACCATGTATACAAAAAGGTAATCTATGTCTTTATGAGTTACAGATGGGTAATTTAACTTAAAATAAGCAGTTTGTTCTAAGATAATCTATTAGCAGTATCTTGCTACTGTCGTACATTTCAGTTGTTGATTGTTGTTTGTTTTGTGCGAGAAAGGTGATTAGGGAATTGTCTGTAAAGTTTAATGATGGGTTTCTCTCTGTCTTTTGACTTAAAAACATTAACCCTTGACCCTCATTGGAATTGGCCTATATGGATTATATATATATATATATATATATATTATATATATATATGGATGTTTCTTATGGATCGGGCTAAATTGAAATGTTTTAAAGGGAACATCTAGGAGATAATGGGGAAATGATTAGACCCAAGGTTGAGGACACAACAGTTCGCCGGACTGAATCCAAACATTACACTGTTGATTTCATGTGCATGCCACATTTACTGTACATTTGTTGATAACAAAATCTGAAAATAGCCTGAATACATTCCGTATCATGATAATAATATCCCTGGACATAATGTGTTGTAGGGTGCAACGTAAGACAAACCAAAATGACAAGGGTTTGAGGTCTAACTGGTGTCTCCAAGTGGCCACACACCTCTCCAAAGTTCCTAAGCAATTTCACTGCACTTCTATGACAAGGTAAAAGCTCTCCTGGCTGTCCCTAGCTGTGCCTTTGACGAACTAAAGCAAGCAAACACGTGCTGTTGTTTCGAACACAAAACCTGCATCCCTGCAATCGCACACAATTACTGTTGTGTTGTTTACACAATCCTAAAATGGTGCTCGAGCTGTCAGATAATACTTACAGTATTACGGCGCTGTGAAACAGAATCTGACGTCATGTATAGCGTGTGACAGTACAGCCACTACGTTCCAATTTAAACTGGTACACCGGTGTATACTCAATTAGTGATGCGCGGGTTAACTCTGATATATCCGCAGGCAAGGAGGGTTTAGGGTCATTAAATACTGTGTGAATGATGGGTGGGAGGGTGGGCGGGTGGGTTGGTGGGCACTGAATAAAGAGAATTCTTAAAAGTATAATTCTTGTCCAATTCACATCTAATAGGCTGCACTGAAATACTTGTGTGTCGTTTCAACAGTGAAACACGGTAGAATTGCACAGTATAATACCATGTGTTTTACATCATCAATGCTGTAGATTGCACTGCATTATGGGTAAAATGCAGACTGTAAATGCAGACTTTACCTGTAATTGGAAGCTACCTGTAAAAAACATTACTGTAACATGATGTATTTATTTACAGTAATAGTTTATGCCTACTGTAGATTCAAATGATCAGTTTCAGGCGTCTACCTCAGGCTGCCGGGTGAGACACATTTAGTAAAATATCTTCTTGAAGCGGCTGTGAAGTGGAAGAGTATTTTAAGCAACTGCTGGGTAAGTACCTTGACTTGTTTATAAGTATATTTACTGCAAGCCTACCTGGAGGTAGGTTAGCTAAGAGAAACGGGAGCGATTGGAGAAGATGGAGGAAATAAGGAACCCAATTGAGCATACTGTGAATAAACACGGAGTAGGGGATTACATAGGCCTTCTGGAAGACCTGGTGAAGGACAACATGATGAACAAGAAACAAAAGGAGAACAGTGGAAATGGGGAAATGAGGGATTTCACAGAACCTTTGGAAGGTGAGAGGCCTGATTACCAACAACGACGAGACGGCCTAACTGGGATTAGGCGAGGGCCCTCGGAGTGTGGTGTCAGGGAAATGAACCTCTCACTCAACGTCAACAAAACAAAGGAGATGATCGTGGACTTCAGGAAACAGCAGAGGGAGCACCCCCCCCCTATCCACATCGACGGGACAGTAGTGGAGAAGGTGGAAAGTTTTAAGTTCCTCGGCGTACACATCACGGACAAACTGAAATGGTCCACCCACACAGACAGCGTGGTGAAGAAGGCGCAACAGCGCCTCTTCAACCTCAGGAGGCTGAAGAAATTCGGCTTGTCACCAAAAACACTCACAAACTTCTACAGAGGAGGGGACTAAGAGCATCCTGTCGGGCTGTATCACCGCCTGGTACGGCAACTGCTCCGCCCACAACCGCAAGGCTCTCCAGAGGGTAGTGAGGACTGCACAACGCATCACCGAGGGTAAACTACCTGCCCTTCAGGACACCTACACCACCCGATGTCACAGGAAGGCCAAAAAGATCATCAAGGACAACAACCACCCGAGCCACTGCCTGTTCACCCCGCTATCATCCAGAAGGCGAGGTCAGTACAGGTGCATCAAAGCTGGGACCGAGAGACTGATAAACAGCTTCTATCTCAAGGCCATAAGACTGTTAAATAGCCATCACTAACATTGAGTGGCTGCTGCCAACATACTGACTCAAACCTCTAGCCACTTTAAACATAGGAATTGGATGTAACAAATGTATCACTAGCCACTTTAAACAATGTTGTATATAATGTTTACATATCCGACATTACTCATATCAAATGTATACACTGTACTCTAAACCATCTACTGTATCTTGCCTATGCCGTTCGGCCATCGACTCAAATCTCTAGAAACTTTAATAATTATAATTGGATGAAATAAATGTATCACTAGCCAATTTAAACGATGCCATTTATATAATGTTTACATATCCTACATCACTCATCTCATATGTATATTTTGCTACACTCGCATTAACATCTGCTAACCATGTGTATGTGACAAATAAAATGTAATTTGATTTGATTTGATTTGGAAGAACTTGATGAAATGGAGAGAGAGGATGAATATGATGAGGTGGAAAGTGAGAGGATGAATATGATGAGGTGGCAGGTGAGAGGATGAATTAGATGCGGTGGCAGGTGAGAGGATGAATATGATGAGGTGGCAGGTGAGAGGATGAATTAGATGCGGTGGCAGGTGAGAGGATGAATATGATGAGGTGGCAGGTGAGAGGATGAATTAGATGCGGTGGCAGGTGAGAGGATGAATTAGATGAGGTGGCAGGTGAGAGGATGAATTAGATGAGGTGGCAGGTGAGAGGATGAATTAGATGAGGTGGCAGGTGAGAGGATGAATTAGATGCGGTGGCAGGTGAGAGGATGAATATGATGAGGTGGCAGGTGAGAGGATGAATTAGATGAGGTGGCAGGTGAGAGGATGAATTAGATGCGGTGGCAGGTGAGAGGATGAATATGATGAGGTGGCAGGTGAGAGGATGAATTAGATGAGGTGGCAGGTGAGAGGATGAATTAGATGCGGTGGCAGGTGAGAGGATGAATTAGATGAGGTGGCAGGTGAGAGGATGAATTAGATGAGGTGGCAGGTGAGAGGATGAATTAGATGTGGTGGCAGGTGAGAGGATGAATTAGATGAGGTGGCAGGTGAGAGGATGAATTAGATGAGGTGGCAGGTGAGAGGATGAATTAGATGAGGTGGCAGGTGAGAGGATGAATTAGATGAGGTGGCAGGTGAGAGGATGAATTAGATGAGGTGGCAGGTGAGAGGATGAATTAGATGAGGTGGCAGGTGAGAGGATGAATTAGATGAGGTGGCAGGTGAGAGGATGAATTAGATGCGGTGGCAGGTGAGAGGATGAATTAGATGAGGTGGCAGGTGAGAGGATGCCTGTTGAGATGAAGATGTGTTTAGGGGGAATCAGTGTGGAGAGGAAGGTTGGCGTCAAGTGAAAATAGAGGAATACGTGTTCCAGTAGCTCAGAGATGGAACCTGACGAGAGTGTGGATGAAGCTCCTGCAGTGAGGAACGCCTTGGGTCGGGCCTTGGTCCAAGGATGTAAAAGAGGATTCTGGCCCAGTGGGAAAAGATTTTTGGAGAGAATGGATCCTTGCATTTTGGCTGATCCATATGTGGTGGTAGGTTGACTGGAGAAGTGGTTGGGGACTGTTGAGATGGTGAAAGTGACAAGGAGTGGACTAGTGAAGATGTAGTGTGCTTTGTTACTGTAAAACAAGGATGCTGTAATATATCTTTAAAGTAAGGAAAATGGTACTGCAAATATATTACTGCATCTATAATATAACGCAGGATTACAGTATTGTTCTGGCAACTCAGGTACCAGTATAACTCAGGTACCAGTATAACTCAGGTACCAGTGTAACTCAGGTACCAGTATAACTCAGGTACCAGTATAACTCAGGTACCAGTATAACTCAGGTACCAGTGTAACTCAGGTACCAGTATAACTCAGGTGCCAGTATAACTCAGGTACCAGTATAACTCAGGTACCAGTGTAACTCAGGTACCAGTATAACTCAGGTACCAGTATAACTCAGGTACCAGTGTAACTCAGGTACCAGTATAACTCAGGTACCAGTATAACTCAGGTACCAGTGTAACTCAGGTACCAGTATAACTCAGGTACCAGTATAACTCAGGTACCAGTGTAACTCAGGTACCAGTATAACTCAGGTACCAGTGTAACTCAGGTACCAGTATAACTCAGGTACCAGTATAACTCAGGTACCAGTATAACTCAGGTACCAGTATAACTCAGGTACCAGTATAACTCAGGTACCAGTATAACTCAGGTACCAGTGTAACTCAGGTACCAGTATAACTCAGGTACCAGTATAACTCAGGTACCAGTGTAACTCAGGTACCAGTATAATGTTGTATATTTACAGAGAAAAGTTTTACAGTGTGCATAGAGGTTTTTCATTATTTGTATCTGTTGTTAGTGTGTAGCCTAAGCATTAGTGTGTAGCCTAAGCATTAGTGTGTAAGCTAAGCTAGTGTGTAGCCTAAGCATTAGTGTGTAGCCTAAGCATTAGTGTGTAGCCTAAGCATTAGTGTGTAGCCTAAGCATTAGTGTAGGGCACCAAGTACACAGCAATTGCCAATGTTTGAGTTTAATTCAATAAGAGAAAAGCAGCAAAATGGAGAATTTAACAAAATTGGAAGAGAGGACCAGAACAGTCTAATGTTATAGAAGAGATGACCAGAACAGTCTAATGTTATGGAAGAGAAGACCAGAACAGTCTAATGTTATAGAAGAGAGGACCAGAACAGTCTAATGTTATAGTAGAGAGGACCAGAACAGCAGTCTAATGTTATAGAAGAGTGGACCAGAACAGTAGTCTAATGATATAGAAGAGAGTACCAGATGAGTCTAATGTTATAGAAGAGATGACCAGAACAGTCTAATGTTATAGAAGAGAGGACCAGAACAGTCTAATGTTATAGAAGAGAGGACCAGACCAGTCTAATGTTATAGAAGAGAGGACCAGAACAGTCTAATGTTATAGAAGAGAGGACCAGAACAGTAGTCTAATTTTATGGAAGAGAGGACCAGAACAGCAGTCTAATGTTATAGAAGAGAGGACCAGAACAGCAGTCTAATGTTATAGAAGAGTGGACCAGAAAAGTAGTCTAATGTTATAGAAGAGAGGACCAGATGAGTCTAATGTTATAGAAGAGAGGACCAGAACAGGAGTCTAATGTTATAGTAGAGCGGACCAGAACAGTCTAATGTTATAGAAGAGAGGACCAGACCAGTCTAATGTTATAGAAGAGAGGACCAGAACAGTCTAATGTTATAGAAGAGAGGACCAGAACAGTAGTCTAATTTTATGGAAGAGAGGACCAGAACAGCAGTCTAATGTTATAGAAGAGAGGACCAGAACAGTAGTCTAATGTTATAGAAGAGAGGACCAGAAAAGTCTAATGTTATAGAAGAGAGGACTAGAACAGGAGTCTAATGTTATAGTAGAGCGGACCAGAACAGTCTAATGTTATAGAAGAGAGGACCAGAATTGTAGTCTAATGTTATAGAAGAGAAGACCAGAACAGTAGTCTAATGTTATAGAAGAGAGAACCAGAACAGTCTAATGTTATAGAAGAGATGACCAGAACTGTAGTCTAATGTTATAGAAGAGAAGACCAGAACAGTAGTCTAATGTTATAGTAGAGAGGACCAGAACAGTAGTCTAATGTTATAGAAGGGAGGACCAGAACAGTAGTCTAATGTTATAGAAGAGAGAACCAGAACAGCAGTCTAATGTTATAGAAGAGAGGACCAGAAAAGTAGTCTAATGTTATAGAAGAGAGGACCAGAACAGTCTAATGTTATAGAAGAGAGGACCAGAACAGGAGTCTAATGTTATAGTAGAGCGGACCAGAACAGTCTAATGTTATAGAAGAGAGGACCAGACCAGTCTAATGTTATAGAAGAGAGGACCAGAACAGTCTAATGTTATAGTAGAGAGGACCAGAGCTGTCTAATGTTATAGAACAGTACTTCCGGCGCCGACAGAGATGGCAGCCTCGCTTCACGTTCTCAGGAAACCATGCAGTATTTTGTTTTTTTATGTATTACTTCTTACATTGTTACCCCGGAAAATATTAAGTTTTATTACATACAACCGGGAGGAACTATTGGATATAAGAGCAACGTCAACTTACCAACATTACGACCAGGAATACGACTTTCCCAAAGAGGATTCTCCTTTCGTTAACCCAAACACAACAACAGACTGGATAGCACGTGGCTACTCAAAACAACGGCGGCGCCGGAGAAGAGGGAAACGCGCCGGTCTTTTGGTCAAGCTACGTCGACGGGCGCATCGTGCACCTCTCCCGAGTATTTTAATCGCCAATGTACAGTCTCTTGACAACAAAGTAGACGAAATCCGATCGAGGGTTGCCTTTCAGAGAGACATTCGAGACTGCAACGTTCTTTGCTTCACGGAAACATGTCTCACTCAGGACACGTTATCAGAGTCGGTACAGCCACCTGGTTTCTCCACGCATCGCGCCGACAGAAACAAACATCTCTCTGGTAAGAAGAAGGGCGGGGTGTGTGTCTTATGATTAACGAGGACGTGGTGTGATCATAACAACATACAGGAACTCAAGTCCTTTGTTCACCTGACATAGAATTCCTTACAATCAAATGCAGACCGCATTATCTACCAAGAGAATTCTCCTCGATTATAATCACAGCCGTGTACATCCCCCTCAAGCTGATACATCGACGGCACTGAAAGAAATTCATCGGACTCTATGTAAACTGGAAACCACATATCCTGAGGCTGCATTTATTGTGGCTGGGGATTTTAATAAGGCTAATTTAAGAACAAGGCTTGAAATTTTACCAGCATATCGAATGTGCCACCCGGGCTGGTAAAATCCTGGACCACTGTTATTCCAACTTCCGTGATGCATACAAGGCTATTCTCCGCCCTCCTTTCGGCAAGTCTGACCATGACTCCATTTTGTTGCTCCCAGCCTACAAACAGAAACTAAAACAGGAAACGCCCGTTCTCAGGTCTGTTCAACGCTGGTCCGACCAATCTGATTCCATGCTGCAAGATTGCTTGAGCACGTGGACTGGGATATGTTCCGGATAGCATCTGACAACAACATTGATGTATACGCTGATTCGGTGAGCGAGTTTATTAGCAAATGCATTGGTGATGTTGTACCCATAGCAAATATCAAAACCTTCCCCAACCAGAAACCATGGATTGATGGCAGCATTCGCGCAAGAAACTGAAAGCGCGAACCACTGCTTTTAACCAGGTAAAGGCTACCGGAAACATGACTGAATACAAACAGTGCAGCTACTCCCTCCGCAAGGCAATCAAACAAGCTAGCGTCAATATAGAGACAAAGTAGAGTCACAATTCAATGGCTCAGACACAAGAGGAATGTGGCAGGGTCTACAGTCAATCACGGACTACAAAAAGAAAACCAGCCCGTCACGGACCATGACGTCCTGCTCCCAGACAAACTAAACAACTTCTTTGCTCGCTTTGAGGACAATACAGTGCCACCGACACGGCCCGCTACCAAAACCTGCGGGATCACCTTCACCGCAGCCAATGTGAGAAAAACATTTAAATGTGTTAACCCTCGCAAGGCTGCCGGCCCAGATGGCATCCCTGGCCGTGTCCTCAGAGCATGCAGACCAGCTGGCTGGTGTGTTTACGGACATATTCAATCAGTCCCTATCCCAGTCTGCTGTTCCCACATGCTTCAAGAGGGCCACCATTGTTCCTGTTCCCAAGAAAGCTAAGGTGACTGAGCTAAATGACTATCGCCCGTAGCACTCACTTCCGTCATCATGAAGTGCTTTGAGAGATTAGTCAAGGATCATATCACCTCCATCCTGCCAGACACCCTGGACCCACTCCAATTTGCTTACCGTCCCAATAGGTCCACAGACGACGCAATCGCAATCACACTGCATACTGCCCTAACCCATCTGGACAAGAGGAATACTTATGTAAGAATGCTGTTCATCGACTACAGCTCAGCATTTAACACCATAGTTCCCTCCAAGCTCGTCATTAAGCTCGAGACCCTGGGTCTCGACCCAGCCCTGTGCAACTGGGTCCTGGACTTCCTGACGGGCCGGTCCCAGGTGGTGAGGGTAGGAAACAACATCTCCACCCCGCTGATCCTCAACACTGGGGCCCCACAAGGGTGCGTTCTCAGCCCTCTCCTGTACTCCCTGTTTACCCATGACTGCGTGGCCAAGCACGCATCCAACTCAATCATCAAGTTTGCTGACGACACTACAGTGGTAGGCTTGATTACCAACAACGACGAGACGGCCTACAGAGAGGAGGTGAGGGCCCTCGGAGTGTGGTGTCAGGAAAATAACCTCTCACCAATGTCAACAAAACAAAGGAGATGATCGTGGACTTCAGGAAACAGGAGAGGGAGCACCCCTATCCACATCGAGGGGACAGTAGTGGAGAAGGTGGAAAGTTTTAAGTTCCTCGGCGTACACATCACGGACAAACTGAATTGGTCCACCCACACAGACAGCGTGGTAAAGAAGGCGCAACAGCGCCTCTTCAACCTCAGGAGGCTGAAGAAATTTGGCTTGTCACCAAAATCACTCACAAACTTTTACAGATGCACAATCGAGAGCATCCTGTCGGGCTGTATCACCGCCTGGTACGGCAACTGCTCCGCCCACAACCGTAAGGCTCTCCAGAGGGTAGTGAGGACTGCACAACGCATCACCGGGTTAAACTACCTGCCCTCCAGGACACCTACACCACCCGATGTCACAGAAAGGCCAAAAAGATCATCAAGGACAACAACCACCCGAGCCACTGCCTGTTCACCCGCTATCATCCAGAAGGCGAGGTCAGTACAGGTGCATCAAAGCTGGGACCGAGAGACTGAAAAACAGCTTCTACCTCAAGGCCATCAGACTGTTAAACAGCCATCACTAACATTGAGTGGCTGCTGCCAACATACTGACTTAAATCTCTAGCCACTTTATACATAGGAATTGGATGTAACAAATGTATCACTAGCCACTTTAAACAATTTTGTATATAATGTTTACGTATCCGACATACTCATATCAAATGTATACACTGTACTCTAAACCATCTACTGTATCTTGCCTATGCCGCTCGGTCATCGACCCAAATCTCTAGCCACTTTAATAATTATAATTGGATGAAATAATGTATCACTAGCCACTTTAAACAATGCCATTTATATAATGTTTACATATCCTACATTACTCATCTCATATATATGTGTATATACTGTACTCCATACCATCTACTGCATCTTGCCTATGCCGGTCAGCCATCGCTCATCCATATATTTATATGTACATACTCGTATTCATTCCTTTACTCTTGTGTGTATAAGGTAGTTGTTGTGAATTTGTTAGATTACTTGTTAGATACTACTGCATGGTCGGAACTAGAAGCACAAGCATTTCGCTACACTCGCATTAACATCTGCTAACCATGTGTATGTGACAAATAAAATTTGATTTGATTTGATTTAGAAGAGAGGACCAGAACAGGAGTCTAATGTTATAGTAGAGCGGACCAGAACAGTCTAATGTTATAGAAGAGAGGACCAGAACAGTAGTCTAATGTTATAGTAGAGAGGACCAGAACAGTCTAACGTTATAGAAGAGAGGACCAGAACAGTCTAATGTTATAGAAGAGATGACCAGAACAGTAGTCTAATGTTATAGAAGAGAGGACCAGAACAGTAGTCTAATGTTATAGAAGAGAGAACCAGAACAGTCTAATGTTATAGAAGAGATGACCAGAACTGTAGTCTAATGTTATAGAAGAGAGGACCAGAACAGTCTAATGTTATAGAAAAGAGGACCAGAACAGTAGTCTAATGTTATAGAAGAGAGGATCAGAACAGTAGTCTAATGTTATAGAAGGGAGGACCAGAACAGTAGTCTAATGTTATAGAAGAGAGGACCAGAACAGTCTAATGTTATAGAAGAGAGGACCAGAAAAGCAGTCTAATGTTATAGAAGAGTGGACCAGAACAGTAGTCTAATGATATAGAAGATAGTACCAGAACAGTCTAATGTTATAGAGGAGATGACCAGAACAGTCTAATGTTATAGAAGAGAGGACCAGAACAGTCTAATGTTATAGAAGAGAGGACCAGAACAGTAGTCTAATGTTATAGAAGAGAGGACCAGAACAGCAGTCTAATGTTATAGAAGAGAGGACCAGAACAGTAGTCTAATGTTATAGAAAAGAGGACCTGAACAGCAGTCTAATGTTATAGAAGAGAGGACCAGAACAGTAGTCTAATGTTATAGTAGAGAGGACCAGAACAGTAGTCTAATGTTATAGTAGAGAGGACCAGAACAGCAGTCTAATGTTATAGAAGAGAGGACCAGAACAGTAGTCTAATGTTATAGAAGAGAGTACCAGAACAGTCTAATGTTATAGAAGAGATGACCAGAACAGTCTAATGTTATAGAAGAGAGTACCAGAACAGTCTAATGTTATAGAAGAGAGGACCAGAACAGTAGTCTAATGTTATAGAAGAGAGGACCAGAACAGTCTAATGTTATAGAAGAGAGGACCAGAACAGTCTAATGTTATAGTAGAGAGGACCAGAACAGCAGTCTAATGTTATAGAAGAGAGGACCAGAACAGTAGTCTAATGTTATAGAAAAGAGGACCTGAACAGCAGTCTAATGTTATAGAAGAGAGGACCAGAACAGTAGTCTAATGTTATAGTAGAGAGGACCAGAACAGTAGTCTAATGTTATAGTAGAGAGGACCAGAACAGCAGTCTAATGTTATAGAAGAGAGGACCAGAACAGTAGTCTAATGTTATAGAAGAGAGTACCAGAACAGTCTAATGTTATAGAAGAGATGACCAGAACAGTCTAATGTTATAGAAGAGAGTACCAGAACAGTCTAATGTTATAGAAGAGAGGACCAGAACAGTAGTCTAATGTTATAGAAGAGAGGACCAGAACAGCAGTCTAATGTTATAGTAGAGCGGACCAGAACCGTCTAATGTTATAGAAGAGAGGACCAGAACAGCAGTCTAATGTTATAGTAGAGCGGACCAGAACCGTCTAATGTTATAGTAGAGAGGACCAGAACAGTCTAATGTTATAGAAGAGAGGACCAGAACAGTCTAATGTTATAGAAGAGAGGACCAGAACAGTAGTCTAATGTTATAGAAGAGAGGACCAGAACAGTAGTCTAATGTTATAGAAAAGAGGACCAGAACAGCAGTCTAATGTTATAGAAGAGAGGACCAGAACAGTAGTCTAATGTTATAGTAGAGAGGACCAGAACAGTAGTCTAATGTTATAGAAGAGAGGACCAGAACAGCAGTCTAATGTTATAGAAGAGAGGACCAGAACAGCAGTCTAATGTTATAGAAGAGAGGACCAGAACAGTAGTCTAATGTTATAGAAGAGAGGACCAGAACAGTCTAATGTTATAGAAGAGAGGACCAGAACAGGAGTCTAATGTTATAGTAGAGCGGACCAGAACAGTCTAATGTTATAGAAGAGAGGACCAGAACAGTCTAATGTTATAGAAGAGAGGACCAGAACAGTCTAATGTTATAGTAGAGAGGACCAGAACAGTCTAATGTTATAGAAGAGAGAACCAGAACAGCAGTCTAATGTTATAGAAGAGAGGACCAGAACAGTAGTCTAATGATATAGAAGAGAGTACCAGAACAGTCTAATGTTATAGAAGAGATGACCAGAACAGTCTAATGTTATAGAAGAGAGGACCAGAACAGTCTAATGTTATAGAAGAGAGGACCAGAACAGTCTAATGTTATAGAAGAGAGGACCAGAACAGCAGTCTAATGTTATAGAAGAGAGGACCAGAACAGTCTAATGTTATAGAAGAGAGGACCAGAACAGTCTAATGTTATAGAAGAGTGGACCAGAACAGTAGTCTAATGATATAGAAGAGAGTACCAGAACAGTCTAATGTTATAGAAGAGATGACCAGAACAGTCTAATGTTATAGAAGAGAGGACCAGAACAGTCTAATGTTATAGAAGAGAGGACCAGAACAGTAGTCTAATTTTATGGAAGAGAGGACCAGAACAGCAGTCTAATGTTATAGAAGAGAGGACCAGAACAGTAGTCTAATGTTATAGAAGAGAGGACCAGAAAAGTCTAATGTTATAGAAGAGAGGACTAGAACAGGAGTCTAATGTTATAGTAGAGCGGACCAGAACAGTCTAATGTTATAGAAGAGAGGACCAGAACAGTAGTCTAATGTTATAGTAGAGAGGACCAGAACAGTCTAACGTTATAGAAGAGAGAACCAGAACAGTCTAATGTTATAGAAGAGATGACCAGAACTGTAGTCTAATGTTATAGAAGAGAAGACCAGAACAGTAGTCTAATGTTATAGAAGAGAGAACCAGAACAGTCTAATGTTATAGAAGAGATGACCAGAACTGTAGTTTAATGTTATAGAAGAGAAGACCAGAACAGTAGTCTAATGTTATAGTAGAGAGGACCAGAACAGTAGTCTAATGTTATAGAAGAGAGGACCAGAACAGTAGTCTAATGTTATAGAAGGGAGGACCAGAACAGTAGTCTAATGTTATAGAAGAGAGAACCAGAACAGCAGTCTAATGTTATAGAAGAGAGGACCAGAACAGTAGTCTAATGTTATAGAAGAGAGGACCAGAACAGTCTAATGTTATAGAAGAGAGGACCAGAACAGGAGTCTAATGTTATAGTAGAGCGGACCAGAACAGTCTAATGTTATAGAAGAGAGGACCAGACCAGTCTAATGTTATAGAAGAGAGGACCAGAACAGTCTATTGTTATAGTAGAGAGGACCAGAGCTGTCTAATGTTATAGAAGAGAGGACCAGAACAGGAGTCTAATGTTATAGTAGAGCGGACCAGAACAGTCTAATGTTATAGAAGAGAGGACCAGAACAGTCTAACGTCATAGAAGAGAGGACCAGAACAGTCTAATGTTATAGAAGTGATGACCAGAACAGTAGTCTAATGTTATAGAAGAGAGGACCAGAACAGTAGTCTAATGTTATAGAAGAGAGAACCAGAACAGTCTAATGTTATAGAAGAGATGACCAGAACTGTAGTCTAATGTTATAGAAGAGAGGACCAGAACAGTCTAATGTTATAGAAAAGAGGACCAGAACAGTAGTCTAATGTTATAGAAGAGAGGATCAGAACAGTAGTCTAATGTTATAGAAGGGAGGACCAGAACAGTAGTCTAATGTTATAGAAGAGAGGACCAGAACAGTCTAATGTTACAGAAGAGAGGACCAGAAAAGCAGTCTAATGTTATAGAAGAGTGGACCAGAACAGTAGTCTAATGATATAGAAGAGAGTACCAGAACAGTCTAATGTTATAGAAGAGATGACCAGAACAGTCTAATGTTATAGAAGAGAGGACCAGAAAAGCAGTCTAATGTTATAGAAGAGAGGACCAGAACAGTCTAATGTTATAGAAGAGAGGACCAGAACAGTCTAATGTTATAGAAGAGAGGACCAGAACAGCAGTCTAATGTTATAGAAGAGAGGACCAGAACAGTAGTCTAATGTTATAGAAGAGAGGACCTGAACAGCAGTCTAATGTTATAGAAGAGAGGACCAGAACAGTAGTCTAATGTTATAGTAGAGAGGACCAGAACAGTAGTCTAATGTTATAGTAGAGAGGACCAGAACAGCAGTCTAATGTTATAGAAGAGAGGACCAGAACAGTAGTCTAATGTTATAGAAGAGAGTACCAGAACAGTCTAATGTTATAGAAGAGATGACCAGAACAGTCTAATGTTATAGAAGAGATGACCAGAACAGTCTAATGTTATAGAAGAGAGGACCAGAACAGTAGTCTAATGTTATAGAAGAGAGGACCAGAACAGCAGTCTAATGTTATAGAAGAGAGGACCAGAACAGTAGTCTAATGTTATAGAAAAGAGGACCAGAACAGTCTAATGTTATAGTAGAGCGGACCAGAACCGTCTAATGTTATAGTAGAGAGGACCAGAACAGTCTAATGTTATAGAAGAGAGGACCAGAACAGTCTAATGTTATAGAAGAGAGGACCAGAACAGTAGTCTAATGTTATAGAAGAGAGGACCAGAACAGCAGTCTAATGTTATAGAAGAGAGGACCAGAACAGTAGTCTAATGTTATAGAAAAGAGGACCAGAACAGCAGTCTAATGTTATAGAAGAGAGGACCAGAACAGTAGTCTAATGTTATAGTAGAGAGGACCAGAACAGTAGTCTAATGTTATAGAAGAGAGGACCAGAACAGCAGTCTAATGTTATAGAAGAGAGGACCAGAACAGCAGTCTAATGTTATAGAAGAGAGGACCAGAACAGTAGTCTAATGTTATAGAAGAGAGGAACAGAACAGTCTAATGTTATAGAAGAGAGGACCAGAACAGGAGTCTAATGTTATAGTAGAGCGGACCAGAACAGTCTAATGTTATAGAAGAGAGGACCAGAACAGTCTAATGTTATAGAAGAGAGGACCAGAACAGTCTAATGTTATAGTAGATAGGACCAGAGCCGTCTAATGTTATAGTAGAGAGGACCAGAACAGTCTAATGTTATAGAAGAGAGGACCAGAACAGTCTAATGTTATAGAAGAGTGGACCAGAACAGTAGTCTAATGATATAGAAGAGAGTACCAGAACAGTCTAATGTTATAGAAGAGATGACCAGAACAGTCTAATGTTATAGAAGAGAGGACCAGAACAGTCTAATGTTATAGAAGAGAGGACCAGAACAGTAGTCTAATTTTATGGAAGAGAGGACCAGAACAGCAGTCTAATGTTATAGAAGAGAGGACCAGAACAGTAGTCTAATGTTATAGAAGAGAGGACCAGAAAAGTCTAATGTTATAGAAGAGAGGACTAGAACAGGAGTCTAATGTTATAGTAGAGCGGCCCAGAACAGTCTAATGTTATAGAAGAGAGGACCAGAACAGTAGTCTAATGTTATAGTAGAGAGGACCAGAACAGTCTAACGTTATAGAAGAGAGGACCAGAACAGTCTAATGTTATAGAAGTGATGACCAGAACAGTAGTCTAATGTTATAGAAGAGAGGACCAGAACAGTAGTCTAATGTTATAGAAGAGAGAACCAGAACAGTCTAATGTTATAGAAGAGATGACCAGAACTGTAGTCTAATGTTATAGAAGAGAGGACCAGAACAGTCTAATGTTATAGAAAAGAGGACCAGAACAGTAGTCTAATGTTATAGAAGAGAGGATCAGAACAGTAGTCTAATGTTATAGAAGGGAGGACCAGAACAGTAGTCTAATGTTATAGAAGAGAGGACCAGAACAGTCTAATGTTATAGAAGAGAGGACCAGAAAAGCAGTCTAATGTTATAGAAGAGTGGACCAGAACAGTAGTCTAATGATATAGAAGAGAGTACCAGAACAGTCTAATGTTATAGAAGAGATGACCAGAACAGTCTAATGTTATAGAAGAGAGGACCAGAAAAGCAGTCTAATGTTATAGAAGAGAGGACCAGAACAGTCTAATGTTATAGAAGAGAGGACCAGAACAGTAGTCTAATGTTATAGAAGAGAGGACCAGAACAGCAGTCTAATGTTATAGAAGAGAGGACCAGAACAGTAGTCTAATGTTATAGAAGAGAGGACCTGAACAGCAGTCTAATGTTATAGAAGAGAGGACCAGAACAGTAGTCTAATGTTATAGTAGAGAGGACCAGAACAGTAGTCTAATGTTATAGTAGAGAGGACCAGAACAGCAGTCTAATGTTATAGAAGAGAGGACCAGAACAGTAGTCTAATGTTATAGAAGAGAGTACCAGAACAGTCTAATGTTATAGAAGAGATGACCAGAACAGTCTAATGTTATAGAAGAGAGGACCAGAACAGTCTAATGTTATAGAAGAGAGGACCAGAACAGTAGTCTAATGTTATAGAAGAGAGGACCAGAACAGCAGTCTAATGTTATAGAAGAGAGGACCAGAACAGTAGTCTAATGTTATAGAAGAGAGGACCAGAACAGTAGTCTAATTTTATGGAAGAGAGGACCAGAACAGCAGTCTAATGTTATAGAAGAGAGGACCAGAACAGTAGTCTAATGTTATAGAAGAGAGGACCAGAAAAGTCTAATGTTATAGAAGAGAGGACTAGAACAGGAGTCTAATGTTATAGTAGAGCGGACCAGAACAGTCTAATGTTATAGAAGAGAGGACCAGAACAGTAGTCTAATGTTATAGTAGAGAGGACCAGAACAGTCTAACGTTATAGAAGAGAGAACCAGAACAGTCTAATGTTATAGAAGAGATGACCAGAACTGTAGTCTAATGTTATAGAAGAGAAGACCAGAACAGTAGTCTAATGTTATAGAAGAGAGAACCAGAACAGTCTAATGTTATAGAAGAGATGACCAGAACTGTAGTTTAATGTTATAGAAGAGAAGACCAGAACAGTAGTCTAATGTTATAGTAGAGAGGACCAGAACAGTAGTCTAATGTTATAGAAGAGAGGACCAGAACAGTAGTCTAATGTTATAGAAGGGAGGACCAGAACAGTAGTCTAATGTTATAGAAGAGAGAACCAGAACAGCAGTCTAATGTTATAGAAGAGAGGACCAGAACAGTAGTCTAATGTTATAGAAGAGAGGACCAGAACAGTCTAATGTTATAGAAGAGAGGACCAGAACAGGAGTCTAATGTTATAGTAGAGCGGACCAGAACAGTCTAATGTTATAGAAGAGAGGACCAGACCAGTCTAATGTTATAGAAGAGAGGACCAGAACAGTCTAATGTTATAGTAGAGAGGACCAGAGCTGTCTAATGTTATAGAAGAGAGGACCAGAACAGGAGTCTAATGTTATAGTAGAGCGGACCAGAACAGTCTAATGTTATAGAAGAGAGGACCAGAACAGTAGTCTAATGTTATAGTAGAGAGGACCAGAACAGTCTAACGTTATAGAAGAGAGGACCAGAACAGTCTAATGTTATAGAAGTGATGACCAGAACAGTAGTCTAATGTTATAGAAGAGAGGACCAGAACAGTAGTCTAATGTTATAGAAGAGAGAACCAGAACAGTCTAATGTTATAGAAGAGATGACCAGAACTGTAGTCTAATGTTATAGAAGAGAGGACCAGAACAGTCTAATGTTATAGAAAAGAGGACCAGAACAGTAGTCTAATGTTATAGAAGAGAGGATCAGAACAGTAGTCTAATGTTATAGAAGGGAGGACCAGAACAGTAGTCTAATGTTATAGAAGAGAGGACCAGAACAGTCTAATGTTATAGAAGAGAGGACCAGAAAAGCAGTCTAATGTTATAGAAGAGTGGACCAGAACAGTAGTCTAATGATATAGAAGAGAGTACCAGAACAGTCTAATGTTATAGAAGAGATGACCAGAACAGTCTAATGTTATAGAAGAGAGGACCAGAAAAGCAGTCTAATGTTATAGAAGAGAGGACCAGAACAGTCTAATGTTATAGAAGAGAGGACCAGAACAGTAGTCTAATGTTATAGAAGAGAGGACCAGAACAGCAGTCTAATGTTATAGAAGAGAGGACCAGAACAGTAGTCTAATGTTATAGAAGAGAGGACCTGAACAGCAGTCTAATGTTATAGAAGAGAGGACCAGAACAGTAGTCTAATGTTATAGTAGAGAGGACCAGAACAGTAGTCTAATGTTATAGTAGAGAGGACCAGAACAGCAGTCTAATGTTATAGAAGAGAGGACCAGAACAGTAGTCTAATGTTATAGAAGAGAGTACCAGAACAGTCTAATGTTATAGAAGAGATGACCAGAACAGTCTAATGTTATAGAAGAGAGGACCAGAACAGTCTAATGTTATAGAAGAGAGGACCAGAACAGTAGTCTAATGTTATAGAAGAGAGGACCAGAACAGCAGTCTAATGTTATAGAAGAGAGGACCAGAACAGTAGTCTAATGTTATAGAAAAGAGGACCAGAACAGTCTAATGTTATAGTAGAGCGGACCAGAACCGTCTAATGTTATAGTAGAGAGGACCAGAACAGTCTAATGTTATAGAAGAGAGGACCAGAACAGTCTAATGTTATAGAAGAGAGGACCAGAACAGTAGTCTAATGTTATAGAAGAGAGGACCAGAACAGCAGTCTAATGTTATAGAAGAGAGGACCAGAACAGTAGTCTAATGTTATAGAAAAGAGGACCAGAACAGCAGTCTAATGTTATAGAAGAGAGGACCAGAACAGTAGTCTAATGTTATAGTAGAGAGGACCAGAACAGTAGTCTAATGTTATAGAAGAGAGGACCAGAACAGCAGTCTAATGTTATAGAAGAGAGGACCAGAACAGCAGTCTAATGTTATAGAAGAGAGGACCAGAACAGTAGTCTAATGTTATAGAAGAGAGGACCAGAACAGTCTAATGTTATAGAAGAGAGGACCAGAACAGTCTAATGTTATAGAAGATAGGACCAGAACAGTCTAATGTTATAGTAGATAGGACCAGAGCCGTCTAATGTTATAGTAGAGAGGACCAGAACAGTCTAATGTTATAGAAGAGAGGACCAGAACAGTCTAATGTTATAGAAGAGAGGACCAGAACAGTAGTCTAATGTTATAGAAGAGAGTACCAGAACAGTCTAATGTTATAGAAGAGATGACCAGAACAGTCTAATGTTATAGAAGAGAGGACCAGAACAGTCTAATGTTATAGAAGAGAGGACCAGAACAGTAGTCTAATGTTATAGAAGAGAGGACCAGAACAGCAGTCTAATGTTATAGAAGAGAGGACCAGAACAGTAGTCTAATGTTATAGAAAAGAGGACCAGAACAGTCTAATGTTATAGTAGAGCGGACCAGAACCGTCTAATGTTATAGTAGAGAGGACCAGAACAGTCTAATGTTATAGAAGAGAGGACCAGAACAGTCTAATGTTATAGAAGAGAGGACCAGAACAGTAGTCTAATGTTATAGAAGAGAGGACCAGAACAGCAGTCTAATGTTATAGAAGAGAGGACCAGAACAGTAGTCTAATGTTATAGAAAAGAGGACCAGAACAGCAGTCTAATGTTATAGAAGAGAGGACCAGAACAGTAGTCTAATGTTATAGTAGAGAGGACCAGAACAGTAGTCTAATGTTATAGAAGAGAGGACCAGAACAGCAGTCTAATGTTATAGAAGAGAGGACCAGAACAGCAGTCTAATGTTATAGAAGAGAGGACCAGAACAGTAGTCTAATGTTATAGAAGAGAGGACCAGAACAGTCTAATGTTATAGAAGAGAGGACCAGAACAGGAGTCTAATGTTATAGTAGAGCGGACCAGAACAGTCTAATGTTATAGAAGAGAGGACCAGAACAGTCTAATGTTATAGAAGAGAGGACCAGAACAGTCTAATGTTATAGTAGATAGGACCAGAGCCGTCTAATGTTATAGTAGAGAGGACCAGAACAGTCTAATGTTATAGAAGAGAGGACCAGAACAGTCTAATGTTATAGAAGAGAGGACCTGAACAGTCTAATGTTATAGAAGAGAGGACCAGAGCAGTCTAATGTTATAGTAGAGAGGACCAGAACAGTCCAATGTTATAGAAGAGAGGACCAGAACAGTCTAATGTTATAGTAGAGAGGAACAGAACAGTCTAATGTTATAGAAGAGATGACCAGAACAGTCTAATGTTATAGTAGAGGACCAGAACAGCAGTCTAATGTTATAGAAGAGAGGACCAGAACAGTCTAATGTTATAGAAGAGAGGACCAGAACAGTCCTCCATGGTCCCTAAATGTCTTTTTGCTGCACAAGACAAGGAGAGACGACAGAGAACTTTACAGATGTCAACTATTGAAGCTTTCATTCTATCGATTTGTGACATTATTTCTCGGGTTTATTTACTGTTTTAGGGCAACAAGTAATGACAAGAAAGCTGCATGTAATCTAATTACAGCCTACCAAAATGTTGGCGATTAAAGGCGGACACATAGGCCTATCTAAAAAGGCCTGTCAGAAATGTTCCACCATCTTAGGGTCGGGTGCGGATGGGTTATTAGCGTGCGGGTGAACAAACAGCCGGGGCAACACTAGTATGTGTTTGTAAGTTTGTGCAGGTATGTGTGTGTATCCAGTCTCTTAGATTAGTCTCTCCCAGCATCCTCTCTCTGAGCTGCATGGTGACAGAAATGCATATCTCTCTCTCCCCACTCTGTATCTATCTCTCTCCCCCTCCCCCTCTGCCCCCTCACTCTCTCTCGCTCTCTCTCTCGCTCTCTCTCTCTTCCTCCCCCTCTCCCCCTCTCTCTCTCTCTCTCTCTCTCCTCTCTCTCTCTCTCTCTCTCTCTCTCTCTCTCTCTCTCTCTCTCTCTCTCTCTCTCTCTCTCTCTCTCTCTCTCTCTCTCTCTCTCTCTCTCTCTCTCCCTCTGCCCCCTCTCTCCTCCCCTCTCTCTCTTCCTCCCCTCTCCCTCTTCCTCCCCCTCTCCCTCTCCCCCTCTCTCTCTCTCTCTCTCTCTCTCTCTCTCTCTCTCTCTCTCTCTCTCTCTCTCTCTCTCTCTCTCTCTCTCTCTCTCTCTCTCCCCCCTCTGCCCCCCCTCTCTCCCTCCCCTCTCTCTCTTCCTCCCCTCTCCCCCTCTCCCCCTCTCTCTCTCTCTCTCTCTCTCTCTCTCTCTCTCTCTCTCTCTCTCTCTGTCTCTCTCCCCATCCACCCCATCCACCCCCTCTGTCCCACCCCTCTCTCTCTCTTTCTCTCCCTCTCCCTCTTTCTCTGCATTCCTTGGAACATTCCAGTGATTTGTTTACCCCTCTGTTTGTGTTTATGTGTGTGTGTTTACTCGCCTAAGTGTCAAAGAAAATCATATTATCTTTGTACATTATCGCTGTCATGGTTAGGACTGTGGTCTGGTTGTGGCTAGGCTGTGTGTGTGTGTGAATGCTTGTGTCGCGTGCGTGTGGAATGGTAGCTTGCCATGAAAGTGATCCCAGTGTTTGTGAACATTAGTAAGAAGCCAGGCAGTCAATGGAATTATTCAAACTTCTCATATCTGTCTGTTGCCAGGCAGCAACTACAGACTGATAGTTATCCAGGCAGCAACTACAGACTGTTAGTTATCCAGGCAGCAACAGACTGTTAGTTATCCAGGCAGCAACAGACTGTTAGTTATCCAGGCAGCAACAGACTGTTAGTTATCCAGGCAGCAACTACAGACTGTTAGTTATCCAGGCAGCAACTACAGACTGTTAGTTATCCAGGCAGCAACAGACTGTTAGTTATCCAGGCAGCAACAGACTGTTAGTTATCCAGGCAGCAACTACAGACTGTTAGTTATCCAGGCAGCAACAGACTGTTAGTTATCCAGGCAGCAACAGACTGTTAGTTATCCAGGCAGCAACTACAGACTGTTAGTTATCCAGGCAGCAACTACAGACTGTTAGTTATCCAGGCAGCAACTACAGACTGTTAGTTATCCAGGCAGCAACAACAGACTGTTAGTTATCCAGGCAGCAACTACAGACTGTTAGTTATCCAGGCAGCAACAGACTGTTAGTTATCCAGGCAGCAACAGACTGTTAGTTATCCAGGCAGCAACTACAGACTGTTAGTTATCCAGGCAGCAACTACAGACTGTTAGTTATCCAGGCAGCAACTACAGACTGTTAGTTATCCAGGCAGCAACTACAGACTGTTAGTTATCCAGGCAGCAACAGACTGTTAGTTATCCAGGCAGCAACAGACTGTTAGTTATCCAGGCAGCAACTACAGACTGTTAGTTATCCAGGCAGCAACAGACTGTTAGTTATCCAGGCAGCAACAGACTGTTAGTTATCCAGGCAGCAACAGACTGTTAGTTATCCAGGCAGCAACTACAGACTGTTAGTTAACCAGGCAGCAACTACAGACTGTTAGTTATCCAGGCAGCAACAGACTGTTAGTTATCCAGGAAGCAACTACAGACTGTTAGTTATCCAGGCAGCAACTACAGACTGTTAGTTATCCAGGCAGCAACTACAGACTGTTAGTTATCCAGGCAGCAACTACAGACTGTTAGATATCCAGGCAGCAACTACAGACTGTTAGTTATCCAGGCAGAAACAGACTGTTAGGTATCCAGGCAGCAACTACAGACTGTTAGTTATCCAGGCAGCAACAGACTGTTAGTTATCCAGGCAGCAACAGACTGTTAGTTATCCAGGCAGCAACAGACTGTTAGTTATCCAGGCAGCAACTACAGACTGTTAGTTATTCAGGCAGCAACTACAGACTGTTAGTTATCCAGGCAGCAACTACAGACTGTAAGTTATCCAGGCAGCAACTACAGACTGTTAGTTAACCAGGCAGCAACTACAGACTGTTAGTTATCCAGGCAGCAACAGACTGTTAGTTATCCAGGCAGCAACTACAGACTGTTAGTTATTCAGGCAACAACTACAGACTGATAGTTATCCAGGCAGCAACTACAGACTGTTAGTTATCCAGGCAGCAACTACAGACTGTTAGTTATCCAGGCAGCAACTACAGACTGTTAGTTATCCAGGCAGCAACAGACTGTTAGTTATCCAGGCAGCAACAGACTGTTAGTTGTCCAGGCAGCAACAGACTGTTAGTTATCCAGGCAGCAACAGACTGTTAGTTATCCAGGCAGCAACAGACTGTTAGTTATCCAGGCAGCAACAGACTGTTAGTTATCCAGGCAGCAACTACAGACTGTTAGTTAACCAGGCAGCAACTACAGACTGTTAGTTATCCAGGCAGCAACAGACTGTTAGTTATCCAGGCAGCAACTACAGACTGTTAGTTATCCAGGCAGCAACTACAGACTGTTAGATATCCAGGCAGCAACTACAGACTGTTAGTTATCCAGGCAGCAACAGACTGTTAGTTATCCAGGCAGCAACTACAGACTGTTAGTTATCCAGGCAGCAACAGACTGTTAGTTATCCAGGCAGCAACAGACTGTTAGTTAACCAGGCAGCAACTACAGACGGTTAGTTATCCAGGCAGCAACAGACTGTTAGTTATCCAGGCAGCAACTACAGACTGTTAGTTATTCAGGCAGCAACTACAGACTGTTAGTTATCCAGGCAGCAACTACAGACTGTAAGTTATCCAGGCAGCAACTACAGACTGTTAGTTAACCAGGCAGAAACTACAGACTGTTAGTTATCCAGGCAGCAACAGACTGTTAGTTATCCAGGCAGCAACTACAGACTGTTAGTTATCCAGGCAACAACTACAGACTGATAGTTATCCAGGCAGTAACTACAGACTGTTAGTTATCCAGGCAGCATCTACAGACTGTTAGTTATCCAGGCAGCAACAGACTGTTAGTTATCCAGGCAGCAACTACAGACTGTTAGTTATCCAGGCAGCAACTACAGACTGTTAGTTATCCAGGCAGCAACTACAGACTGTTAGTTATCCAGGCAGCAACTACAGACTGTTAGTTATCCAGGCAGCAACTACAGACTGTTAGTTATCCAGGCAGCAACTACAGACTGTTAGTCATCCAGGCAGCAACTACAGACTTTTAGTTATCCAGGCAGCAACTACAGACTGTTAGTTAACCAGGCAGCAACTACAGACTGTTAGTTATCCAGGCAGCAACTACAGACTTTTAGTTATCCAGGCAGCAACTACAGACTGTTAGTTATCCAGGCAGCAACTACAGACTGTTAGTTATCCAGGCAGCAACTATAGACTGTTAGTTATCCAGGCAGCAACAGACTGTTAGTTAACCAGGCAGCAACAGACTGTTAGTTATCCAGGCAGCAACTACAGACTGTTAGTTATCCAGGAACCAACCTGACTCTTCTCTTCCTAGTTGATGTTGAGGAAGACAGCCTTCAGCAGTTCGACATGATTGGACCAGGATACAGGATAGGACCAGTTGGACAGGATAGGACCAGGATAGGACCAGTTGGACTGGATAGGACCTGGATAGGACCAGGATAGGGCCAGGATAGGGCCAGGATAGAGCCAGCTGGACAGGATAGGACCAGGCTAGGATGAGGATAAGGCCAGCTGGACAGGATAGGACCAGGCTAGGACCAGGCGATGATGAGAGAATTTCAGCATCACACACACTCACCATATGTTTCTCTCTCTCTCTTTGATGAACCCTATAGATCTCTAACAACAGATTGCAGACAGAAACGTAATCACCCCGTGGCTCTTATCCATGGACTAGACTGGTCTGGACTGGGAAGCTAATTTAACATAATGGCAGACAGGGCTATGAAGGCTGGAACTGAAAGATCAGAGAGGAGGAGGAGGCTGATCAGTGGTAGTGGCTGAGGATCACACAGAGGGAACTTGAGGTCAGGAGGAGGGAGTCGAAAGAGAACGATCTGTCTCGTTCTGTACAGTTTAGGTGGGGGGTTGAGGTGGGGAGAATTACTGGGAGAGGGTGAGTGTGTTTAACTCTACACGACTCATTGGTCCTCGTTAGGGACAGAGTTTCCCTGATTGCAACAGGACCTGTTGAGGAACAACTCTGGGCCCTGGTCGCGCAGTGTGGACATTGGTCCTCATTAGGGACAAAGTTTCCCTGATTGCAACAGGACCTGTTGAGGAACAACTCTGGGCCCTGGTCGCGCAGTGTGGACATTGGTCCTCGTTAGGGACAAAGTTTCCCTGATTGCAACAGGACCTGTTGAGGAACAACTCTGGGCCCTGGTCGCGCAGTGTGGACATTGGTCCTCGTTAGGGACAGAGTTTCCCTGATTGCAACAGGACCTGTTGAGGAACAACTCTGGGCCCTGGTCGCGCAGTGTGGACATTGGATTTCAGTGATTCCTCACGTCCACTCTCATCGTGTCCTACTCAAAGCCCACTGGATGAGAAGCAGACGAGGAGAGTGGGATCAAGGAAATGCAATTGAGATTCTCAATTGTGCTTTACCTTAGTAACTCAGGGCCAGTCTGGCTATCTGTATTTGTCTAATAAAATTCTTGATGTTTTAACATGTCAACACCCCTTTATAGAAACTGTGAGCAATGAATTTAGCATAAAAAAGCTTGGCAGACCTTAATCTCTCTCTCCCCCCCTCCCTCTCTCCCCCTTTTCACTCTCTGTCTTCCTCTCCCTCTCTTTTGCTCCATCCCTTTCTCTCTCTCTCTCTCTCTCTCTCTCTCTCTCTCTCTCTCTCTCTCTCTCTCTCTCTCTCTCTCTCACTCTCTGTCTCTGTCTCTCTCTCTACATCTCTCTCTCTCTCTCTCTCTCTCTCTCTCTCTCCCCTCCCTCTCTCTCTCTCTCTTTCTCTCCCTCTTGATCTCTTTTCTCTCTCTCTCTCTGAAGGACAGTGTTCTGTCCGACCCTAGAGTTGTGGTCAGTGCTGTGTTGTGATGGGGTCTAGTAGAGCTGTGTTGTGATGGGGTCTAGTAGAGCTGTGTTGTGATGGGGTCTAGTAGAGCTGTGTTGTGATGGGGTCTAGTAGAGCTGTGTTGTGATGGGGTCTAGTAGAGCTGTGTTGTGATGGGGTCTAGTAGAGCTGTGTTGTGATGGGGTCTAGTAGAGCTGTGTTGTGATGGGTCTAGTAGAGCTGTGTTGTGATGGGTCTAGTAGAGCTGTGTTGTGATGGGTCTAGTAGAGCTGTGTTGTGATGGGGTCTAGTAGAGCTGTGTTGTGATGGGGTCTAGTAGTGCTGTGTTGTGATGGGGTCTAGTAGAGCTGTGTTGTGATGGGGTTTAGTTGAGCTGTGTTGTGATGGGGTCTAGTAGAGCTGTGTTGTGATGGGGTCTAGTAGAGCTGTGTTGTGATGGGGTCTAGTAGTGCTGTGTTGTGATGGGGTCTAGTAGAGCTGTGTTGTGATGGGGTCTAGTAGAGCTGTGTTGTGATGGGGTCTAGTAGTGCTGTGTTGTGATGGGGTCTAGTAGAGCTGTGTTGTGATGGGTCTAGTAGAGCTGTGTTGTGATGGGGTCTAGTAGAGCTGTGTTGTGATGGGTCTAGTAGAGCTGTGTTGTGATGGGGTCTAGTAGAGCTGTGTTGTGATGGGGTCTAGTAGAGCTGTGTTGTGATGGGTGTAGTAGAGCTGTGTTGTGATGGGGTCTAGTAGAGCTGTGTTGTGATGGGGTCTAGTAGAGCTGTGTTGTGATGGGGTCTAGTAGAGCTGTGTTGTGATGGGGTCTAGTAGAGCGGTGCTGTAAAGTCCATTCTGCTTTCTAATTTAGCATGCCTACTCCCTTAACTGTTTCATCTCTTCTTTTAGTTTCTGGACAGCGTCCTCCTCCTGAAGCTTGTTCTCTCTGAGTTCTTTGACCTCTGCTTCGACGAGAGAGAGGGTGTTGTGGAGACGCTGCATAGCAGGTGTCCTTGGCTCTGTCTGCTGCAGGTGAGGTAGGTAGAGGGACACTGAGGGGCTTCTTGCTGGGTCACAGAGGGCCTGCTCTTCTCCGTCTTCTCCCTCCTTGACTTTCTCCTCAGCTTCTGAGATGAGCTCAGCTTCTGCTTCTAGGGTAGCAAACATATTCTCGAAAAGCCTGGAGGCTTGAATCATTGCCTTGTGTCAACACAGTTCCATTACTGTAGAAAATGCTGATCTGACAGCCTTGGCTGATGCCTCTCTTTTTTTGAGAAAGGGAGAATGGTTGCAAATAACCCTTTTCCCAATGTGCCCTCGTTTGGTATTAAATATTGCATTTGCTCTTGTTTTGCAACTGGTAAGATCTGCAAACAGCCATTCATGGTTCTGTCCCGTCATCAAACCGTTGAAACCGTTCTTCCCTTTCTCCATCTGAGTGTCTGGGCGGTAAACAATTTCCATAAGCAACGCTGCTATCCTAGGGGTTAGAGTGTTGGACTAGTAACCGAAAGGTTTGCAAGATCGAATCCCCCGAGCTGACAAGGTAAAAAAAAAAAATGTTGTTCTGAACAAGGCAGTTAACCCACTGTTCCCCCGGTAGGCCGTCATTGAAAATAAGAATTTGTTCTTAACTGACTTGTCTAGTTAAATAAAAACAATGTCACAATAGAAGTCGACCTTTCCCAAAACAGAGCTGTTTCTGGTATTCTTGTGTCTTTAGAGAACTGGTTTACTTTGATGTTCTTTTGTCTTCTATCTTCCTTTTGTCTTTCTATTGTGTTGTTGACTAACTAAGTACAGAAAGGCTAGTCCCTAGCAACTGCTTAGCAATTTTGGTAAACAATCCAGACTGCTCAATGTTATAGTCTCACAAGCCTAACTTCTTCATTTGTTGCTTGTTTTGTCTTCCGTTCAGTCTTGCAGTTTCTTAGTTTTTTTCCCCCTCTAAAAACTATGTAAATTTCTATATTTGTAGGAGCTAATTTTCTTTCAGCAGCTGCTGCTGAATTTGGAACTCTCTCTTTTTCTCTCTCCTTCTACCTCTCCCCCTCTTTCTCCCCCATCTCTCTCTCTAACTCCCTCTTTCTCCCTCTATCCACCTTTCTCTCTCTCTCTCTCTCTCTCTCTCTCTCTCTCTCTCTCTCTCTCTCTCTCTCTCTCCCCCCTCTCTCTCTCTCTCTCTCTCTCTCTCTCTCTCTCTCTCTCTCTCTCTCTCTCTCTCTCTCTCTCTCTCTCTCTCTCTCTCTCTCTCTCTCTCTCTCTCCAGCTGCTCTGGGAGACTCAACAAAAACAAAGAGCCCTGTGAGGGAGGGACCACCTGCTCAGAGAGGATTGTGGGTAGGAGCTACCGTACACTTTACAGTTGAGCCAGGAGCAGTAGGAGCGTGTGTGTCTGTCTCTGTGTGTGTGTGTAGCGGGAAGGGAAATGATGAGGTTCTGTCTCTGTAGGAAGTGTCTGGGCTTAGCATCCGTCATGGCTGAATGGTTGTATGCGCTCCCTGTCTCCCTGTCTCCCTGCCTGTCTCCCTGGCTCCCTGCCTGTCTCGCTGTCTCCCTGCCTGCCTGTCTCCCTGCCTGTCTCCCTGTCTCCCTGTCTCCCTTCCTGACTGTCTCCCTGTCTCCCTGCCTGCCTGTCTCCCTGCCTGTCTCCCAGCCTGCCTATCTCCCTGTCTCCCTGCCTGTCTCCCTGTCTCCCTTTCTCCCTGCCTGTCTCGCTGTCTCCCTGCCTGCCTGTCCCTGTCTCCCTGTCTCCCTGCCTGTCTCCCTGTCTCCCTGCCTGTCTCCCTGTCTCCCTGCCTGCCTGTCTCCCTGCCTGTCTCCCTGCCTGCCTGTCTCCCTGCCTGTCTCCCTGCCTACCTGTCTCCCTGTCTCCCTGCCTGCCTGTCTTCCTGCCTGTCTCCCAGCCTGCCTATCTCCCTGTCTCCCTGCATGCCTGTCCCTGTCTCCCTGTCTCCCTGCCTGCCTGTCTCCCTGCCTGCCTGTATCCCTGGCTCCCTGCCTGCCTGTCTCCTTGCCTGTCTCCCTGTCTCCCTGCCTGCCTGTCTCCCTGCCTGCCTGTCTCCTTGCCTGTCTCCCTGTCTCCCTGCCTGCCTGTCTCCCTGCCTGCCTGACGAACGGACAGTGGTTGGAGTCTCAGTCCTCTGCAGTACATAAACGCTCCACGCTACATTAGAGACCAAAGCCTTTCCACATGTTGTTTGCAGAAGGCCTCTGTGGTACTTAAAGACCAATCCTTATGACCAACCCTGCACTGACTGAACCACTCTCTCTCTCTCTCTCTCTCTCTCTCTCTCTCTCTCTCTCTCTCTCTCTCTCACCGCTGTCCCATGGTCTCACACTCACACTGACTGAACGACTGTGGGACTATGGGGCAGTGGGGCACTAAGGAGCGAACACCTAGACCTGGACAGAGCAGAGATAGACCCTGAACACTAAGGAGCGAACAGCTAGACCTGGACAGAGCAGAGATAGACCCTGAACACTAAGGAGCGAACAGCTAGACCTGGACAGAGCAGAGATAGACCCTGAACACTAAGGAGCGAACAGATAGACCTGGACAGAGCAGAGATAGACCCTGAACACTAAGGAGCGAACAGATAGACCTGGACAGAGCAGAGATAGACCCTGAACACTAAGGAGCGAACAGCTAGACCTGGACAGAGCAGAGATAGACCCTGAACACTAAGGAGCGAACAGCTAGACCTTAAACTAACTAAACTAACTAAACTAAATGAACTAACTGAACTAACTAAACTAACTGAACTAACTGAACTAACTGAACTAACTAAACTAACTGAACTAACTGAACTAACTAAACTAACTGAACTAACTGAACTAACTGAACTAAGTGAACACAACTGAACAAACTGAACTAACTAAACTAACTGAACTAAACAAACTGAACTAACTGAACTAACTAAACTAACTGAACTAACTGAACTAACTGAACTAACTGAACTAAATGAACTAATGTACTAAACAAAATGAACTAACTAAACTAACTGAACAAACTGAACTAACTAAACTAACTGAACAAACTGAACAAACTGAACTAACTAAATTAACTAAACTAACTAAACTAACTAAACGAACTAAACGAACTGAACGAACTGAACTAACTGAACTAACTGAACTAACTAAACTAACTGAACGAACTGAACTAACTGAACTGAACTAACTGAACTAAACTAACTGAACTAACTGAAATAACTGAACTAACTGAACTAACTAAAAGAACTGAACTAACTGAACTAACTAAACTAAATGAACTAACTGAACTAATTGAACTAACTAAACTAACTAAACTAAATAAACTAACGAACTAACTGAACTAACTGAACTAACTAAACTAAATAAACTAACTAAACTAACTAAACTAACTAAACTAAATAAACTATAAAAGTTAGTTCAGTTAGTTCAGTTAGTTCAGTTAGTTCATTTAGTTTAGTTAGTTCAGTTAGTTCAGTTAGTTCAGTTAGTTTAGTTAGTTTAGTTAGTTCTGAACTAACTGAACTCACTGAACTCACTGAACTAACTGAACCAACTAAACTAACTTAACTAACTAAACTAAATAAACTAACTGAACTAACAAAATGAAATAAACTAACTGAACTAACTGAACTAACTAAGCTAAATAAACTAACTAAACTAACTGAACTAACTAAACTAACTGAACTAACTGAACTAAGTGAACTAACTAAACTAACTGAACTAACTAAGCTAAATAAACTAACTAAACTAACTGAACTAACTAAACTAACTGAACTAACTGAACTAAGTGAACTAACTAAACTAACTAAACTAACTGAACTAACTGAACTAACTGAACAAACTGAACTAACTAAAATAAATGAACTAAACAAACTGAACTAACTGAACTAACTGAACTAACTGAACTAACTAAACTAACTGAACTAACTAAACTAACTGAACTAATTGAACTAACTAAACTAACTAAACTAACAAACTAACTGAACTAACTGAACTAACTAAACTAAATAAACTAACTAAACAAACTGAACTAACTAAACTAACTGAACTAACTGAACTAACTAAACTAACTGAAATAAATAAACTAAATAAACTAACAGTTATTTCAGTTAGTTCAGTTAGTTCATTTAGTTCAGTTAGTTCAGTGAGTTCAGTTAGTTTAGTTAGTTCAGTTAGTTCAGTTAGTTTAGTTGAATTCAGTTAGTTCAGAATTCAGAACCAACTAAACCAACTAAACTAACTAAACTAACTGAACTAACTAAACCAACATAACCTAACAGAACTAACTAAACAAACTTAACTAACTAAACTAACTAACTAAACTAACTGAACTAACTGAACTAACTGAACTAAACTAACTGAACTAACTGAACTTACTAAACTAACTATACTAACTGAACTAACTTAACTAACTGAACTAATGTACTAAACAAACTGAACTAACTGAACTAACTAAACTAACTGAACTAAACAAACTGAACTAACTTAACGAACTGAACTAAACTAACTGAACTAACTGAACTAACTAAACTAACTGAACTAACTAAACTAACTGAACTAACTAAACTAACTGAACCAACTAAACCAACTGAACTAACTGAACTAAATAAACTATAAAAGTTAGTTCAGTTAGTTCAGTTAGTTCATTTAGTTTAGTTAGTTCAGTTAGTTTATTTAGTTTTGTTAGTTCAGTTAGTTTATTTAGTTTATTTAGTTTAGTTCGTTTAGTTAGTTCAGTTAGTTCAGTTAGTTTAGTTGGTTCAGTTTGTTCAGTGAGTTCAGTTAGTTCAGTTAGTTCAGAACTAACTAAACTAACTAAACTAACTGAACTAACTGAACTAACTAAACTAACTGAACTAATTGAACTAACTAAACTAACTAAACTAACAGAACTAACAGAACTAACTGAACTAACTAAACTAAATGAACTAACTGAACTAACTGAACTAACTTTTATAGTTTATTTAGTTCAGTTAGTTCAGTTGGTTTAGTTGGTTCAGTTAGTTCATTTAGTTTAGTTAGTTCAGTTAGTTTATTTAGTTTTGTTAGTTCAGTTAGTTTATTTAGTTTATTTAGTTTAGTTCGTTTAGTTAGTTCAGTTAGTTTAGTTGGTTCAGTTTGTTCAGTGAGTTCAGTTAGTTCAGTTAGTTCAGAACTAACTAAACTAACTGAACTAACTGAACTAACTAAACTAACTGAACTAACTGAACTAACTAAACTAACTGAACTAATTGAACTAACTAAACTAACTAAACTAACAGAACTAACAGAACTAACTGAACTAACTAAACTAAATGAACTAACTGAACTAACTGAACTAACTTTTATAGTTTATTTAGTTCAGTTAGTTCAGTTGGTTTAGTTGGTTCAGTTTGTTCAGTGAGTTCAGTTAGTTCAGTTAGTTCAGAACTAACTAAACTAACTAAACTAACTGAACTAACTAAACTAACTAAACTAACTGAACTAACTGAACTAACTGAACACAACTGAACAAACTGAACTAACTAAACTAACTGAACTAAACAAACTGAACTAACTGAACTAACTAAACTAACTGAACTAACTGAACTAACTGAACTAACTAAACTAACTGAACTAACGGAACTAAATGAACTAATGTACTAAACAAACTTAACTAACTAAACTAACTGAACAAACTGAACTAACTAAACTAACTAAACTAACTGAACGAACTGAACGAACTGAACGAACTGAACTAAACTAACTGAACTAACTGAACTAACTAAACTAACTAAACAAACTGAACGAACTGAACTAATGTACTAAACAAACTGAACTAACTGAACTAACTAAACTAACTAAACAAACTGAACGAACTGAACTAAACTAACTGAACTAACTGAACTAACTAAACTAACTCAACTAACTCAACTAACTCAACTAACTGAACTAAATGAACTAATGTACTAAACAAACTGAACTAACTGAACTAACTAAACTAACTGAACAAACTGAACAAACTGAACTAACTGAACTAACTAAACAAACTTAACTAACTAAACTAACTGAACAAACTGAACAAACTGAACTAACTAAACTAACTAAACTAACTGAACGAACTGAACAAACTTAACGAACTGAACTAAACTAACTGAACTAACTGAACTAACTAAACTAACTAAACTAACTGAACCAACTGAACTAATGTACTAAACAAACTGAACTAACTGAACTAACTAAACTAACTAAACAAACTGAACGAACTGAACTAAACTAACTGAACTAACTGAACTAACTAAACTAACTGAACTAACTAAACTAACTGAACTAATTGAACTAACTAAACTAACTAAACTAACGGAACTAACTGAACTAACTGAACTAACTAAACTAAATAAACTAACTAAACAAACTGAACTAACTAAACTAACTGAACTAACTGAACTAACTAAACTAACTGAAATAAATAAACTAAATAAACTAACAGTTATTTCAGTTAGTTCAGTTAGTTCATTTAGTTCAGTTAGTTCAGTGAGTTCAGTTAGTTTAGTTAGTTCAGTTAGTTCAGTTAGTTTAGTTGGTTCAGTTAGTTCAGTTAGTTCAGAACTAACTAAACTAACTAAACTAACTAAACTAACTGAACTAACTAAACTAACATAACTAACAGAACTAACTAAACAAACTTAACTAACTAAACTAACTAAACGAACTAAACGAACTGAACGAACTGAACTAACTGAACTAAACTAACTGAACTAACTGAACTTACTAAACTAACTATACTAACTGAACTAACTTAACTAACTGAACTAATGTACTAAACAAACTGAACTAACTGAACTAACTAAACTAACTGAACTAAACAAACTGAACTAACTTAACGAACTGAACTAAACTAACTGAACTAACTGAACTAACTAAACTAACTGAACTAACTAAACTAACTGAACTAACTAAACTAACTGAACTAACTAAACTAACTGAACTAACTGAACTAAATAAACTATAAAAGTTAGTTCAGTTAGTTCAGTTAGTTCATTTAGTTTAGTTAGTTCAGTTAGTTTATTTAGTTTTGTTAGTTCAGTTAGTTTATTTAGTTTATTTAGTTTAGTTCGTTTAGTTAGTTCAGTTAGTTCAGTTAGTTTAGTTGGTTCAGTTTGTTCAGTGAGTTCAGTTAGTTCAGTTAGTTCAGAACTAACTAAACTAACTAAACCAACTGAACTAACTGAACCAACTAAACTAACTGAACCAATTGAACTAACTAAACCAACTAAACCAACAGAACCAACAGAACCAACTGAACTAACTAAACCAAATGAACTAACTGAACTAACTGAACTAACTTTTATAGTTTATTTAGTTCAGTTAGTTCAGTTGGTTTAGTTGTTCAGTTAGTTCATTTAGTTTAGTTAGTTCAGTTAGTTTATTTAGTTTGTTAGTTCAGTTAGTTTATTTAGTTTATTTAGTTTAGTTCGTTTAGTTAGTTCAGTTAGTTTAGTTGGTTCAGTTTGTTCAGTGAGTTCAGTTAGTTCAGTTAGTTCAGAACTAACTAAACTAACTGAACTAACTGAACTAACTAAACTAACTGAACTAACTGAACTAACTAAACTAACTGAACTAATTGAACTAACTAAACTAACTAAACTAACAGAACTAACAGAACTAACTGAACTAACTAAACTAAATGAACTAACTGAACTAACTGAACTAACTTTTATAGTTTATTTAGTTCAGTTAGTTCAGTTGGTTTAGTTGGTTCAGTTTGTTCAGTGAGTTCAGTTAGTTCAGTTAGTTCAGAACTAACTAAACTAACTAAACTAACTGAACTAACTAAACTAACTAAACTAACTGAACTAACTGAACTAACTGAACACAACTGAACAAACTGAACTAACTAAACTAACTGAACTAAACAAACTGAACTAACTGAACTAACTAAACTAACTGAACTAACTGAACTAACTGAACTAACTAAACTAACTGAACTAACGGAACTAAATGAACTAATGTACTAAACAAACTTAACTAACTAAACTAACTGAACAAACTGAACTAACTAAACTAACTAAACTAACTGAACGAACTGAACGAACTGAACGAACTGAACTAAACTAACTGAACTAACTGAACTAACTAAACTAACTAAACAAACTGAACGAACTGAACTAATGTACTAAACAAACTGAACTAACTGAACTAACTAAACTAACTAAACAAACTGAACGAACTGAACTAAACTAACTGAACTAACTGAACTAACTAAACTAACTCAACTAACTCAACTAACTCAACTAACTGAACTAAATGAACTAATGTACTAAACAAACTGAACTAACTGAACTAACTAAACTAACTGAACAAACTGAACAAACTGAACTAACTGAACTAACTAAACAAACTTAACTAACTAAACTAACTGAACAAACTGAACAAACTGAACTAACTAAACTAACTAAACTAACTGAACGAACTGAACAAACTTAACGAACTGAACTAAACTAACTGAACTAACTGAACTAACTAAACTAACTAAACTAACTGAACCAACTGAACTAATGTACTAAACAAACTGAACTAACTGAACTAACTAAACTAACTAAACAAACTGAACGAACTGAACTAAACTAACTGAACTAACTGAACTAACTAAACTAACTAAACTAACTCAACTAACTCAACTAACTGAACTAACTGAACTAAATGAACTAATGTACTAAACAAACTGAACTAACTAAACTAACTGAACAAACTGAACAAACTGAACAAACTGAACTAACTAAACTAACTGAACAACGAACTGAACTAACTGAACTAAATTAACTGAAATAACTGAAATAACTGAACTAACTGAACTAACTAAACTAACTGAACTAACTGAACTAACTAAACTAAATGAACTAATGTACTAAACAAACTGAACTAACTGAACTAACTGAACTAACTGAACTAACTAAACTAACTGAACTAACTGAACTAACTGAACTCACTAAACTAACTGAACTAACTGAACTAATTGAACTAACTGAACTAACTGAACTAACTAAACTAACTCAACTAACTCAACTAACTCAACTAACTGAACTAAATGAACTAATGTACTAAACAAACTGAACTAACTGAACTAACTAAACTAACTGAACAAACTGAACAAACTGAACTAACTGAACTAACTAAACAAACTTAACTAACTAAACTAACTGAACAAACTGAACTAACTAAACTAACTAAACTAACTGAACGAACTGAACAAACTTAACGAACTGAACTAAACTAACTGAACTAACTGAACTAACTAAACTAACTAAACTAACTGAACCAACTGAACTAATGTACTAAACAAACTGAACTAACTGAACTAACTAAACTAACTAAACAAACTGAACGAACTGAACTAAACTAACTGAACTAACTGAACTAACTAAACTAACTCAACTAACTCAACTAACTGAACTAACTGAACTAAATGAACTAATGTACTAAACAAACTGAACTAACTAAACTAACTGAACAAACTGAACAAACTGAACTAACTAAACTAACTAAAATAACTGAACGAACTGAACTAACTGAACTAAATTAACTGAAATAACTGAAATAACTGAACTAACTGAACTAACTAAACTAACTGAACTAACTGAACTAACTAAACTAAATGAACTAATGTACTAAACAAACTGAACTAACTGAACTAACTGAACTAACTAAACTAACTGAACTAACTGAACTAACTGAACTCACTAAACTAACTGAACTAACTGAACTAATTGAACTAACTAAACTAACTAAACTAACTAAACTAACGGAACTAACTGAACTAACTGAACTAACTAAACTAACTAAACTAACTGAACTAACTGAACTAACTGAACTAACTGAACTAACTAAACTAACTGAAATAAATAAACTAAATAAACTAACAGTTAGTTCAGTTAGTTCACATAGTTCATTTAGTTTAGTTAGTTCGGTTAGTTCAGTTAGTTCAGTTAGTTCAGTTAGTTTAGTTAGTTCAGTTAGTTCAGTTAGTTTAGTTGGATCAGTTAGTTCAGTTAGTTCAGAACTAAATAAACTAACTAAACTAACTGAACTAACTGAACTAACTAAACTAACAGAACTAACAGAACTAACTAAACAAACTAAACTAACTCAACTAACTGAACTAACTAAACTAACTGAACTAACTGAACTAAGTGAACTAACTAAACTAACTAAACTAACTGAACTAACTGAACTAACTGAACACAACTGAACAAACTGAACTAACTAAACTAACTGAACTAAACAAACTGAACTAACTGAACTAACTAAACTAACTGAACTAACTGAACTAACTGAACTAACTGAACTAACTAAACTAACTGAACTAACGGAACTAAATGAACTAATGTACTAAACAAACTGAACTAACTAAACTAACTGAACAAACTGAACTAACTAAACTAACTAAACTAACTAAACTAACTGAACGAACTGAACGAACTGAACTAAACTAACTGAACTAACTGAACTAACTAAACTAACTAAACTAACTGAACCAACTGAACTAATGTACTAAACAAACTGAACTAACTGAACTAACTAAACTAACTAAACAAACTGAACGAACTGAACTAAACTAACTGAACTAACTGAACTAACTAAACTAACTGAACTAACTAAACTAACTGAACTAACTGAACTAACTAAACTAAATGAACTAATGTACTAAACAAACTGAACTAACTGAACTAACTAAACAAACTTAACTAACTAAACTAACTGAACAAACTGAACTAACTAAACTAACTAAACTAACTGAACGAACTAAACAAACTGAACGAACTGAACTAAACTAACTGAACTAACTGAACTAACTAAACTAACTGAACTAACTAAACTAACTGAACTAACTGAACTAACTAAACTAAATGAACTAATGTACTAAACAAACTGAACTAACTGAACTAACTAAACAAACTTAACTAACTAAACTAACTGAACAAACTGAACTAACTAAACTAACTAAACTAACTGAACGAACTGAACGAACTTAACGAACTGAACTAAACTAACTGAACTAACTGAACTAACTAAACTAACTAAACTAACTGAACCAACTGAACTAATGTACTAAACAAACTGAACTAACTGAACTAACTAAACTAACTAAACAAACTGAACGAACTGAACTAAACTAACTGAACTAACTGAACTAACTAAACTAACTAAACTAACTCAACTAACTCAACTAACTGAACTAACTGAACTAAATGAACTAATGTACTAAACAAACTGAACTAACTAAACTAACTGAACAAACTGAACAAACTGAACTAACTAAACTAACTAAAATAACTGAACGAACTGAACTAACTGAACTAAATTAACTGAAATAACTGAAATAACTGAACTAACTGAACTAACTAAACTAACTGAACTAACTGAACTAACTAAACTAAATGAACTAATGTACTAAACAAACTGAACTAACTGAACTAACTGAACTAACTGAACTAACTGAACTAACTGAACTAACTGAACTCACTAAACTCACTAAACTAACTGAACTAATTGAACTAACTAAACTAACTAAACTAACTAAACTAACGGAACTAACTGAACTAACTGAACTAACTAAACTAACTGAACTAACTGAACTAACTGAACTAACTGAACTAACTGAACTAACTGAACTAACTAAAATAAATAAACTAAATAAACTAACAGTTAGTTCAGTTAGTTCACATAGTTCATTTAGTTTAGTTAGTTCGGTTAGTTCAGTTAGTTCAGTTAGTTCAGTTAGTTTAGTTAGTTCAGTTAGTTCAGTTAGTTTAGTTGGATCAGTTAGTTCAGTTAGTTCAGAACTAAATAAACTAACTAAACTAACTGAACTATCTGAACTAACTAAACTAACAGAACTAACAGAACTAACTAAACAAACTAAACTAACTGAACTAACTGAACTAACTGAACTAACTAAACTAACTAAACTAACTCAACTAACTCAACTAACTGAACTAAATGAACTAATGTACTAAACAAACTGAACTAACTGAACTAACTAAACTAACTGAACAAACTGAACTAACTGAACTAATTGAACTAACTAAACTAACTAAACTAACTAAACTAACGGAACTAACGGAACTAACTAAACTAACTAAACTAACTGAACTAACTAACTAAACTAACTGAACTAACTGAACTAACTAAACTAACTGAAATAAATAAACTAAATAAACTAACAGTTAGTTCAGTTAGTTCACATAGTTCATTTAGTTTAGTTAGTTCAGTTAGTTCAGTTAGTTTAGTTAGTTCAGTTAGTTCAGTTAGTTTAGTTGGTTCAGTTAGTTCTGTTAGTTCAGAACTAACTAAACTAACTAAACTAACTGAACTAACTAAACTAACAGAACTAACAGAACTAACTAAACAAACTAAACTAACTCAACTAACTGAACTAACTGAACTAACTAAACTAACTAAACTAACTCAACTAACTCAACTAACTGAACTAACTGAACTAAATGAACTAATGTACTAAACAAACTGAACTAACTGAACTAACTAAACTAACTGAACAAACTGAACTAACTAAACTAACTAAACTAACTGAACGAACTGAACTAACTGAACTAAACTAATTGAACTTACTGAAATAACTGAACTAACTGAACTAACTAAACTAACAGAACTAACTAAACAAACTAAACTAACTCAACTAACTAAACGAACTAAACGAACTAAACGAACTGAACGAACTGAACGAACTGAACTAACTGAACTGAACTAACTGAACTAACTGAACTAACTGAACTAACTAAACTAACTAAACAAACTGAACTAACAGAACTAACTAAACAAACTAAACAAACTAAATTAACTCAACTAACTCAACTAACTGAACTAACAGAACTAACAGAACTAACTAACCTAACTGAACTAACTGAACTAACTAAACTAACTAAACTAACTAAACTAACTGAACTAACAGAACTAACTAACCTAACTGAACTAACTAAACTAAATAAACAAACTGAACTAACTAAACTAAATAAACTAACTGAACTAACTGAACTAACTAAACTAAATAAACTCACTGAACTAACTGAACTAAATAAACTAAATAAATTAACTGAACTAACTGAACTAACTAAACTAACTAAAGTAACTAACCTAACTGAACTAACTGAACTAACTAAACTAACTAAACTTAATGAACCGACAAACTAAACTGAACTAACTGAACTAACTGAACTAACGAACTAAACTGAACTAACTGAACTAACTAAACTAATTTACTAAACAAATTGAACTAACTAAACTAAATGAACTAACAAACTAAACTGAACTAACTGAACTAACTGAACTAACTGAACTAACTAATCTAACTTAACTTAATGAACTAACAAACTAAACTGAACTAACTGAACTACCTGAACTAACTGAACTAACGAACTAAACTGAACTAACTGAACTAACTGAACTAACTGAACTAACTGAACTAACTGAACACAATTGAACTAACTGAACTAACCAAACTAACTAAACTAACTAAACTAACTGAACTAACAGAACTAACTAACCTAACTGAACTAACTAAACTAAATAAACAAACTGAACTAACTAAACTAAATAAACTAACTGAACTAACTGAACTAACTAAACTAAATAAACTCACTGAACTAACTGAACTAAATAAACTAAATAAATTAACTGAACTAACTGAACTAACTAAACTAACTAAAGTAACTAACCTAACTGAACTAACTGAACTAACTAAACTAACTAAACTTAATGAACCGACAAACTAAACTGAACTAACTGAACTAACTGAACTAACGAACTAAACTGAACTAACTGAACTAACTAAACTAATTTACTAAACAAATTGAACTAACTAAACTAAATGAACTAACAAACTAAACTGAACTAACTGAACTAACTGAACTAACTAATCTAACTTAACTTAATGAACTAACAAACTAAACTGAACTAACTGAACTACCTGAACTAACTGAACTAACGAACTAAACTGAACTAACTGAACTAACTGAACTAACTGAACTAACTGAACTAACTGAACACAATTGAACTAACTGAACTAACCAAACTAACTAAACTAACTAAACTAACTAAACTAACTTAACTAAACTAACTGAACTAAACCAATTAAACTAACTAAACAAACTCAACTGAACTAACTGAACTTTCTAAACTAACTGAAGTAACTGAAGTAACTGAACTATCTGAACTAACCTAACTAACCAAACTAACTAAACTAACTAAACTAACTAAACTAAACTAAACTAATTAAACTAACTAAACTAACTCAACTGAACTAACTGAACTAACTAAACTAACTGAACTACCCTAACTAACCAAACTAACCAAACTAACTAAACTAACTCAAGTAACTGAAGTAACTGAACTAACTGAACTAACTGAACTAACCTAACTAACCTAACTAACCAAACTAACTAAACTAACTAAACTAACTGAACTAAACTATCTGAACTAAACTAATTAAACTAACTAAACTAACTCAACTGAACTAACTAAACTAACTAAACTAACTGAACTATCTGAACTAACCTAACTAACCAAACTAACTAAACTAACTAAACTAACTAAACTAAACTAAACTAAACTAATTAAACTAACTAAACTAACTCAACTGAACTAACTGAACTAACTAAACTAACTGAACTACCCTAACTAACCAAACTAACCAATCTAACCAAACTAACTAAACTAACTCAAGTAACTGAAGTAACTGAACTAACTGAACTAACTGAACTAACCTAACTAACCTAACTAACCAAACTAACTAAACTAACTAAACTAACTGAACTAAACTATCTGAACTAAACTAATTAAACTAACTAAACTAACTCAACTGAACTAACTAAACTAACTAAACTAACTAAACTAACTGAACTAACTAAACTAACTGAACTAACTGAACTAACCAAACTAACCAAACTAACCAAACTAACTAAACTAAACTAACTGAACTAAACTAATTAAACTAACTCAACTGAACTAACTAAACTAACTGAACTAACCTAACTAACAAATGAAAACACAACTCATTAAGAAAGTAAATGGAACCACACAAACTCACGGCAAACTAAAGTTCCAGACATTTAGTCTCCAGGTTCAGTCATCTATCATCTAGTCCCAGTTCCATTCCTGTTATAGTCCCAGTTCCATTCCTGTTATAGTCCCAGTTCCTTTCCAGTTATAGTCCCAGTTCCATTCCTGTTATAGTCCCAGTTCCATTCCTGTTATAGTCCCAGTTCCATTCCTGTTATAGTCCCAGTTCCATTCCTGTTATAGTCCCAGTTCCATTCCTGTTATAGTCCCAGTTCCTTTCCAGTTATAGTCCCAGTTCCATTCCTGTTATAGTCCCAGTTCCATTCCTGTTATAGTCCCAGTTCCAATCCTGTTATAGTCCCAGTTCCATTCATGTTATAGTCCCAGTTCCATTCCTGTTATAGTCCCAGTTCCAATCCTGTTATAGTCCCAGTTCCATTCATGTTATAGTCCCAGTTCCATTCCTGTTATAGTCCCAGTTCCAATCCTGTTATAGTCCCAGTTCCATTCCTGTTATAGTCCCAGTTCCATTCCTGTTATAGTCCCAGTTCCATTCCTGTTATAGTCCCAGTTCCATTCCTGTTATAGTCCCAGTTTCGTTCCTGTTATACAGGTGGTCCTTTGCTCTGAAACTCCATCAGGAGGTACTTTGTTGTGAAGTATGCTGGGTAACGACTACACTAATCACCCACCTGTCGCAGCGCTCGCTCGCTGCTATCCAACGAGCCAAGTATTCACACACACACACACACGCACAGCCCAGATGTGTCCATCCCTATAGCAGAGCAGAGCGGGTGGGGTGGCATTAGAGGAATGAGGCCCAGTCCCCTAACAGTAATGAACACTGTATTGAAAAACTGTAATTATACCATAATTTGGGGTATGATCAACAGTAAAATACTCTGAACTTTTTTACTGCAGCATACTGTAAATTATGGTATTGTTGGAAAATGTTGTGGGCTGGGAAAGAGATGTATTTCGAGTGGTACTGTAATTCCACCACACAGAATACAGTGCCACCGTTTGACCACTAGTGGGTGCATGGTGTTGTTGTTTCTGGCTCAATAACATATTTTGAGGCGTACCTTGAAAGAGGCGATATTTGTTGAACCCGTGAGTGAGAAATGCTGTACCAAACAAGCACTCCTATGTGGGTTAGGATGCCCGTCCATTTAAAATGTATAGGGGGCATGATTGGAGTGGCGGGAAGGCTTTGCCCTTAAATGGTTGAGTATGTTGCCATGTTCTCTTTGGTCTGTTTTTCCCTGTAGTCCCTTACCAGTTTAAAAGCCTTTTGTTAAGGCCTCTAGATGTGATGAAAAACACTAAATGTTTATTAATATGCTGTAATGTGGAAACACTTTACCTAGCAGCCAACCTGCTCGAACCAATCCCTTGTAATTACAGTAAAATACTGTGAAATACAAACCAATCCCCTCAATCAGTTTATTTTTTTTACAGTATAATACAGTCAATTTTATGGTATTGCACTGTGTGTCATTACACAGTACATGCTTCGATACTGTATTCATACTACTGTAGGTGTACTGGAATATGATACTCTATATATATTACTGTAGGTGTACTGTAATATGATACTCTATATTACTGTAGGTGTACTGTAATATGATACTCTATATTACTGTAGGTGTACTGTAATATGATACTCTATATTACTGTAGGTGTACTGTAATATAATACTCTATATATATTACTGTAGGTGTACTGTAATATGATACTCTATATATATTACTGTAGGTGTACTGTAATATGATACTCTATTTATAGTACTGTAGGTGTACTGTAATATGATACTCTATATTACTGTAGGTGTACTGTAATATGATACTCTATATATATTACTGTAGGTGTACTGTAATATGATACTCTATTTATATTACTGTAGGTGTACTGTAATATGATACTCTATATTACTGTAGGTGTACTGTAATATGATACTCTATATATATTACTGTAGGTGTACTGTAATATGATACTCTATATTACTGTAGGTGTACTGTAATATGATACTCTATATATAATACTGTAGGTGTACTGTAATATGATACTCTATATATATTACTGTAGGTGTACTGTAATATGATACTCTATATTACTGTAGGTGTACTGTAATATGATACTCTATTTATAGTACTGTAGGTGTACTGTAATATGATACTCTATATATACTATTGTAGGTGTACTGTAATATGATACTCTATATATATTACTGTAGGTGTACTGTAATATGATACTCTATATATATTACTGTAGGTGTACTGTAATATGATACTCTATTTATAGTACTGTAGGTGTACTGTAATATGATACTTATATTACTGTAGGTGTACTGTAATATGATACTCTATATTACTGTAGGTGTACTGTAATATGATACTCTATATATATTACTGTAGGTGTACTGTAATATGATACTCTATATTACTGTAGGTGTACTGTAATATGATACTCTATATATAATACTGTAGGTGTACTGTAATATGATAATCTATATATATTACTGTAGGTGTACTGTAATATGATACTCTATATTACTGTAGGTGTACTATAATATAATACTCTATTTATAGTACTGTAGGTGTACTGTAATATGATACACTATATTACTGTAGGTGTACTGTAATATGATACTCTATATTACTGTAGGTGTACTGTAATATGATACTCTATATATATTACTGTAGGTGTACTGTAATATGATACTCTATTTATAGTACTGTAGGTGTACTGTAATATGATACTCTATTTATATTAATGTAGGTGTACTGTAATATGATACTCTATATATATTACTGTAGGTTACTGTAATATGATGCTCTATTTATAGTGGTGTAGGTGTACTGTAATACGATGCTCTATGTATATTACTGTAGGTGTACTGTAATATGATACTCTATATATAGTACTGTAGTTGTACTGTAATATGATACTCTATATTACTGTAGGTGTGCTGTAATATGATACTCTATTTATAGTACTGTAGGTGTACTGTAATATGATACTCTATTTATATTACTGTAGGTGTACTGTAATATGATACTCTATATTACTGTAGGTGTACTGTAATATAATACTCTATTTATAGTACTGTAGGTGTACTGTAATATGATACTCTATTTATAGTACTGTAGGTGTACTGTAATATGATACTCTATATTACTGTAGGTGTACTGTAATATGATACTCTATTTATAGTACTGTAGGTGTACTGTAATATGATACTCTATATTACTGTAGGTGTACTGTAATATGATACTCTATTTATAGTACTGTAGGTGTACTGTAATATGATACTCTATTTATAGTACTGTAGGTGTACTGTAATATGATACTCTATATTACTGTAGGTGTACTGTAATATGATACTCTATTTATAGTACTGTAGGTGTACTGTAATATGATACTCTATATTACTGTAGGTGTACTGTAATATGATACTCTATTTATAGTACTGTAGGTGTACTGTAATATGATACTCTATATTACTGTAGGTGTACTGTAATATGATACTCTATTTATAGTACTGTAGGTGTACTGTAATATGATACTCTATTTATAGTACTGTAGGTTTACTGTAATATGATACTCTATATTACTGTAGGTGTACTGTAATATGATACTTATATATATTACTGTAGGTGTACTGTAATATGATACTCTATTTATAGTACTGTAGGTGTACTGTAATATAATACTTTTTTATATTACTGTAGGTGTACTGTAATATAAAACTCTATTTATATTACTGTAGGTGTACTGTAATATAATTCTCTATATTACTGTAGGTGTACTGTAATATGATACTCTATATTACTGTAGGTGTACTGTAATATGATACTCTATTTATAGTACTGCAGGTGTACTGTAATATAAAACTCTATTTATATTACTGTAGGTGTACTGTAATATAATTCTCTATATTACTGTAGGTGTACTGTAATATGATACTCTATTTATATTACTGTAGGTGTACTGTAATATGATACTTCTATATTACTGTAGGTGTACTGTAATATGATACTCTATTTATAGTACTGTAGGTGTACTGTAATATGATACTCTATATTACTGTAGGTGTACTGTAATATGATACTCTATTTATATTACTGTAGGTGTACTGTAATATGATACTCTATATTACTGTAGGTGTACTGTAATATGATACTCTATTTATAGTACTGTAGGTGTACTGTAATATGATACTCTATTTATATTACTGTAGGTGTACTGTAATATGATACTCTATATTACTGTAGGTGTACTGTAATATGATACTCTATTTATAGTACTGTAGGTGTACTGTAATATGATACTCTATATTACTGTAGGTGTACTGTAATATAATACTCTATTTATAGTACTGTAGGTGTACTGTAATATGATACTCTATATTACTGTAGGTGTACTGTAATATGATACTCTATTTATAGTACTGTAGGTGTACTGTAATATGATACTCTATATATATTACTGTAGGTGTACTGTAATATGATACTCTATATATATATTACTGTAGGTGTACTGTAATATGATACTCTATATTACTGTAGGTATACTGTAATATGATACTCTATATTACTGTAGGTGTACTGTAATATGATACTCTATATATATTACTGTAGGTGTACTGTAATATGATACTCTATATATATTACTGTAGGTGTACTGTAATATGATACTCTATATTACTGTAGGTGTACTGTAATATGATACTCTATATATAGTACTGTAGGTGTACTGTAATATGATACTCTATATATATTACTGTAGGTGTACTGTAATATGATACTCTATATTACTGTAGGTGTACTGTAATATGATACTCTATATTACTGTAGGTGTACTGTAATATGATACTCTATATATATTACTGTAGGTGTACTGTAATATGATACTCTATATTACTGTAGGTGTACTGTAATATGATACTCTATATATATTACTGTAGGTGTACTGTAATATGATACTCTATATTACTGTAGGTGTACTGTAATATGATACTCTATATATATTACTGTAGGTGTACTGTAATATAATACTCTATATATATTACTGTAGGTGTACTGTAATATGATACTCTATATTACTGTAGGTGTACTGTAATATGTTTATTTTTTTTACAGTATAATACAGTCAATTTTATGGTATTGCACTGTGTGTCATTACACAGTACATGCTTCGATACTGTATTCATACTACTGTAGGTGTACTGGAATATGATACTCTATATATATTACTGTAGGTGTACTGTAATATGATACTCTATATTACTGTAGGTGTACTGTAATATGATACTCTATATTACTGTAGGTGTACTGTAATATGATACTCTATATTACTGTAGGTGTACTGTAATATAATACTCTATATATATTACTGTAGGTGTACTGTAATATGATACTCTATATATATTACTGTAGGTGTACTGTAATATGATACTCTATTTATAGTACTGTAGGTGTACTGTAATATGATACTCTATATTACTGTAGGTGTACTGTAATATGATACTCTATATATATTACTGTAGGTGTACTGTAATATGATACTCTATTTATATTACTGTAGGTGTACTGTAATATGATACTCTATATTACTGTAGGTGTACTGTAATATGATACTCTATATATATTACTGTAGGTGTACTGTAATATGATACTTATATTACTGTAGGTGTACTGTAATATGATACTCTATATATAATACTGTAGGTGTACTGTAATATGATACTCTATATATATTACTGTAGGTGTACTGTAATATGATACTCTATATTACTGTAGGTGTACTGTAATATGATACTCTATTTATAGTACTGTAGGTGTACTGTAATATGATACTCTATATATACTATTGTAGGTGTACTGTAATATGATACTCTATATATATTACTGTAGGTGTACTGTAATATGATACTCTATATATATTACTGTAGGTGTACTGTAATATGATACTCTATTTATAGTACTGTAGGTGTACTGTAATATGATACTCTATATTACTGTAGGTGTACTGTAATATGATACTCTATATTACTGTAGGTGTACTGTAATATGATACTCTATATATATTACTGTAGGTGTACTGTAATATGATACTCTATATTACTGTAGGTGTACTGTAATATGATACTCTATATATAATACTGTAGGTGTACTGTAATATGATAATCTATATATATTACTGTAGGTGTACTGTAATATGATACTCTATATTACTGTAGGTGTACTATAATATAATACTCTATTTATAGTACTGTAGGTGTACTGTAATATGATACACTATATTACTGTAGGTGTACTGTAATATGATACTCTATATTACTGTAGGTGTACTGTAATATGATACTCTATATATATTACTGTAGGTGTACTGTAATATGATACTCTATTTATAGTACTGTAGGTGTACTGTAATATGATACTCTATTTATATTAATGTAGGTGTACTGTAATATGATACTCTATATATATTACTGTAGGTTACTGTAATATGATGCTCTATTTATAGTGGTGTAGGTGTACTGTAATACGATGCTCTATGTATATTACTGTAGGTGTACTGTAATATGATACTCTATATATAGTACTGTAGTTGTACTGTAATATGATACTCTATATTACTGTAGGTGTGCTGTAATATGATACTCTATTTATAGTACTGTAGGTGTACTGTAATATGATACTCTATTTATATTACTGTAGGTGTACTGTAATATGATACTCTATATTACTGTAGGTGTACTGTAATATAATACTCTATTTATAGTACTGTAGGTGTACTGTAATATGATACTCTATTTATAGTACTGTAGGTGTACTGTAATATGATACTCTATATTACTGTAGGTGTACTGTAATATGATACTCTATTTATAGTACTGTAGGTGTACTGTAATATGATACTCTATATTACTGTAGGTGTACTGTAATATGATACTCTATTTATAGTACTGTAGGTGTACTGTAATATGATACTCTATTTATAGTACTGTAGGTGTACTGTAATATGATACTCTATATTACTGTAGGTGTACTGTAATATGATACTCTATTTATAGTACTGTAGGTGTACTGTAATATGATACTCTATATTACTGTAGGTGTACTGTAATATGATACTCTATTTATAGTACTGTAGGTGTACTGTAATATGATACTCTATATTACTGTAGGTGTACTGTAATATGATACTCTATTTATAGTACTGTAGGTGTACTGTAATATGATACTCTATTTATAGTACTGTAGGTTTACTGTAATATGATACTCTATATTACTGTAGGTGTACTGTAATATGATACTCTATATATATTACTGTAGGTGTACTGTAATATGATACTCTATTTATAGTACTGTAGGTGTACTGTAATATAATACTCTTTTTATATTACTGTAGGTGTACTGTAATATAAAACTCTATTTATATTACTGTAGGTGTACTGTAATATAATTCTCTATATTACTGTAGGTGTACTGTAATATGATACTCTATATTACTGTAGGTGTACTGTAATATGATACTCTATTTATAGTACTGCAGGTGTACTGTAATATAAAACTCTATTTATATTACTGTAGGTGTACTGTAATATAATTCTCTATATTACTGTAGGTGTACTGTAATATGATACTCTATTTATATTACTGTAGGTGTACTGTAATATGATACTCTATATTACTGTAGGTGTACTGTAATATGATACTCTATTTATAGTACTGTAGGTGTACTGTAATATGATACTCTATATTACTGTAGGTGTACTGTAATATGATACTCTATTTATATTACTGTAGGTGTACTGTAATATGATACTCTATATTACTGTAGGTGTACTGTAATATGATACTCTATTTATAGTACTGTAGGTGTACTGTAATATGATACTCTATTTATATTACTGTAGGTGTACTGTAATATGATACTCTATATTACTGTAGGTGTACTGTAATATGATACTCTATTTATAGTACTGTAGGTGTACTGTAATATGATACTCTATATTACTGTAGGTGTACTGTAATATAATACTCTATTTATAGTACTGTAGGTGTACTGTAATATGATACTCTATATTACTGTAGGTGTACTGTAATATGATACTCTATTTATAGTACTGTAGGTGTACTGTAATATGATACTCTATATATATTACTGTAGGTGTACTGTAATATGATACTCTATATATATATTACTGTAGGTGTACTGTAATATTTTTTATTTATTTATTTATTTATTTTACCTTTATTTAACCAGGTAGGCAAGTTGAGAACAAGTTCTCATTTACAACTGCGACCTGGCCAAGATAAAGCAAAGCAGTTCGACACACAACAACACAGAGTTACACATGGAATAAAACAAACATACAGTCAATAATACAGTAGGAAAAAAAGAAATCTATATACAAAGAGTGCAAATGAGGTAGGATAAGGAAGGTAAGACAATAAATAGGCCATGGTGGCAGAGTAATTACAATATAGCAATTTAACACTGGAATGGTAAAAGAAAACTGTGCAGTAGATGAATGTGCAATGTAGAAAACTGGGGTGCAAAGGAACAAGATAAATAAATAAATACGGTAGGGGATGAGGTAGTTGGTTGGGCTATTTACAGATGGGCTATAAACAGGTACAGTGGTCTGTACACTGCTCTGACAGCTGGTGCTTAAAGCTGTTGAGGGAGATAAGTGTCTCCAGTTTCAGAGATTTTTGAAGTTCGTTCCAGTCATTGGCAGCAGAGAACTGGAAGGAGAGTCGGCCAAAGGAGGAATTGGCTTTGGGGGTGACCAGTGAGATATACCTGCTGGAGCGCAGTGTGCTACGGGTTGGTGCTGCTAAGGTGACCAGCGAGCTGAGATAAGGCGGGACTTTACCTAGCAGGGACTTGTAAATGACCAGGAGCCAGTGGATATGGCGACGAGTGTAAAGTGAAGGCCAGCCTACGAGAGTGTACAGGTCGCAGTGGTGGGTGGTATATGGGGCTTTGGTAACAAAACGGATGGCACTGTGATAGACTGCATCCAGTTTGTTGAGTAGAGTATTGGAGGCTATTTTGTAAATTACATCACCGAAGTCGAGGATCGGTAGGATGGTCAGTTTTACGAGGGTAAGTTTGGCAGCATGAGTGAAGGAAGCTTTGTTGCTAAATAGAAGCCAATTCTAGATTTAATTTTAGATTGGAGATGTTTGATGTGAGTCTGGAAGGAGAGTTTACAGTCTAACCAGACACCTAGGTATTTGTAGTTTTCCACGTAATCTAAGACAGAACCGCCCAGAGTAGTAATGCTAGACGGGGACAGGTGCGGTAGCGATCGGTTGAAGAGCATGCATTTAGTTTTACTTATGCTTAAGAGCAGTTGTAGGCCACGGAAGGAGAGTTGTATGGCATTGAAGCTCGCCTGAGGGTAGTTAACACAGTGTCCAAAGAGGGGCCAGAAGTATACAGAATGGTGTCGTCTGCATAGAGGTGAATCAGAGACTCACCTGCAGCAAGAGCGACATCATTGATGTATACAGAGAAAAGAGTCGGCCCAAGAATTGAACCCTGTGGCACCCCATGGAGACTGCCAGAGGCCCGGACAACAGGCCCTCTGATTTGACACACTGAACTCTGTCAGAGAAGTAATTGGTGAACCATGCGAGGCAGTCATTTGAGAAACCAATGCTGTCGAGTCTGCCGATAAGGATGCGGTGATTGACAGAGTCGAAAGCCTTGGCCAGATCAATGAAAACAGCTGCACAATAATGTCTCTTGTCGATGGCGGTTATGATGTCATTTAGGACCTTGAGCGTGGCTGAGGTGCACCCATGACCAGCCCTGAAACCAGATTGCATAGCGGAGAAGGTACGGTGGGATTCGAAATGGTCGGTAATTTGTTTGTTAACTTGGCTTTCAAAGACCTTAGAAAGGCAGGGAAGGATGGATATAGGCCGATAACAGTTTGGGTCAAGAGTGTCTCCCTTTGAAGAGGGGGATGACCGCAGCTGCTTTCCAGTCTTTGGGAATCTCAGACGTCACGAAGAAAGGTTAAACAGGCTAGTAATAGGGGTTGCAACAATTTCGGCAGATAATTTTAAAAGAAAGGGTCCAGATTGTCTAGCCCGGCTGATTTGTAAGGGTCCAGATTTCTGCAGCTCTTTAGAACATCAGCTGACTGGATTTGGGAGAAGGAGAAGTGGGGAGGCTTTGGCGAGTTGCTGAGGGGGTGCAGGGCTGTTGACCGGGTAGGGGTAGCCAGGTGGAAAGCATGGCCAGCCATAGAAAATGCTTATTGAAATTCTCAATTATTGTGGGTTTATCGGTGGTGACAGTATTTCCTATCCTCAGTGCAGTGGGCAGTTGGGAGGAGGTGCTCTTATTCTCCATGGACTTAACAGTGTCCCAGAACTTTTTGGAGTTTGTGTTACAGGAGGCAAATTTCTGCTTGAAAAAGCTAGCCTTGGCTTTCCTAACTGCCAGCGATATTGGTTCCTGACTTCCCTGAAAAGTTGCATATCACGGGGCTGTTCGATGCTAATGCAGAACGCCACAGGATGTTTTTGCGCTGGTCAAGGGCAGTCAGGTCTGGAGAGAACCAAGGGCTATATCTATTCCTGGTTCTAAATTTCTTGAATGGGGCATGCTTATTTAAGATGGTGAGGAAGGCACTTTTAAAGAATAACCAGGCATCCTCTACTGACGGGATGAGGTCAATATCCTTCCAGGATACCCTGGCCAGGTCAATTAGAAAGGCCTGCTCGCTGAAGTGTTTTAGGGAACGTTTAACAGTAATGAGAGGAGATCGTTTGACTGCAAACCCATTACGGATGCAGGCAATGAGGCAGTGATCACTGAGATCTTGGTTGAAAACAGCAGGGGTGTATTTGGAGGGCAAGTTAGTTAGGATTACATCTATGAGGGTTCCCGTGTTTACGGCTTTGGGATTGTACCTAGTAGGTTCAAATATGATTTGTGTGAGGTTGAGGGCATCAAGCTTAATATGATACTCTATATTACTGTAGGTATACTGTAATATGATACTCTATATTACTGTAGGTGTACTGTAATATGATACTCTATATATATTACTGTAGGTGTACTGTAATATGATACTCTATATATATTACTGTAGGTGTACTGTAATATGATACTCTATATTACTGTAGGTGTACTGTAATATGATACTCTATATATAGTACTGTAGGTGTACTGTAATATGATACTCTATATATATTACTGTAGGTGTACTGTAATATGATACTCTATATTACTGTAGGTGTACTGTAATATGATACTCTATATTACTGTAGGTGTACTGTAATATGATACTCTATATATATTACTGTAGGTGTACTGTAATATGATACTCTATATTACTGTAGGTGTACTGTAATATGATACTTATATATATTACTGTAGGTGTACTGTAATATGATACTTATATTACTGTAGGTGTACTGTAATATGATACTCTATATATATTACTGTAGGTGTACTGTAATATAATACTCTATATATATTACTGTAGGTGTACTGTAATATGATACTCTATATTACTGTAGGTGTACTGTAATATGATACTCTATATATATTACTGTAGGTGTACTGTAATATGATACTCTATATTACTGTAGGTGTACTGTAATATGATACTCTATATATATTACTGTAGGTGTACTGTAATATGATACTCTTTATAGTACTGTAGGTGTACTGTAATATGATACTCTATTTATATTTCTGTAGGTGTACTGTAATATAATTCTCTATATTACTGTAGGTGTACTGTAATATGATACTCTATTTATAGTACTGTAGGTGTACTGTAATATGATACTCTATATTACTGTAGGTGTACTGTAATATGATACTCTATATTACTGTAGGTGTACTGTAATATGATACTCTATATATATTACTGTAGGTGTACTGTAATATGATACTCTATTTATAGTACTGTAGGTGTACTGTAATATGATACTCTATATTACTGTAGGTGTACTGTAATATGATACTCTATATTACTGTAGGTGTACTGTAATATGATACTCTATATATATTACTGTAGGTGTACTGTAATATGATACTCTATTTATAGTACTGTAGGTGTACTGTAATATGATACTCTATATATATTACTGTAGGTGTACTGTAATATGATACTCTATTTATATTACTGTAGGTGTACTGTAATATGATACTCTATTTATAGTAGCTCAAGATGTTCCCGGCAGGCGGATCTGCTGCCAACACCTCTCCACCTCTCCACCTCTCCACCCATCCAACTCTCCACCCCACCTCTCCTATCTCCCCTCCACCTCTCCACCCCTCCACCTCTCCTATCTCCTCTCCACCCCTCCTCCCCTCCACCCCTCCACCTCTCCACCCCTCCACCTCTCCACCTCTCCACCCCTCCACCTCTCCACCCCTCCACCCCTCCACCTCTCCACCTCTCCACCCCTCCAACTCTCCTATCTCCCCTCCACCTCTCCACCCCTCCACCCCTCCACCTCTCCACCCCTCCAACTCTCCTATCTCCCCTCCAACCCTCCAACCCTCCACCCCTCCACCTCTCCACATCTCCCTCCACCTCTCCACCTCCACCTCTCCACCTCTCCACCCCTCCACCCCTCCGCCTCTCCACCACCTCTCCACCCCTCCACCCCTCCACCTCTCCACCTCTCCACCTCTCCACCTCTCCACCCCTCCACCTCTCCACCTCTCCACCCCTCCACCTCTCCACCCCACCCCTCCACCTCTCTCCACCTCTCCACCCCTCCACCCCTCCACCTCTCCACCCCTCCACCTCTCCACCTCTCCACCTCTCCACCTCTCCACTCCTCCACCTCTCCACCTCTCCACCCCTCCACCTCTCAACCCCTCCACCTCTCCACCTCTCCACCTCTCCACCTCTCCACCCCACCCCTCCACCTCTCCACCTCTCCACCCCTCCACCCCTCCACCTCTCCACCCCTCCACTCCTCCACCTCTCCACCTCTCCACCCCTCCACCTCTCCACCTCTCCACCCCTCCACCTCTCCACCTCTCCACCTCTCCACCCCACCCTCCACCTCTCCACCTCTCCACCCCTCCACCCCTCCACCTCTCCACCTCTCCACCCCTCCACCTCTCCACCTCTCCACCCCACCTCTCCACTCCTCCACCTCTCCACCCCTCCACCTCTCAACCCCTCCACCTCTCCACCCCTCCCCTCCACCTCTCCACCTCTCCACCCCTCCACCTCTCCACCTCTCCACCCCTCCACCGCCCCCCACCTCTCCACCCCCTCCACCCCTCCACCCCTCCACCTCTCCACCCCTCCACCGCCCACCTCTCCACCTCTCCACCCCTCCACCCCTCCACCTCTCCACCCCACCTCTCCACCCCTCCACCTCTCCACCTCTCCACCTCTCCACCCTCCACCCCTCCACCCCTCCACCCCTCCACCCCTCCACCTCTCCACCTCTCCACCCCTCCACCTCTCCACCTCTCCACCCCACCCCTCCACCTCTCCACCCCTCCACCTCTCCACCTCTCCACCTCTCCACCCCTCCACCCCTCCACCTCTCCACCTCTCCACCCCTCCACCTCTCCACCTCTCCACCCCACCCTCCACCTCTCCACCCCTCCACCCCTCCACCTCTCCACCCCTCCACCTCTCCACCCCACCCCTCCACCCCTCCACCCCTCCACCCCTCCACCTCTCCACCTCTCCACCCCTCCACCCCTCCACCTCTCCACCTCTCCACTCCTCCACCTCTCCACCTCTCCACCCCTCCACCTCTCCACCTCTCCACCCCACCCCTCCACCTCTCCACCTCTCCACCCCACCCCTCCACCTCTCCACTCCTCCACCTCTCCACCTCTCCACCCCTCCACCTCTCCACCTCTCCACCCCTCCACCTCTCCACCTCTCCACCCCACCCCTCCACCTCTCCACCCTCCACCCTCCACCTCCACCTCTCCACCTCCACCTCTCCACCTCTCCACCCCTCCACCTCTCCACCTCTCCACCCTCCACCTCTCTCCACCTCTCCACCCCACCCTCCACCTCTCCACTCCTCCACCTCTCCACCTCTCCACCCCTCCACCTCTCCACCTCTCCACCTCTCCACCCCTCCACCTCTCCACCTCTCCACCCCACCCCTCCACCTCTCCACCTCTCCACCCCACCCCTCCACCTCTCCACTCCTCCACCTCTCCACCTCTCTCCACCCCTCCACCTCTCCACCCCTCCACCTCTCCACCTCTCCACCCCACCTCTCCACCTCTCCACCTCTCCACCCCTCCACCTCTCTCCCACCTCTCCACCTCTCCACCCCTCCACCTCTCCACCTCTCCACTCCTCCACCTCTCCACCCTCCACCTCTCCACCTCTCCACCCCACCCCTCCACCTCTCCACCTCTCCACCCCACCTCTCCACCTCTCCACTCTCCACCTCTCCACCTCTCCACCTCTCCACCTCTCCACCCCTCCACCTCTCCACCTCTCCACCCCACCCCTCCACCTCTCCACCTCTCCACCCCACCCCTCCACCTCTCCACTCCTCCACCTCTCCACCTCTCCACCCCTCCACCTCTCCACCTCTCCACCCCTCCACCCCTCCACCTCTCCACCTCTCCACCCCTCCACCTCTCCACCCCACCCTCTCCACCTCCACCTCTCCACCCTCTCCACCTCTCCACCTCTCCACCCTCCACCTCTCTCCACCTCTCCACCCCTCCACCTCTCCACCCCTCCACCCCTCCACCTCTCCACCTCTCCACCCTCCAACTCTCCTATCTCCCTCCACCTCTCCACCCTCCACCCCTCCACCTCTCCACCTCTCCACCTCTCCTATCTCCCTCCAACTCTCCACCTCTCCACCCTCCACCTCTCCACCCTCCACCTCTCCACCTCCACCCTCCACCCTCTCCACCTCTCCACCTCTCCACCCTCCACCTCTCCACTCTCCACCTCTCCACCCCTCCACCTCTCCACCTCTCCACCTCCACCTCCACCTCTCCACCTCTCCACCCCTCCACCTCTCCACCTCTCCACCTCTCCACCTCTCCACCTCTCCACCTCTCCACCTCTCCACCCCTCCACCCCTCCACCTCTCCACCCCTCCACCTCTCCACCTCTCCACCTCTCCACCTCTCCACTCCTCCACCTCTCCACCTCTCCACCCCTCCACCTCTCAACCTCTCCACCTCTCCACCTCTCCACCTCTCCACCCCACCCTCCACCTCTCCACCTCTCCACCCCTCCACCCCTCCACCTCTCCACCCTCCACTCCTCCACCTCTCCACCTCTCCACCCTCCACCTCTCCACCTCTCCACCCCTCCACCTCTCCACCTCTCCACCCCACCTCTCCACTCCTCCACCTCTCCACCCCTCTCCACCTCTCAACCCCTCCACCTCTCCACCTCTCCACCCCACCCCTCCACCTCTCCACCTCTCCACCCCTCCACCTCTCCACCTCTCCACCCCACCCCTCCACCTCTCCACCTCTCCACCCTCCACCCCTCCACCTCTCCACCTCTCCACCCCTCCACCTCTCCACCTCTCCACCCCACCCCACCTCTCCACTCCTCCACCTCTCCACCTCTCCACCTCTCAACCCCTCCACCTCTCCACCCCTCCCCTCCACCTCTCCACCTCTCTCTCCACCCCCTCCACCCCTCCACCTCTCCACCTCTCCACCGCCCCACCTCTCCACCTCTCCACCCCTCCACCTCTCCACCTCTCCACCTCTCTCCACCCCTCCACCTCTCCACCTCCCTCCACCTCCACCCCTCCACCCCTCCACCCCTCCACCCTCCACCTCTCCACCTCTCCACCTCTCCACTCCACCTCTCCACCTCTCCACCCCACCCTCCACCCTCCACCCCTCCACCTCTCCACCTCTCCACCTCCACCTCTCCACCTCTCCACCCCACCCCTCCACCTCTCCCTCCACCTCTCCACCTCTCCACCCCTCCACCTCTCCACATCTCCACCCCTCCACCTCTCCACCTCTCCACCTCTCCACCCCTCCACCCCTCCACCTCTCCACCTCTCCACCCCTCCACCTCTCCACCTCTCCACCCCACCCCTCCACCTCTCCACCTCTCCACCCCTCCACCTCTCCACCTCTCCACCCCACCCTCCACCTCTCCACCCCACCCTCCACCTCTCCACCCTCTCCACCCCTCCACCTCTCTCCACCTCTCCACCCCCTCCACCTCTCCACCTCTCCACCTCTCTCCACCCCACCCTCCACCTCTCCACCTCTCCACCCCACCCCTCCACCTCTCCACTCCTCCACCTCTCCACCTCTCCACCCCTCCACCACCTCTCCACCTCTCCACCCCTCCACCTCTCCACCTCTCCACCCCACCCCTCCACCTCTCCACCCCACCCCTCCACCTCTCCACTCCTCCACCTCTCCACCTCTCCACCCCTCCACCTCTCCACCTCTCCACCCCTCCACCTCTCCACCTCTCCACCCCACCCCTCCACCTCTCCACTCCTCCACCTCTCCACCTCTCCACCTCTCCACCTCTCCACCTCTCCACCTCTCCACCCTCTCCACCTCTCCACCTCTCCACCCCACCCCTCCACCTCCTCTCCACCTCTCCACCCCACCCTCCACCTCTCCACTCCTCCACCTCTCCACCTCTCCACCCCTCCACCTCTCTCCACCTCTCCACCCCTCCACCTCTCCACCTCTCCACCCCACCCCTCCACCTCTCCACTCTCTCCACCTCCCTCCACCTCTCCACCTCTCCACCTCTCCACCCCTCCACCCCTCCACCTCTCCACCTCTCCACTCCTCCACCTCTCCACCTCTCCACCCCTCCACCTCTCCACCTCTCCACCCCACCCCCTCCACCTCTCCACCTCTCCACCTCTCCACCCCACCCCTCCACCTCTCCACCTCCTCCACCTCTCCACCTCTCCACCCTCTCCACCTCTCTCCACCTCTCCACCCCTCCACCTCTCCACCTCTCCACCTCTCCACCCCTCCACCTCTCCACCTCTCCACCTCTCCACCCCACCTCTCCACCTCTCCACCCCTCTACCTCTCCACCTCTCCACCCCTCCACCTCTCCACCTCTCCACCTCTCCACCCCTCCACCCCTCCACCCCTCCACCTCTCCACCTCTCCACCCTCCACCTCTCCACCTCTCCACCCCACCCCTCCACCTCTCCACCCCTCCACCCCTCCACCTCTCCACCTCTCCACCCCTCCACCTCTCCACCCCACCCCTCCACCCCTCCACCCTCCACCCCTCCACCTCTCCACCTCTCCACCCTCCACCTCTCCACCTCTCCACCTCTCCACCCCTCCACCCCTCCACCTCTCCACCTCACCACTCCTCCACCTCTCCACCTCTCCACCCCTCCACCTCTCCACCTCTCCACCCCACCCCTCCACCTCTCCACCTCTCCACCCCACCCCTCCACCTCTCCACCTCCACCTCTCCACCTCTCCACCCCTCCACCTCTCCACCTCTCCACCCCTCCACCTCTCCACCTCTCCACCCCACCCCTCCACCTCTCCACTCCTCCACCTCTCCACCTCTCCACTCCTCCACCTCTCCACCTCTCCACCCCTCCACCTCTCCACCCCTCCACCTCTCCACCTCTCCACCCCACCCCTCCACCCCTCCACCTCTCCACCCCTCCACCCCTCCACCCCTCCACCTCTCCACCTCTCCACCCCTCCACCCCTCCACCTCTCCACCCCTCCACCCCTCCAGCCCTCCACCCCTGTCTCTTTCTCCTTCTGCCCATCCAAAACACTTTGTTTTTCAATGACTCACATTTTCCAGTCCCCCTTACAGCAGATGTGGCTGTGTGTGTGTGTGTGTGTGTGTGTGTGTGTGTGTGTGTGTGTGTGTGTGTGTGTGTGTGTGTGTGTGTGTGTGTGTGTGTGTGCATGTGGTTGTGTGTGTCTATGTGTCTGTGTCAAACTGCTTTAATAGGGAATGTGTTTCACTGGGAAGGAATTTGTTCTGCCCTGCTCAGCTCTGCTCAGCTCTGTTCTGTTCTGCTCTGTTCTGGTCTATTCTGTTCTGTTCTGGTCTATTCTGTTCTGTTCTGGTCTATTCTGCTAAGTTCTGCTCTGCTTTGTTCTGTTCTGTTCTGTTCTGGTCTATTCTGTTCTGTTCTGTTCTGGTCTATTCTGCTAAGTTCTGCTCTGCTTTGTTCTGTTCTGCTCAGTGGTCATTATAACGTTTCCTTTCTTACACGCACACACACACACACACACACACACACACACACACACACACACACACACACACACACACACACACACACACACACACACACACACACACACACACACACACACACACACACAGTGGCCAGACAGAGATTGTGTCATCTAGTTGGAAAAGGTCTTCTGTAGATCTTACTGTAAAATATTTAGTTTACAGTAGTTGTAGATCTTACTGTAAAATATTCAGTTTACAGTAGTTGTAGATCTTACTGTAGAACATCTTCTTTTGCCTGGGGTCCATAGGGTTCTGGTCAAGCGTAGTGCACTATAGGGGATAAGTTACTGTTTGGGATGCGGAACAAGTCGTTTTCTATTTGATGTTTATTCAATGTCTTCCAGAAGTGTTCTATAAATAGTATCCCAGAAAGGAAAAGCAGAAAGTAGGACGTTAACTAAGTCTGTTAATTACAGCCCTGCCGTTCTGAGGAGGCCGCCTCTAGCTGACACAGGTTTATAGGCTTCTGCACACACACACGCCACACACCACAGACACACGCACACACAGACGCACACCACACACAGCAAATAGCAGGTTGAGGACTTGAGAAGCAGCAGCCCCAGGGAAACAGAGAGCTAGCTGGTGGCTGGTGTAGCCTGGTATTGTCAATGCCGGTGTGATTAGCTGGTGTAGAAGTCAGGCGCAAGAAAAGCAGATATAAGTGAAACAACGTATTTTAATAAAATACGGAAAAAGGAAATAACAAATACAACGTGCCCTTAAAAACACACAGGGCGAATATAACCAGCCGTAGTCAAGGAAACAACAAACGCGCACAAAACCATGGGGGGAAACAGAGGGGTTAAATAAGGAACATGTAATTATGGGATAGGAACCAGGTGTGTATAATGAAGACAAAAAAACATAGAAATTGAAAAGTAGAGACCGGTGACGTCGACCGCCGAACGCCGCCCGAACAAGGAGAGGGACCGTTTAAGTTTGTTCCACCTGAGTGAGTCTGACCACTATGACGTCAGAGACCACTATGACGTCAGAGACCACTATGATGTCAGAGACCACTATGATGTCAGAGACCACTATGACGTCAGAGACCACTATGACGTCAGAGACCACTATGACGTCACACCAAATGGGTTTGATGGATGGCGGGAAAAGAGCAGGAATGGGCTTGTGTAGGCTACAGTCCAACTACGTCTTCTAATGGTGCGACTGCTGTCGGCATCCAAAGATTGTCCAACTTGAATAAACGCTTGGAGGTAAAGGATGACAGCAGTGGTGTCGTCTACGGCGATACGGATATCACTTATTATTGATATCTACATAGAGCGTTGATGTGAATCACACTGCTGCTCTCTCGTTTAGCTGTTTGCGCCTTACGGATTGTGGTTGTTGTGGACGGCTGTTCACAAATCTAAATGTGTATTTGAACCCAATAATGGTTGAATTCAAGAAGTTTAAGCTGCCTGTCAATCATTGTTATTGAAAACAGTGGACAGACAGTGAAAAATGCGCTCTTGCAACAGCTACATTGTGCTGATCCCAGCCTATAGAATAACAGCTGCATAGTGCTGATCCCAGCCTATAGAATAACAGCTACATAGTGCTGATCCCAGCCTATAGAATAACAGCTACATAGTGCTGATCCCAGCCTATAGAATAACAGCTGCATAGTGCTGATCCCAGCCTATAGAATAACAGCTACATAGTGCTGATCCCAGCCTATAGAATAACAGCTACATAGTGCTGATCCCAGCCTATAGAATAACAGCTACATAGTGCTGATCCCAGCCTATAGAATAACAGCTACATAGTGCTGATCCCAGCCTATAGAATAACAGCTACATAGTACTGATCCCAGCCTATAGAATAACAGCTACATAGTGCTGATCCCAGCCTATAGAATAACAGCTACATAGTGCTGATCCCAGCCTATAGAATAACAGCTACATGGTACTGATCCCAGCCTATAGAATAACAGCTACATGGTACTGATCCCAGCCTATAGAATAACAGCTACATAGTGCTGATCCCAGCCTATAGAATAACAGCTACATGGTACTGATCCCAGCCTATAGAATAACAGCTGCATAGTGCTGATCCCAGCCTATAGAATAACAGCTACATAGTACTGATCCCAGCCTATAGAATAACAGCTACATAGTACTGATCCCAGCCTATAGAATAACAGCTACATAGTACTGATCCCAGCCTATAGAATAACAGCTACATAGTGCTGATCCCAGCCTATAGAATAACAGCTACATAGTGCTGATCCCAGCCTATAGAATAACAGCTACATAGTGCTGATCCCAGCCTATAGAATAACAGCTACATAGTACTGATCCCAGCCTATAGAATAACAGCTACATAGTGCTGATCCCAGCCTATAGAATAACAGCTGCATAGTACTGATCCCAGCCTATTGAATAACAGCTACATGGTACTGATCCCAGCCTATAGAATAACAGCTGCAAAGTGCTGATCCCAGCCTATAGAATAACAGCTACATAGTACTGATCCCAGCCTATAGAATAACAGCTGCATAGTGCTGATCCCAGCCTATAGAATAACAGCTACATAGTACTGATCCCAGCCTATAGAATAACAGCTACATAGTGCTGATCCCAGCCTATAGAATAACAGCTACATGGTACTGATCCCAGCCTATAGAATAACAGCTACATAGTGCCGATCCCAGCCTATAGAATAACAGCTACATAGTGCTGATCCCAGCCTATAGAATAACAGCTACATAGTGCCGATCCCAGCCTATAGAATAACAGCTACATAGTGCCGATCCCAGCCTATAGAATAACAGCTACATAGTACTGATCCCAGCCTATAGAATAACAGCTACATAGTACTGATCCCAGCCTATAGAATAACAGCTACATAGTACTGATCCCAGCCTATAGAATAACAGCTACATAATACTGATCCCAGCCTATAGAATAACAGCTACATGGTGCTGATCCCAGCCTATAGAATAACAGCTACATAGTGCTGATCCCAGCCTATAGAATAACAGCTACATAGTACTGATCCCAGCCTATAGAATAACAGCTACATGGTACTGATCCCAGCCTATAGAATAACAGCTACATAGTGCCGATCCCAGCCTATAGAATAACAGCTACATAGTGCTGATCCCAGCCTATAGAATAACAGCTACATAGTACTGATCCCAGCCTATAGAATAACAGCTACATGGTACTGATCCCAGCCTATAGAATAACAGCTACATAGTGCTGATCCCAGCCTATAGAATAACAGCTACATAGTACTGATCCCAGCCTATAGAATAACAGCTACATAGTACTGATCCCAGCCTATAGAATAACAGCTACATAGTGCTGATCCCAGCCTATAGAATAACAGCTACATAGTACTGATCCCAGCCTATAGAATAACAGCTACATGGTACTGATCCCAGCCTATAGAATAACAGCTGCATAGTACTGATCCCAGCCTATAGAATAACAGCTACATAGTACTGATCCCAGCCTATAGAATAACAGCTACATAGTACTGATCCCAGCCTATAGAATAACAGCTGCATAGTGCTGATCCCAGCCTATAGAATAACAGCTACATAGTACTGATCCCAGCCTATAGAATAACAGCTGCATAGTGCTGATCCCAGCCTATAGAATAACAGCTGCATAGTACTGATCCCAGCCTATAGAATAACAGCTGCATAGTGCTGATCCCAGCCTATAGAATAACAGCTACATAGTACTGATCCCAGCCTATAGAATAACAGCTACATAGTACTGATCCCAGCCTATAGAATAACAGCTACATAGTACTGATCCCAGCCTATAGAATAACAGCTACATAGTACTGATCCCAGCCTATAGAATAACAGCTACATAGTACTGATCCCAGCCTATAGGATAACAGCTCCATAGTACTGATCCCAGCCTATAGAATAACAGCTACATAGTACTGATCCCAGCCTATAGGATAACAGCTACATAGTGCTGATCCCAGCCTATAGAATAACAGCTACATAGTACTGATCCCAGCCTATAGAATAACAGCTACATAGTACTGATCCCAGCCTATAGAATAACAGCTACATAGTACTGATCCCAGCCTATAGAATAACAGCTACATAGTACTGATCCCAGCCTATAGAATAACAATTCCATAGTACTGATCCCAGCCTATAGAATAACAGCTACATAGTACTGATCCCAGCCTATAGAATAACAGCTACATAGTACTGATCCCAGCCTATAGAATAACAGCTATATGGTACTGATCCCAGCCTATAGAATAACAGCTGCATAGTACTGATCCCAGCCTATAGAATAACAGCTACATAGTACTGATCCCAGCCTATAGAATAACAGCTGCATAGTACTGATCCCAGCCTATAGAATAACAGCTACATAGTACTGATCCCAGCCTATAGAATAACAGCTACATAGTACTGATCCCAGCCTATAGAATAACAGCTACATAGTACTGATCCCAGCCTATAGAATAACAGCTACATAGTACTGATCCCAGCCTATAGAATAACAGCTACATAGTACTGATCCCAGCCTATAGAATAACAGCTACATAGTGCTGATCCCAGCCTATAGAATAACAGCTGCATGGTACTGATCCCAGCCTATAGAATAACAGCTACATAGTACTGATCCCAGCCTATAGAATAACAGCTACATAGTACTGATCCCAGCCTATAGAATAACAGCTACATAGTACTGATCCCAGCCTATAGAATAACAGCTACATAGTACTGATCCCAGCCTATAGAATAACAGCTACATAGTACTGATCCCAGCCTATGGAATAAAAGTGAGGCTTTTATTGCTCAATGTTATTCAAGCTGATAAAATGAAAAAATCCACAGGCCTAATGGACACATGTTCAAACTCGCACACTTTTGATAGCCTAAAGGGGCTGTAGTTGCTACATCCATTTCTTTACTTACACATTTTTGACTTACTATTTTAGAAAAGTAGAAAACTGTAGAAAAGTACTGAAGACATCAAAACTATGAAATAACACATGTGGAATCATGTAGTAACCGAAAAAGTGTAAAACAAATCAAAATATATTTATATTTGAGATTCTTTAAAGTAGCCACACTTTGCCTTGATGACAGCTTTGCACACTTTTGGCATTCTCTCAACCAGCTTCATGAGGTAGTCACCTGGAATGCATTTCAATAACAGGTGTTAAAAGTTAATTTGTGGAATTTCTTTCATTCTTAATGCGTTTGAGCCAATCAGTTGTGCTGTGACAAGGTAGAGGTGGTATACAGAAGATAGCCCTATTTGGTAAAAGACCAAGTCCATATTATGGCAAGAACAGCTCAAATAATAAAAGAGAAACGACAGTCTGTCATAACTTTAAGACATGAAGGTCAGTCAACGTGGAACATGTGAAGAACAAAGTTTCTTCAAGTGCAGTCGCCAAAAAACATCAAGCGATGAATCTGGCTCTCATGAGGACCGCCACAGGAGTGGAAGACCCAGAGTTACCTCTGCTGCAGAGGATAAGTTCATTAGAGTTACCAGCCTCAGAAATTGCAGCCCAAATAAATGCTTCACAGAGTTCAAGTAACAGACACATCTGAACATCAACTGTTCAGAGGAGACTGCGTGAATCAGGCCTTCATGGTCTAATTTTGCAAAGAAACCACTACTAAAGGACACCAATAAGAAGAAGAGACTTGCTTAGGCCAAGAAACACGAGCATTGGACATTAGACCGGTGGAAATCTGTCCTTGGTCTGATGAGTCCAAATTTGAGATATTTGGTTCCAACTGCTGTGTCTTTGTGAGACGCAGAGTAGGTGAACGGATGATCTCTGCATATGTGGTTCCCACCGTGAAGCACGGAGGAGGAGGTGTGATGGTGTGGCTTTACTGGTGACACTGTCAGTGATTTATTTAGAATTCAAGGCACACTTAACCAGCATGGCTACCACAGCATTCTACAGCGTTACGGCATCCCATCTGGTTTACGTTTAGTGGGATTATCATTTGTTTTTCAACAGGACAGTGACCCAACACACCTCCAGGCTGTGTAAGGGCTATTTGACCAAGAAGGAGAGTGATGGAGTGCTGCATCAGATGACCTGGCCTCCACAATCACCCGACCTCAAACTAATTGAGATGGTTTGGGATGATTTGGACCGCAGAGTGAAGGAAAAGCAGCCAACAAGTGCTCGGCTGCCTAATAATCTGAGAGTGGTTACATTTCTCCAGGCCCATCCCTCAGCTTTTTACCAAAACAGAGGCAGGGCAACGATTTTGTTATAGTTTAATATGGGGATTTGCCCTTTAAACAGCTGCACATTATCAAGATATCAAAATGTCACCAACTAAAAGCTGAACAATGGGCCTTTAGCAAATGCAGCATATGGCATCCATTCTTCACCTGTAAATAGCCCTTTTCTGTAGTGCTCAAAGCCATTCCATGAGAGCAGCATTTATTTTCCAACTGGAATCAATGAGCCCAATCAGTCCTCCATGACAACACAATCATAAACAACACAGTAGGGCTGGTTAATACGTCCTTCGTTTTGGGGTCATGCTCCGGTAACACAACTTACATATTTCCAAGTCCTGTTCTTGAAGATCAAGGGGTATAACATTTAGTGGAATGACTGGAATTCTGATAGACTTTGGTTTTTAATGTAAAGATATAATGTAATGGTATTATTATATGTAGTAGAAAACGATTGGTTAGAAGAAGCCTACTTAGTTAACCAACCCATAAAGTAAAATTTAACATCCATATATGGCCAGCTATGTAAACTTTAACATTGATTTATCCTGCAATAGATGTTGTTCAATTGGTAATATACATGTTTTATAAGGGCTCAGGGCCAGATGCAGACCAGGGAGGCAGATGGTTTGAGTGTTTGATATTTATTAGTTCCAAAAGGCAAGAGAATAGTCGTGGACAGGCAAAAGGTCGAAACCAGTAGGTACAGAGTGGCAGACAGGCTCGTGGTCAAGGCAGGCAGAATGCCGAGGCAGGCGGGTACAGAGTCCAGTAAGCAGGCAAGACGAACTGGCACAGTGAGACAGGAAACACATGGATAAATACACTGGGGAAAACAAGCGACACCTGGAGGAGGTGGAGACAATCACAAGGACAGGTGAAACAGATCAGGGTGTGACATTTTTGTCTTCTTCTAATGCTTATTTAGGGAAAAGTAATCAAAAAGTAACTGAATGTAATCAGATTACGTTACTGAGTCTGGGTAATCCAAAAGTTACGTTACTGATTAGTTTGGACAGGTAACTAGTAACTGTAGCGGATTACATTTAGAAAGTAACTTACCAACCCTGGGAATCAACACAGACTATTGTTCTCCACTAAGACCAATCATTCAGTAATGGTCTTCAGCCCTCTCCGTTTTCGGCCCTCTCCGTCTTCGGCCCTCTCCGTCTTCGGCCCTCTCCGTCTTCTCTGCTTTTACACCTGCATTGCTTGCTGTTTGGGGTTTTAGGCTGGGTTTCTGTACAGCACTCTGTGACATCAGCTGATGTAAGGGGGGCTTTATAAATAAATTTGATTTGATTTGATTTGATTCAGCCCTCTCCGTCTTCGGCCCTCTCCGTCTTCAGCCCTCTCCGTCTTCAGCCCTCTCCGTCTGGGAATGGCTAAGGGAGTTATGGAATGGAGTGATTTTAGTGCCAACAGAAACTAAATCAAAATTGTATTGATGCTATGGGAGCTAATGGAGATATCTGACTCCCCACTAGGACTTTCCATGTTGTGTGCTTCATACATGAACTAATTAAACTGTCATCAACTATGAATGGTTGCGATATATGTCGTGTGGTCCTCTTCGGGTAATTAGGGACTAGTGTTTGTTGTTATTTCTCACTTTCTCTATTTTTCTCCCTGTCTGTCTCTCTCTCTCTCTTCCTCTCTCTCTCTCTCTCTCTCTCTCTCTCTCTCTCTCTCTCTCTCTCTCTCTCTCTCTCTCTCTCTCTGTCTCTCTCTGTCTCTCTCTCTCTCTCTCTCTCTCTGTCTCTCTCTCTCTCTGACTCTCTCTCTCTCTCTCTCTCTCTCTCTCTCTCCCCTGTCTCTCTCTCTCTTTCTCTCTCTTTCTGTGTCTCTCTGTCTTTCTCTCAGTCTCTCTGCACACAGGGATTTAATTTCACCATCCGACTGATGGAATTTTGAAGAGGCTGCTATCCCTTTCAGTTCATTCAATAATAGATTATGCTATGGCATCAACCAGACACCCTACACCTCTCTCTCTCTTTCTCTTTCTCTTTCTTCAGAGAGAGCAAGGGGAGAGAGAGGTGGAAAAGGATTGATGAATAATTTATGTAGTTTGAGAGAACCGCTTGTCTGTCTGTTCCCTGGGCTCTCTCTCTCTCTCTCTCTCTCTCTCTCTCTCTCTCTCTCTCTCTCTCTCTCTCTCTCTCTCTCTCTCTCTCTGTCACCCACAGTGTGTAGTGTAGTGTAGGCTGTGATGAGGAGTCAGGCACTTTAACTCAGAAGCTCTGTGATATAATGCTGTAATAACCAGCAACCTCTGAAAAATGTGTCTTACTGTGGAGAACCTTAGGCGGGTGTCCTGTCTCTGTCTGTTCCTCTGCTTCCTGCAGCCTCTACAAGGTAAGGCCTTACTGAACTGAACTAGTGTTACTATGGGACATCTCGGGATTATGTCCTGTCTCTGCTTGACGTAGTTTATCATGTGTCTATCTTCTTCTTATCGTGTCTGCAGTATCTAATCTAGGTGTAACGGTATAAGGCTTTATAAGGTGTGTAATGTCTGTTCCCTAAGGTCTGGAGATAGTGGACCCAGAGGAGGTAGAGTATGTCCGCCAGCAGGCCAGAGGGGTGGTGGGGGGCTCTGTGACTCTAGAATGTGGATCCACCATGCCTGATATCCTCATCTGGGGATTCACCAGACCTGGGTCCCAGTCTAACGTAGCTGTGGCTTATAACTATGGACAGGGCCCCATGCTCCAGCCTCTGCTCTCAAGCAGTCTAGGACATCTGAGGGTGGGTAACCTAGCTTACTGTTCTACCCTAAAACGAACCTCTTCTACCCTAAAACCAACCTCTTCTACCCTAACTCTAACCTCTTCTACCCTACCTCTATTCTAGCTACCTCTTCTACCCTAAAACCAACCTCTTCTACCCTAACTCTAACCTCTTCTACCCTACCTCTATTCTAGCTACCTCTTCTACCCAAAATCTAACCTCTTCTACCCTAAATCTAACCTCTTCTACCCAAAATCTAACCTCTTCTACCCTAAATCTAACCTCTTCCACCCTAAAACCAACCTCTTCTACCCTACCTCTATTCTAGCTACCTCTTCTACCCTAACTCTAACCTCTTCTACCCTACCTCTATTCTAGCTACCTCTTCTACCCTAACTCTAACCTCTTCTACCCTAAAACGAACCTCTTCTACCCTACCTCTATTCTAGCTACCTCTTCTACCCTAAAACAAACCTATTCTACCCTACCTCTATTCTAGCTACCTCTTCTACCCTAAATCTAACCTCTTCTACCCTAACTCTAACCTCTTCTACCTCTAACCACTTCTACCCCTTCTACCCTAAATCTAACCTCTTCTACCCTAATTCTAACCTAGCTACCTCTTCTACCCTAACTCTAACCTTTCTACCCTAAATCTAACCTCTTCTACCCTACCTCTATTCTAGCTACCTTTTCTACCCTAAATCGAACCTCTTCTACCCTACCTCTATTCTAGCTACCTCTTCTACCCTAAATCTAACCTCTTCTACCCTACCTCTATTCAAGCTACCTCTTCTACCCTAAAACTAACCTCTTCTACCCTACCTCTATTCTAGCTACCTCTTCTACCCTAAATCTAACCTCTTCTACCCTAACTCTAACCTCTTCTACCTCTAACCACTTCTACCCCTTCTACCCTAAATCTAACCTATTCTACCCTAATTCTAACCTAGCTACCTCTTCTACCCTAACTCTAACCTTTCTACCCTAACTCTAAACTCTTCTACCCTAACTCAAACCTCTTATACCCTAACTCAAACCTTGCCACCTCTTCTACCCCAACTCTAACCGCATCTACCCTAACCTCTACTACCCTAACTCTAACCTTCTATTCTACCCTAATACTAACCTCCTATTCTACCCTAACTCTAACCTCTTCTACCCTAACTATAACCTCCTATTCTACCCTAATACTAACCTCCTATTCTACCCTAACTCTAACCTCTTCTACCCTAACTATAACCTCCTATTCCACCCTAACTCTAACCTCTTCTACCCTAACTCTAACCTATTCTACCCTAATACTAACCTCCTATTCCACCCTAACTCTAACCTCTTCTACCCTAACTCTAACCTCTTCTACCCTAACTATAACCTCCTATTCTACCCTAATACTAACCTCCTATTCCACCCTAACTCTAACCTCTTCTACCCTAACTCTAACCTCTTCTACCCTACCTCTATTCTAGCTACCTCTTCTACCCTAAATCTAACCTCTTCTACCCTAACTCTAACCTCTTCTACCTCTAACCACTTCTACCCCTTCTACCCTAAATCTAACCTATTCTACCCTAATTCTAACCTAGCTACCTCTTCTACCCTAACTCTAATCTTTCTACCCTAACTCTAAACTCTTCTACCCTAACTCTAAACTCTTCTACCCTAACTCAAACCTCTTATACCCTAACTCAAACCTTGCCACCTCTTCTACCCCAACTCTAACCGCATCTACCCTAACCTCTACTACCCTAACTCTAACCTTCTATTCTACCCTAATACTAACCTCCTATTCTACCCTAACTCTAACCTCTTCTACCCTAACTCTAACCTATTCTACCCTAATACTAACCTCCTATTCTACCCTAACTCTAACCTATTCTACCCTAACTCTAACCTATTCTACCCTAATACTAACCTCCTATTCTACCCTAACTCTAACCTCTACTACCCTAACTATAACCTCCTATTCTACCCTAATACTAACCTCCTATTCTACCCTAACTCTAACCTCTTCTACCCTAACTCTAACCTATTCTACCCTAATACTAACCTCCTATTCTACCCTAACTCTAACCTCTTCTACCCTAACTCTAACCTATTCTACCCTAATACTAACCTCCTATTCTACCCTAACTCTAACCTATTCTACCCTAACTATAACCTCCTATTCTACCCTAATACTAACCTCCTATTCCACCCTAACTCTAACCTCTTCTACCCTAACTCTAACCTATTCTACCCTAACTCTAACCTCTTCTACCCTAACTATAACCTCTTCTACCCTAACTATAACCTCCTATTCCACCCTAACTCTAACCTCTCCTACCCTAACTCTAACCTCTCCTACCCTAACTATAACCTCCTATTCTACCCTAATACTAACCTCCTATTCCACCCTAACTCTAACCTATTCTACCCTAACTATAACCTCTTCTACCCTAACTCTAACCTCTTCTACCCTAATACTAACCTCCTATTCCACCCTAACTCTAACCTATTCTACCCTAACTCTAACCTCTTCTACCCTAACTCTAACCTATTCTACCCTAATACTAACCTCCTATTCTACCCTAACTATAACCTCTTCTACCCTAATACTAACCTCCTATTCTACCCTAACTATAACCTATTCTACCCTAACTCTAACCTATTCTACCCTAATACTAACCTCCTATTCTACCCTAACTCTAACCTCTTCTACCCTAACTCTAACCTATTCTACCCTAATACTAACCTCCCATTCTACCCTAACTCTAACCTCTTCTACCCTAACTCTAACCTATTCTACCCTAATACTAACCTCCTATTCTACCCTAACTCTAACCTCTTCTACCCTAACTCTAACCTATTCTACCCTAACTCTAACCTCTTCTACCCTAATACTAACCTCCTATTCTACCCTAATACTAACCTATTCTACCCTAACTATAACCTCCTATTCTACCCTAATACTAACCTCTTCTACCCTAACTCTAACCTCTTCTACCCTAACTCTAACCTATTCTACCCTAACTCTAACCTCTTCTACCCTAACTCTAACCTCTCCTACCCTAACTCTAACCTCTCCTACCCTAACTATAACCTCCTATTCTACCCTAATACTAACCTCCTATTCCACCCTAACTCTAACCTCTTCTACCCTAACTCTAACCTATTCTACCCTAATACTAACCTCCTATTCTACCCTGACTCTAACCTCTTCTACCCTAACTCTAACCTATTCTACCCTAATACTAACCTCCTATTCTACCCTAACTCTAACCTCTTCTACCCTAACTCTAACCTATTCTACCCTAACTCTAACCTATTCTACCCTGACTCTAAACTCATCTACCCTAAATGTTAACCTAGCTACCTGTTCCCAACAGTAAATAGTGATAAAAGCACGACATTAGGCACAGAGGTAGTACAGTTGACAAGGGGAATATATACACCAATTTGAAAATAATGTAATACCAGTTGTCAATCTGTTCAGAATTCAATTCAATCAATCTTTATTGTCCCGGAAGTGCAATTCTTGTGAAGAATAAAAATAAATATACACACTTAAATTAAAGTTATTTGTGTAATTAAATGTTTTGTTCCAGTTGGTCCCCAACACGTCTTCTCTGCTGCTGGACGAGCTGCACCAGGAGGCCCAAGGGATGTACACCTGTCAGGCCATCTACAACGCCGACCCGGGAGCTACAATCACCTTCTACTACACACAGCTAGAGGTGGTGGAAGAGGACTGAGGGAGAGAGGGAGAGAGGGAGAGAGAGAGAGAGAGAGAGAGAGAGAGAGAGAGAGAGAGAGAGAGAGAGAGAGAGAGAGAGAGAGAGAGAGAGAGAGAGAGAGAGAGAGAGAGAGAGGGACACAGAGAGACAGAGAGACACAGAGAGACACAGAGAGACAGAGAGACACAGAGAGACACAGAGAGACAGAGAGACACAGTGAGACACAGAGACACAGAGACACAGAGAGACAGAGAGACAGAGAGACAGAGGCAGAGACTGAACTTTGAACAGGGTGTTACTGTAGTAAGTTCAGCACTTTAATCAATAAAATGACTGCTGAGTGTTTTCAATCTAACTGTTGACAAGGTCTTGACTCCATGCTTCTAACTAGACCAACAACATGATGACCCGTGCAGGAATCATACCATCATATGTTTGTTATTCATAACCCAGACTGTCAGAATTGTTAAACAATGGTTTAATCTGACAGACCACTCTCTCTGGTCCACAAGAGACATCACTTCTAATATCACAGCCAGTGGGACATGACAATGTTTTTGTTGTAGAGCTACTCTTTTATGCAATCTTATACTACAGAACAATGTGTGTGTGTGTTGTAGTGTGTGTGTGTGTGTGTGTGTGTGTGTGTGTGTGTGTGTGTGTGTGTGTGTGTGTGTGTGTGTGTGTGTGTGTGTGTGTGTGTGTGTGTCTGTGTGTCTCTGTGCGTGTGTCTGTGTGTGTGTGCGTGCGTGTGTGTGTGTGTCTGTGTGTGTCTGTGCGTGTGTGTGTGTGTCTGTGCGTGCGTGTGTTGTAGTGTGTGTGTGTGTGTGTGTTTGTGTGCATGCGTGCGTGTGTGTGTGTGTGTGTGCTTGCGTGCGTGCGTGTGTGTGTTGTGTGTGCGTGCGTGCGAGTGTTACGGAGTGGATTTCAGTCTTCGCCCATCATTATCTCTATGGCTGAAATGAGAGACTGCCCCTATCGCGGCATTTTCCAGAACATTCTGAAAGATCCCGAAATTGCAACGAGCAAATTGCTCTGCGGCCGGCTGCATGTCTCCATTCCTGAATATAATCCGGAGAAGGACTCTGCTCTCTTTCAGATGACTGGCAGAAAGTGATGCACAAAAGACAAAATGCTTAATTTAAAATCTTAACTCATAAGATGACAGACCAACAACGTGAACGGGTGGCGCTGCTGAGCTCAGAGTACGAGGGGTGTTGGAGAGGGCAGGAGAAACAACAACATTAGGAGAAAGGAGAGATCCCACCCCACAAACCTTACCTCACCCCACTAACCTTACCTCACATCCCCCCACTAACCTTACCTCACACCCCCCCCACTAACCTTACCTCACCCCCACTAACCTTACCTCACATCCCCCCACTAACCTTACCTCACATCCCCCACTAACCTTACCTCACATCCCCCCACTAACCTTACCTCACACCCCCACTAACCTTACCTCACCCCCCACTAACCTTACCTCACACCCCCCACTAACCTTACCTCACCCCCACTAACCTTACCTCACATCCCCCCACTAACCTTACCTCACATCCCCCCACTAACCTTACCTCACCCCCCACTAACCTTACCTCACATCCCCCACTAACCTTACCTCACCCCCCCACTAACCTTACCTCACATCCCCCACTAACCTTACCTCACATCCCCCACTAACCTTACCTCACACCCCCCACTAACCTTACCTCACATCCCCCCACTAACCTTACCTCACATCCCCACTAACCTTACCTCACATCCCCCACTAACCTTACCTCACACATCCCCCCCCACTAACCTTACCTCACACCTCCCCCACTAACCTTACCTCACACTCTCCCCCACTAACCTTACTCTCACACCCCCCACTAACCTTACCTCACATCCCCCACTAACCTTACCTCACACCCCCCACTAACCTTACCTCACATCCCCCCACTAACCTTACCTCACACCCCCCCACTAACCTTACCTCACATCCCCCCACTAACCTTACCTCACACCCCCCACTAACCTTACCTCACACCCCCACTAACCTTACCTCACATCCCCCACTAACCTTACCTCACGCCCCCCCACTAACCTTACCTCACGCCCCCCCACTAACCTTACCTCACATCCCCCCACTAACCTTACCTCACATCCCCCCACTAACCTTACCTCACACCCCCCACTAACCTTACCTCACATCCCCCACTAACCTTACCTCACATCCCCCCACTAACCTTACCTCACATCCCCCCACTAACCTTACCTCACATCCCCACTAACCTTACCTCACGTCCCCACTAACCTTACCTCACGCCCCCCACTAACCTTACCTCACATCCCCCACTAACCTTACCTCACATCCCCCCACTAACCTTACCTCACATCCCCCCACTAACCTTACCTCACATCCCCCACTAACCTTACCTCACATCCCCCCACTAACCTTACCTCACATCCCCCACTAACCTTACCTCACACCCCCCACTAACCTTACCTCACCCCCACTAACCTTACCTCACATCCCCCCACTAACCTTACCTCACACCCCCCCACTAACCTTACCTCACACCCCCACTAACCTTACCTCACATCCCCCCACTAACCTTACCTCACATCCCCCCACTAACCTTACCTCACACCCCCACTAACCTTACCTCACACCCCCCCACTAACCTTACCTCACATCCCCATTAACCTTACCTCACACCCCCACTAACCTTACCTCACCCCACTAACCTTACCTCACATCCCCCACTAACCTTACCTCACATCCCCCACTAACCTTACCTCACATCCCCCACTAACCTTACCTCACATCCCCCACTAACCTTACCTCACACCCCCACTAACCTTACCTCACATCCCCCACTAACCTTACCTCACATCCCCCCACTAACCTTACCTCACACCCCCCACTAACCTTACCTCACATCCCCCACTAACCTTACCTCACATCCCCCCACTAACCTTACCTCACATCCCCCCACTAACCTTACCTCACGCCCCCCCACTAACCTTACCTCACACCCCCCACTAACCTTACCTCACACCCCCCACTAACCTTACCTCACATCCCCCACTAACCTTACCTCACGCCCCCACTAACCTTACCTCACGCCCCCCCACTAACCTTACCTCACACCCCCACTAACCTTACCTCACACCCCCCACTAACCTTACCTCACATCCCCACTAACCTTACCTCACATCCCCCCACTAACCTTACCTCACGCCCCCCCACTAACCTTACCTCACATCCCCCCACTAACCTTACCTCACATCCCCCACTAACCTTACCTCACATCCCCCCACTAACCTTACCTCACATCCCCCACTAACCTTACCTCACATCCCCCCACTAACCTTACCTCACATCCCCCACTAACCTTACCTCACGCCCCCCACTAACCTTACCTCACACCCCCCACTAACCTTACCTCACATCCCCCACTAACCTTACCTCACACCCCCCACTAACCTTACCTCACACCCCCACTAACCTTACCTCACATCCCCCCACTAACCTTACCTCACATCCCCCCACTAACCTTACCT